>JADWQK010002252.1:0-600000 GCA_017933935.1 Sesamia nonagrioides | reverse complement strand
GTGGGGCATACGGTGGATATCTGCCCGGCTTGGGTGGAGCACCGCCGTGTCCTCGTAGCGGCGATCGGCGGCGATCCCTCGCGTCCGACCCTGGTCCAGGCCATGGTCCGGAGCTAGAGCCGTCACCTTCTTCTGCGAAGCAGTGATGCTTGCAAAGGAGGAGGCGAAGCGCGTGAGGGAGCGGGAAACTCAGCGCCCTCACTCCTCTAGCCGCCGCAGGAGGTCGAAGACGGGAGACAACATCGAATTCCCGGCCACTGTAGGAGCGGGCTTGCGGACGGCGAGCAGTGGGCAGCTTACCGCCCGGTAAGGACCACGCCCGGTCGATGTCAGCACATCGTGATGAAGTCCACGAAGACTGATGCAAGTGAACCAGGCAAGTGAAAGAAGGGTCGGTTTTAGTCAGTAAAAGTCTGTCAGAGCCTCCCGCTTCGCTCAGAGCGGGAGATGATTTCCCATCCACACAAAAAAAGATGGATATGGGTAGGTTACTCCTACACACCGTACGACGGGTCATCCGATGATAAAACGGTGATGGCGGAATTAAGTCATGCAATTCCCGCGCACACTCTCCTAAATGCTTTCTTATTGGCTAGTGCCATAATGCTGATGATATTTAACTGGGTAAGTTGAGTGGATAAGCTCGAGATTCGAGCCAATATTGTTCTGATTCGGATATCGAGCAAATAAAATGGAGCACCATGCGACACTGATATACAGGTGACAGCAAGGTTTTTTTTTCAATAAATAGTAACGTATGATTGTTATTTCTATTAATTTTAGATTACAATAAATAGCTGTTTCTGTTTTCTTGAAGGACTATAATGAACTAGTTTTTGCTCGCGGTGTTAAGCCTGCGTGGAGGCCGAATGTCATCCCACGGGAATGTACTACCGGGATAAAAGTATCCTATGTCCTGACCCAAATCGTGACATATCCGGATGCCTTTTATACTTCTTTTTTATTATTTTGGATAAAATAATATACAGTAGTTGTTAAATACCGAACACCGCGAAGGTACCCAGTACTTAAGAGTTGACCTTTATGGGTATACAAGTAGGGTTGACGTAATCAAAATAAAACAACTACTGTATACCGTTCTATAGATTCGCTTATATTTTTTTTAATTCCAAAGGACCCAACCTAATCGTTGTCATACAACGCTTGCGACTTCTATATCGACGTCAACGCCATCTAGTTGCATTTTGTGTAAACTTTTCATAAATATACTTTATGGTGTTAAACTTGATGAACAGCTTTGATCAAGCATGATCATTAACAGTAGTATCACAGTCTAAAAATCATAAAGTCGTCCGACGAAGACTTCTAGACAGAGCAATCGTGCGGGATGTGAGGGACGAGACGCGGGTAAGCGGCACCCGAGCTGCGAACAAAACGATCTTCGTAGCTAGGTATTTATCATTAAGGGGTAACACGTGTTCGTTTTTAGGGTTCCGTACCTCAAAAGGAAAAAACGGAACCCTTATAGGATCACTTTGTTGTTCGTCTGTCTGTCTGTCTGTCTGTCTGTCAAGACCCTTTATCTCAAGAACGCGTGGACGTATCAAGCTGAAATTCACATGAAATACTCGGGTCTATTGTCCCTTTAAGCTGTGAAAATATCACACTTCTAAGCCAAGCCAATCAAAAGATACAGCCGATTATGTCGATATTTTCAACAAATTTTCGACATTCGCAAAGGAATCAAAACCTACAGGATATTTCCCGTAAACTCAGAATCTTGAAAATTGGCATGAAGCATTGTCATATAATGCAAATATAGGAAAAATTGCGAAAATCCCATTTTTTTAGTTATATAATATAATAAACATATTTTAATAAAATGGAACTTACTACCTTATTTCTCACAAACGAAAAAAGTTATCTAATTGAAATTTATACCAAATACCTAGGTCTATTGTCCCTTTAAGCCGTGAAAATATGAAACTTCTAAGCCAAGCCAATCAAAAGATACAGCCGATATGTCGATATTTTCAACAAATTACCGACACTCGCAAAGGAATCAAAACCTATAGGATACTTCCCGTAAACTCAGAATCTTGAAATTTGGCATGAAGGATTGTCATATAATGCAAATATAGGAAAAATTGCGAAAATCACATTTTTTAGTTATATTATATAATAAACATAATTTAATAAAATAGAACTTACTACCTTATTTCTCACGAACGAATAAAGTTATCAAATTGAAATTTATACCAAATACCTAGGTCTATTTTCCGTTTAAGCTGTGAAAATATCACACTTCTAAGCCAAGCCAATCAAAAGATACAGCCGATTATGTCGATATTTTCAACAAATTTTCGACACTCGCAAAGGAATCAAAACCTACAGGATACTTCCCGTAAACTCAGAATCTTGAAAATTGGCATGAAGCATTGTCATATAATGCAAATATAGGAAAAATTGCGAAAATCCCATTTTTTTAGTTATATAATATAATAAACATATTTTAATAAAATGGAACTTACTACCTTATTTCTCACGAACGAAAAAAGTTATCTAATTGAAATTTATACCAAATACCTAGGTCTATTGTCCCTTTAAGCTGTGAAAATATAAAACTTCTAAGCCAAGCCAATCAAAAGATACAGCCGATATGTCGATATTTTCAACAAATTACCGACACTCGCAAAGGAATCAAAACCTATAGGATACTTCCCGTAAACTCAGAATCTTGAAATTTGGCATGAAGGATTGTCATATAATGCAAATATAGGAAAAATTGCGAAAATCAGATTTTTTTAGTTATATAATATAATAAACATATTTTAATAAAATGGAACTTACTACCTTATTTCTCACGAACGAATAAAGTTATCAAATTGAAATTTATACCAAATACCTAGGTCTATTGTCCCTTTAAGCTGTGAAAATATCAAACTTCTAAGCCAAGCCAATCAAAAGATACAGCCGATATGTCGATATTTTCAACAAATTTTCGACACTCGCAAAGGAATCAAAACCTACAGGATACTTCCCGTAAACTCAGAATCTTGAAATTTGGCATGAAGGATTGTCATATAATGCAAATATAGGAAAAATTGCGAAAATCACATTTTTTTAGTTATATAATATAATAAACATATTTTAATAAAATGAAACTTACTACCTTATTTCTCACGAACTAATAAAGGTATCAAAATGAAATTTATACCAAATACCTAGGTCTATTGTCCCTTTAAGCAGTGAAAAAATCAAACTTGTAAGTTAAAGCGATCAAAAGATACAGCAGTTTATACCGACACCTTAGACGAATTTCTGTTACACGCTAGGGAATCAAAACCTACAAGGTACTTCCCGTGAACTCAGAATCTTGAAATTCGGCACGAAGCAACGTTATATTATAGTCATCATCATCATCACAGCGTTAATCCCAGTCGCATCCGAAGCCTTTTCAGCTTTGGAGTCTGGGGTCCGCTTTACCAGTCCAACTGCTGATATGGCTAAACTTTGACATTTTCCGTGAAGCGACTGCCGTCTGACCTCCACAACCCGAAGGCGACATCGAAAGCATTGCAGTTAGACCAATTGTTGGACTTTTGAGGGCTCCAACAACCCGTAACGACTGCCACTAGATGTTCGTATGGCAACCGGGACCAACGGCTTAACGTGCTTTCCGAGGCACGACCAGACCAGTGCAAATATTCATATTCATGCATACAAATACTTGCACTGTGCGGGGATCGAACCCGCGCCACCTTGCGCAGCGGCCGCGTCCGCTACCGCTACGCCACGGAGGCTGTCAACGTTATATTATAGTACAGACTGATAAAGGAAAAATTGTGAAAATTATAAATTTGAAGTTACATAAAATATTATTTTTGCTTACATGACAAAAAATATTTTTTTAATAATTATAAACTTACTACCTACCCTTTTTCACATGAACGCGTAGAGATATTAAAGTTGAAATTCATATCAAACACTTCTTAAATCTAATTGCCTCTAAACTGTGAAAAATTCTAAATCAATGCTAGTATTATAAATGCGAAAATAACTCTGTCTGTCTGCTACGCTTTCCCGCCTAAACCTCTCAACCGATTTTGATGAAGTTTGGCACAGACAATCTTTAGACCCTGAGAAAGAACATAGGCTACCTTTTATCCCGGAAAAATTTGATGTTCCCGAGGGGAATTTAAACAGCGCGATAGAACCGAACTCCGCGCGGGCGAAGCCGCTGGCGGAAAGCTAGTACGTCATAAATTGTAAACCGCTACGTTTGTACGGCGGAACCCTCGGTGTGCGAGTCCGACTCGCATTTGGCCGGTTTTTTATTTTATTTGTTTGTTTTATAATTTAATATGAGTGTCAATTTTGAGTATAATTGGGGTGCTTGTAACGAAGAAGCCATCCTTTTTGACATCCAAAATGGCGGACGTCATTTTTTTATAATTTAATATGGGCGTCAATTTTAAGTTAATATAATTGTGGAAGCACCACAGTTACGTAAAAGCTATCCTTTCTGAAATTCAAGATGGCGGAGGTCTTTTTAAATGTATTTTAATATGATATTGGTGTTAATTCCGAGGTCGATTGGGGTGCTGGTTACGAAAATGCCATCTAAATAACTTAAATCTGTCTCGATTTGTTCCCTTAGTAAAAATAACAAATTAATTAAATATAATACAGCTATCGATGTTTATTTGCAATAAATAAATAATTCCATAAATATTGTTTATTTGTGACAACCCTGGCCGATGCGTTACTGTTTAGACGATGTCGGCATTTTACACGAGATCAAAGGCGTCGACCTACTGTATGATTTTTATACTGATTTCATCCAATGTCTTAACATTTTATTCTTTTTAAACGTTATAAACTAATGCTTGATCGCGATAACACCTGATGTTAGCAGTGATGCAATCGTTGATGGTAAAGCACACTAGTTTATTAAGAACCTATCCACCCTAGCCACTTAAATTTTACTAAGACGGGAAGCCCGCCGCAGGCTACTTATTCCAGTCCCTTGATGAACGTGGTATAAAAGACGAGGCGAAACGCTTCGTCCGGATTCTAGCGGTGTCTACTACGTGCTCAAGACTGCTGCAGCGACGTATAGTTTGGGGAATGTGTTTATTGAAATAGAAAGAAAATATTCCAACTGTATCGGACACTACAGCTAAAAGACACACACTCACATGCTGAATGATACCTTACTGCGTTGCATCGCGTGCTACTTGTGGGTTGCGTGCATTCAGCCACAGACACATTACTGTGTGGTGTTGTGTCGTGAATATGGATTAACCAATAAAATTAATTTGTTCAGAAAAAGTCAAATACAAAAGAATTTTGGTTTGCGAGTACTGCCTCATAAGGGGTCACGAGACAACACATTAAGAGGGGACTCTAGTGCCGAGGAATTTCGAAAATAGGTATTTGAAGAAACTATTGCCATCGCGCTGCTCCCAACCTCTCGCGGTAAAGGGCGAAAAGGACAGATGCAGCTCAGGCTGTTTTTACCTACAAAAACTTTGACCAAAAGACGTTTCGTATTCCGCTGTTTTCTTTTTCAAAACACGACAGATCTCAATTATTTTTATATCAAAATTTAGAGGAAAAGTATACCTATGCTTCTATTATTTTCTTTTTTTTTGTCAAAAACTTATCACGTTTGTCTAATATTCATCTGAACATCGCGGTAACAATGGGTTATTTTTTACGATTTGGAAGTATCATATATCTTTTATTAATTAAGTTTCGGAAAAAACAAATGATAGGGACACGTATAATCACGGTGTAAAATTGTAGCAAAAAAATAATTGCTCTAAAAGCATTAGCTTATAGAGCAATTATTTTTTTTTCCACGAAGGAAACAGCGGAATACGTTTGTATAGAGAAAGCACCACTAGAGTTCCCTCTTAATATGAGTAGGGTTTTAGCATGCAATTGTTTTAAATGGAGGTGTCGTCAAAGTAGTGACATAAACTGTTTATGTACATTTTTTAGTATAATCTAAATAAATACTACACTGTATACTACCCACATTATTTCTCTGTCCTTCTCCTTAATATTCCATCCAAAGGTTGTCTGTAAAAGATCGCTCTTAGCGGTGAGACCGCCCATTGTGTCACCCTTTATAAATTCATCATATTTATGTTCTGTAATTTACATGGTGGTGATACTTATCATAGTCATATTCTATTTCCTTCTTGTTCTTACACACTATTGTCTACATTACTGTTTTACTTCTCCTTTCGCAGGTCTGCTGGAAGAAATTTCTTAAGAAATAAGCAGCACCTTTGTACTCAGATCTTAATTTTGTCGTATTTTTATGTATTGTATTGTGTGTACATAAATAATAAAATAAATAAATAAATAAAGAGTCTCTTCTATTCTAAACTGTTTCCGCGAGTTATCGCAGCGAGGCTTTTTTTTATTATTATTTATAAACCAGCGCTTGACCGCAAACCCGCCTGATGGTAAGCACCGATGCGATCGTTGATGGTAAAGCGTGCTAGTTTATTAAGAGCCTATTCACTCTAGCCTTGAAGACACTCAAATTGTAGTCCGACGGAAACACCGCCGCCGGCAAGTTGTTCCAGTCCCTTGATGTACGCGGTATGAAGGAGGAGGCGAAACGCTTCGTCCGGATCGTAGTAGTATTAACAACGTAAGGATGGAAACTCACCGTACGACGGGTCGTCCGATGGTGGAACGGAGATGGGGGAATTAAATCATGCAATTCCCTCGCACACTCCCCAAAATGCATCCCATAGAACACCGAAAGGCTGGCTACTCTACGCCTGTGCTCTAGGCTTTGGAGACCGCCAAAAAAAGAAAAAGAGTCTTGCCGCCAAGCGATTTTTCGTGTTCCGGCATGATATCTGGTGAAGCCGTACGGAGGACGGGTCTAAGCAGTTGTGTTGCGGTCTGTGCCGGGTACGATACGGCCGTATGTTGTTGTGTTGGGAGTTTGGTCGTGTAGGTCTCCAAATCAATCTCCCTTCGGCGCAACATTGTTGGTCGTATCGGGTTTTAGATTGCATCATCTCGCTCAACTGTCGTCTTCATTCCTATTGACTCAGTTTTTTTTTTTGATTAATTAGGCTTAATAGACTAGCGCGCTTTAAAATTAACGATTGTATCACTGCTTACTATCAGGCGGGATTGCGGTCAAGCACTAGGTAATAATAGTCGGTGTCCGTGGCGCAGCGGTCAACCCGCCTGCCTGCGACGTGGAGGCCCCGGGTTCGATCCCCGGCCAGGTCATGATGGGAAACGATCTTTTCCTAATTGTCCTGGGTCTTGGATGTTTATCTATATATGTATCTATTATAAAATATAGTATCGTTGAGTTAGTATCCCATAACACAAGTCTCGAACTTACTTTGGGGCTAGCTCAATCTGTGTGATTTATCTGTATAAAAAAAAAAAAAAATGACTAAATAATTTTTTTTTTTTCAATATAAGTGGATCTGCTGCATACGAAACGCAGCCAACTGTTGACTTCGTGCGCAAGATAATTACTTTGGATTGGATACCGTTACTGCCGTTGGATTAGATACCGATACTGCTCTCAAAACGGTGACGAAAAACATCGTGAGGTAAAACTGTAAAGACATGTTATATCTACCAACACGCACTGAGCTCGCTGAGCTCGCGGGGTAGATTACGGCTCACTCCCTCTCACCTGTGTTGCCGGGAAATCCGGGAATGTCCCGGAATCTTGCCTCTTGTCCCGGAATTAGCGGTAATTGTCCCGGATTTTACTTAACAAAATAAACTAGCAACGAATGAAATGACGTGGCTGCCTCCTCTCTGTCTGATTCTTTCATTAACGTACCGATTTTTCATTTCTCGACATCATGGGCTCTGTTCTACCGGTTGTCGAAATGCTCGACAACCTCTTGTACGACCTACTACTGTTACTTTGACGAATGAGCGAGCTTTTCTTTAGACGGTCTTTCCGAGTGTCCCTGTCGACGACTGTCCCTGATTTGGTAAGTTCCTATCTGGCAACCCTAGTCCCAGGAGTGAGAACATTATAGGCTGATAATGTATCAAAAGCAAAGCTAAAAAGCTTCGGATGCGACTAGGATTAATATTTTTTATTTTATTCTATTTACAATACAATACAAACAAGATACAAACATAGTGCACAATATGATGCTATACACACAGCATGCAAATACAAAAATTATGCCACAAATAAAAGTTACAAAATGTGCAGAAATAACTTTACAGCAACCAATGTGAATTTAGCAAAGAGAGCGTAAAAAAAAAGAACTTAAGAAAAATCAGCTATATTGTTTTTTGGTTTTTTGGACTTCGCTGAGATGATGGTGATTGTATGTATGGATAGGGTTGAACTAAATAAAAAGAAAAATATTAAAAACATTATGTATTAGTTATTAAAGAAAACACTTAAGTACTTATTTGCAACTCGAATCAACATTTGTTTTCGTAAGGAAATTACTTCAATTTCTAACACTAGAATATCTGTTGCTGGATACTGGTTCAATTACTATTTGGTTTGGAGATGTACTTTTGGCTTTGTACACAATATCATGTATGTCATATGGTGTTCATCTTCTACGGACGATAGCAGGTCAAGCTGTCAGATATTCCCAATCAACCTTGAGCCTTAATGTTTTAGAGATAAAGTTGAAAATCTCATAAGGAAATCTGACAGATTGTAGTAGCTTGATGTGCTTTTGTCTGTACCAAGATTAGAGATAGAATTACTTGCGTGTTTTTAAAAAAGTATATCATTTCTAATGCCTGGTAGAAGTAGTAGTATACTTTTATTAAATATTTATAAACACTAGTTTATAAATATTTAAAAAAGGGATATCATTTTCCAGGGCCTGTTGGAAGTAGTAGTATTTATAAGCACTAGCTTGACCGCAATCCCGCCTGGTGGTAAACAGTGACGCAATCGTTGATGGTAAAGCGTGCTAATTTATTAATCCTATTCACTTAAAAAACTGAGCGAATAGGAAGGAAGACGGCAGTTGAGCGAGGTGAAGCAATGTTAAAGGGAGATTGATCTGGAGACCCTCCACGACCAAAATCCCGACACAACAACATTTGGTGCCTCATACCCGGCACTCATCGCAACACAATTGCTCAGACCCGTCCTCCGTACGGCTTCACCAGACACATATACCATACATTGATGAAATAACGGTTTATTTTTGTTTTCATTGCCAATTTGCAAAATCTCAGGTGCCTACGATTTATTACTGAGCAGTTCGTAACTAATGTTTGTCTCGATGGATTTTCGGTCATGCAAAACTTTAACTCATAGTCAGCTCATCGGTGATCGAACTTGTGCGCGAAGGTGGCTTAAATAGTCAAACTTCGCTGAGATTACTTCTGCGCTCTGAGGGTACGTAAGAATTCCGTTCACATAATGTATTGAATGGCTGCGGGTTGGAGGGCTTTCGGCTCGTCGCATTTAGCATCGGAAACTGCTTTGCGCTGCTCCTTGAAATCGCTTACTGGCCTCTGCACCAGCCTTCGCCAATCCGGGCGTTTTGCGGCCAAACATTCTCATTGAGAGGGCTCAATATTGCATATTTTCATGTGATACTTCTGAAACTCCCTGTACTTGTGGAGTTGTCCGCCATGCTTATGCTTGCCCTCCTCAAGTTCGGAGTAAAAAACGCGCTTCGCCACTATTACCGCCACTTTTTCTTCTCTGCTGTCGACGAATGAGATAAGCTTTATTTGTCACCAACATTGGCTCGTCGCAGAACTTCAGTATTTCGTACTCGATGAGACCATTTGATTTTAAGGATCTTAAGCAAACGTTTGAGGTGGAAGCGATATAAAGTACGAATATGGCTACGATACACGCACCACGTCTCGGAAGAAGCAGCACAACGGCTATATACACAGAAACTTCGATGGTCAGCTTTAAATCGTGCGACCAGAAGACCTTGGAACACAGCTTGTCGAATGCTGCAGCTGCAGCAGCAATTATGCTGTTTGTCTCATCATCAAGATCACGCTTAGATGTAATAGTGCTAACCAGGTAGCCAACCTTATCCACCTGCTTCAGTACGTCTTCACCAAATCTTATGTTACTAAGTCATAATACAATTGACAACGAACTCAGTAATCAATGAATCTTACAATGGACTTTATGGATTACTACCACTGCCATTGCAATAAAGATGTTATAAGGAAAAATCAATAAATATTTCGTTAATACACGTCAAAATTTTTGGTGAGCCTAATTCTCTATGAAAAAAGGGTATTCGCTGATGGAACACGTTTCAAACATGTCGGTTTACGAAATTCAGTATTATATAAACGTTTAAATCGCCACACCGATGTTACGAAATAATTTATTGAATTCAAATATTACTTTTATGTTGTGTTATGGCCATTTTTATTTATAATAAACATTTGGAAACAAACTATAATATTTTATTACATGGCTTTGTGTTGTTTAAAGAAAACAAAATGTATTTTTATCATGAATTTCATAAGTTTATCATTTTACTTACATTCATTTTTGTAAAAGTGCTATGCGATATAGATTTTTTTATACCCACTACAAAAGGTATGTTATGTTTAGTCGTTATCGTTTAGTTCATTATCGACAAGAAGATACCTTACTTAGATGACCGTGTAGTCAGGAGACCTGGGGACCTGTAACACAGGTAGTCCTAGTACAGGCTCAGACAGACAGTTTGCACTACATCAATATAGGTATCTTGTATAATTAATTATGTGTTAAACTTATGTTTCATTATGTCGTGGAATAAATAAACGTTTATTATTATTATTAGCATACTAGCTTTCCGCCCGCGGCTTCGCCCGCGTGGAGTTTGGTTATATCGCGCTTTTTAGATTTCCCTCGGGAACATCAAATTTTTCCGGGATAAAAGGTAGCGTTCTTTCTCAAGGTCTAAAGATTGTCTGTGCCAAATTTCATCAAAATCGGTTGAGAGGTTTAAGCGGGAAAGCGTAACAGACAGACAGACAGACAGACAGAGTTACTTTCGAATTTATAATATTAGTATGGATGTACAAATATTTGTTCCGTGCGGGAATCGAACCAGCAACATGCAGCGCAGCTGTCAAAAGTTTACCCACTGCGCTAATCATGCATTCATTATCAGTACAAAGATGATTCCAACTTTCCAAAATATATATTGAATACAAAATACTATTCCCACAACACAACGCTTTAACGCAACAAACACAACGTTTGTTGTTATTTTGAATACAGGTTAGTAGGAACCACGGTGAACTTAGCACATGATTCTAAGCGCTCTTCTAACGCGTAGGTAGTAGTTTAGTTTAATAGGGAGCCTCTACCCTACAATTTTCGTGTCAAACATACCAGTATTTGACATGGAGCGACTGTCTATGTAACGGTCAAAACCGTAGATATTTGCATAGCAATGAAATCCTAAATCGATGGCCAAAACGTAGAGCATAGCAATATTTTTTTAAAGACTACGCACATTTTCCAATTCATTCCACTTAACAGAATCATGTACAATAACAGATTACGCATTAATTTTCATGCTACCATAGGCGTACCCAGCTTCTGGCTTTGGGGGCAAGTCAGGGTTAGAGGGAGGGGGGGGGGGGGCAAGTCAGATTTCTTGGGTTGAATCATCCCCGACTATTTTATCTTACAAACTACACAAGCACATCTACATTAATTAGTAATTAGAGGAGTTCATACATGTTCAACTGCCTCCACCTGCGCTGCCCCCCCTGGTACGCCCATATCTGCCACCCTGTAAATAACACATTCCTACAGAGGAAAGTACAGCCGATGGAAAAATATCATTTCGTAAAAATATCACCTTAAAAAGTTATCTAAAGTGAGCTAAGAGTGACTTGTAAATGGTGTCAATGGCTAGCCTGCTTGTTGTCGCTGTGTGCACCTAGTAGGATGCATTCAAAGACCGGGAAACTGCTTCTCACCGGTTGAAATCTTAATTCATGTGAAACGAGGTGTGAGTTAGGACGTAAAAATATCGTGGTATGATTTGGTTCGTGCATTGGATTTTCATCTCTTCGAGCGCTCCATCGGGCCTTATGAATCATCCCAAAAAAACACATTGGCCTCGATTCAATGGGGAAGAAAACTGACAAATCTCGCCACTAGTGGCGCTGATATCGTTTGACCCAAATAAACTGTCAAAACCCATTGTAATTTGTTCGAGTTCACGTTGTTTATAATAAATATGCCGCGTTGTGTAGCAATTTGTTGCAATAATAATGGAAATCACTCTTTCCCTAAAGATACCTATGCATTTCAATTTAGAACAGAATATATAAATAGATTTCAGTAAAGATTATGTTGATGTCTCTACAGCTTTATGGGGGCGGTAAATGAATTTTTTTCTGTTGCATTTCTTGTTTTAAAATTTCGGTCATACGATTCAAGTCTGGATAATAATTTTAGGTTAATAGGGTTGAAACTTTCAAAATGTGGCAATAATAAGTACATTTATATTTACTTAAATTTAACTAAAGAAACATTAAACCTAATAAAAAATTAATGTAACTTAAAACATTAATAAGTCTGCATTCAGTTTAAAGTCTGGGCATTGTTATTTGCCTAGTAACTAGATCAGCTTTTCGTCCTTTTACTGAAGCTCCTCTAGGCCTTTAACTCCTTTTTTAACTTGAAACAGTCCATGTACAATACATTGCTCTGCTTTACCTAAAAAAAAACTCGTCAAACACAAAAAAAAACCCAACATAAAATGTGATACGACTGACAGCTAATTGTTATGAGTCAAACGCCATCAGCGACATCTGCAAATAGCTTTGCGTTTTCTTCCCCATTGTTCATAAACTAAACGTAATTTGAGTTCAGTGCAGCTTTTGTTTTCTATTCAAGAATAGTGTGCTTGACGCACCTTCTTCGTCTTTTACTACTGGTGTGTTTTTTTATTATCTATGTTTTTTATATAAGCTTTCGTTTTTTACTTAAGTTGACAATATATAATAATCCCTACCAGCGGCCTTTTCATACAGTCCTTAAAATATATATCCCACAATTAATAAATAGAAAAGAACATAAATATTAGTTTAGTTCTGTCAAATTAGTCCGCGCTTGACGTAAATCGAAGTATTTTTAGTCGCAATGTTATTAATCGTGTCTAAACTGTCTACGGAGCATCTTAACGAGACTAAACTAAGATGTTATCTACTACCCTTTTTCATAATGAATTAGAGAGTGAAAATGCACTCAAATTAAAATTAGTTTAGTTTGAAGAAAATTAGCAACATATTATCGCTAAGAAGAGCGTTAAAAATTCGGTAGGCATCTACGCGAAATAAATCGCCGGGAGAAAATAGTGAGTGTGTATATATTAAGGTACCTTTTTTGCGCTCGTATAATAAAATATACCTAAATAATTATACACCTGATATACCTATGTAAAAGCAATATTTAAAGAACGTTGTGAATGAAACGCAATCTTTGCTTCCAGTTGACCTGAGCCTTTTAAACAGGAGTATTTATTGCAAGTTTCAACCTAATGGTTACACTTGTTCTAGTCGCCAGAAATCCCGCAGGTGCGTGTGAATTTTTTTATTTATTACTAGCTTTCCGCCCGCGGCTTCGCCCGCGTGGAGTTCGGTTATATCGCGCTTTTTAGATTTCCCTCGGGAACATCGATTTTTTCCGGGATAAACGGTAGCCTATGTTCTTTTTTAGGGTCCAAAGATTGTCTGTGCCAAATTTCATCAAAATCGGTTGAGATGTTTAAGCAGGAAAGCGTAACAGACAGACAGACAGACAGACAGACCGACAGACAGACAGACAGACAGACAGACCGACAGACATACAGACAGACAGACAGAGTTACTTTCGCATTTATAATATTAGTATGGATATATTCCAGGCGCCACAGGCCCTAAAAAATCATATTTTTAGTATAAACTAGTACTTCATTATACTTTATCGGTTTAGGTAAAGTTAACATCCTCCGTGGCGTAGCGGTAGCGAACACGACCGTTGCGCAAGGAGGCGCGGGTTCGACCCCGCACAGTGCAAATATTTGTATGTATGAATATGAATATTTGCACTGGTCTGGTCGTGCCTCGGAAATCACGTTAAGCCGTTGATCCCGGTTGCCATACGAACATCTAGTGGCAGTCGTTACGGGTTGGTTGGAGCCCTCAAAAGTCCTCAAAATTCTAACAATTGGTCTAACTGCAATGCTTAGATATCGCCTTCGGGTTGTGGAGGTCAGACGGCAGTCGCTTCACGGAAAATATCGAAGTTTAGCCAAAATCAGCAGTTAGACTGGTAAAGCGGACCCCAGACTCCAAAGCTGAAAAAGCTACGGATGCGACTGGGATTAACGCTGAGATGATGATGATGATGACTAAAAGAAATGATAACAACAATTTGACAACGTTAATAGACAATAATGACCGACCATCTTTCAGACATGCTTATGTAAATAAATACTTTTGTTTCTTGGGACCGTACTTATACAATAAGATAAATGACGCTTTGCATATAAACCAGTTAAATAGATTAGCATGTAAGGATAAAGTATTTAAATATATTAGTAAACATACGTATGAGGAGACAGAAGGATTTCTGAAAATATTAAAATAAAGTATCTTTTTAACACTCACCCTCTCGCACTCTTTCACGCAGTCTCACACTACTCACCGAGAGGTTAATCACTCCACACAGCTTTTGTTTGTTTTGTTTTAAATTTTATTTTTCTATCTCGGTGTAATGATATATCTTTTATGATTAATATGTCTAATTAAGCTAGTATTTTAATGAATCACCTTAAGGAAGAGCGCTGATGTCTGAGACACAGATGTTTCTTTATCTAGTTCAGGCACAGGTGCCTTCAGTAAAAATTAAGAAAATTTGAATGTGGCCTATAAATCTGTACAAATGTAACATATGTTTTGTGTCAAATAAATTATTATTATCATTATTATTGGGGCTTAACTGAGGTACATTTTTGTGACAGGTTTAAAAATGAATGCAGTTGTGTATCAAAATACAGATCCGACGAATCTTGTGAAACCTATTTCTCATACCATGTTCAACAACAGGCACCCTAGTGCCTATGACCTGGCGCCGAATTTTGTTAGAGTACCTATATTCTAGTAAGATTCGGCGCCAGGTTATAGATCGAAGAGCACACAAGAATGGCTGTCCCCGCGTGAAATTGACTTCACTGGGCACCAAGACATTCACTGGCACTCCTCCAGTCCAGATTTGACTCTGTTAGATAGCTAGATATGGCAACACTTGGAGAAAATGGCTTGTTCAAAGCCTCATCCTGATTTGGAGTCACTCAAGGCATTCTTGATTAAGGCAGCCGCCGTTATTGACTTGGACTTCGTTCGTGCTGCCATAGAAGATTGAATATAGGCCGCGCAGATTAAAGGTCTGCTTGTATTGTATACACAAGTATCGCGTATTTTGTTAAGTTCATTTTGGCATATAAATGGTTAAATAATGAATAAATTAAGAGAGTCTAAGTGATGGTATATTGAAGCGCTGAAGGGTGTGTACGAAAACCCCACCATGTCAGTCCGAATACAGGACCAGACCTCGAAACCAATACCTCTGCATCGTGGTGTTAGACAGGGCGATGCTATCTCTCCGAAACTGTTCACCGCATTGGAGCATGTCTTCAAGGTTCTGGACTGTAAAGAATTAGGCATCAATATCAATGGCGAGTATATTACACACTTTCGATTTACTGATGATATCATAGTCATGGCTGAGACCGCGGAGGAGCTGTGTACAATGCTCGAAGACCTCAGTAGAGCCGCCGAGCGAGTCGGTCTTAAAATGAACATGGACAAGACGAAAGTCATATCGAATGCCCATGTTTATGCCGACTGCTATAAAGTTCGGAGACTCTATTCTCGAAGCTGTTGACATTTACGTATACCTGGGACAAACAATTCAGTTATGTCGGTCCAACTTCGAGTAAGAAGTTAATCTTCGAATCCAATTCGGCTGGGCTGCTTTCGGGAAACTAGGTAGAATGTTCTGAATCCTCGTCCAAAATACCGCAGTGTTTCAAGACAACAGTCTTCGACCAGTGTATGTTGCCAGTGAGGACATATGGAACTGAGACGTGGTCGCTAACAATGGGCATTATAAAAAAGCTCGAGGTCACTCAAACGGCAATGGAGAGAGCTATGCTTGGGGTTTCACTGATCACGATTCACGTGATCAAGTCATAAATGACAAGATCTGCAAAAGAATGAGAGTAATCGACATAGCCCAAAGAATTTCAACACTTTAGTGGCAGTGGGCCGTGCACATTGCCCGTAGGATCGATGCCCGTTGGACCGACGGGTTCTCGACTGGCGACCACGCACCGCAAGACGCAGCTTGGGTTGGTCCCCGACAAGGTAGACCGACGACGAAATGTTTTTACTTTTTAGGGTTCCGTATCTCTAAAGGGGAAATTGATACCCTTGTCACTTCGTTGTTCCATCCACCTGGTCGTTTTTTCCAGGAATTCGTGGGGTCATCATCATTCTCCTGCCCTTATCCCATTGGGTATCATGTTAAAATTAATATATTTAAATCTGCGGTGTCTCGGAGCTGTAAAATATTCGAGACTCTAAGACGTCGACTTAAAAGCTGGCATTAATAGCATTTTGACACTCGCGAATAAATTAACATCCACTTACCAAAAAACCCTACCCGTTAACTTAGAATTATGAAATTTGGCTATAACAAAATTTGAAGCATAAATAACTACAAGAAAATATTTGAACATCGTGCGTTTGTAGTTATATTCGGAATCGAAAAGTTACAGATCACTTTACTTTTGGCCCTTTTTGAAATCTGAAAGTGGTCTCCTGACCGAGGGGTTCCTATCTGAAACTTTTCAAATATATTTCCGGTGTTCTCTCTTCATGCCACACCTACTCAGTTATGAACTTTTTACCCTGAATATGCTTGCTCAAAAACCCTCTGAGCTCCATTACTCTTCAATCTAACTAAATTGTAAATTGTTGTATGTATAAGTATAATTATATGTTGTTATATTGTTTGTTATTTTTTGAACCGTTTTGTTTTTGTATCACCTTTATGGCTCTTTACTTTTCCACACGCTGTCAACCTTTCTGTATTTACTGTCTCGTTACAGGTATGCTGGAAAAGACTTCTCGTGAAATAAGCATTACCTCTGTACTATTTTTCTATATTGTTATTTCTTGTGTGTTTATATATGGGTCTACACAAATGGTTAAATAAATATATTTTTTATTGTATACTTTGAATATAATGTTTGAGTATCGGGCAAAAGTTTCTGCAGGCGGAAAGATATTGTGTTCTATTTTAAACTGTTTTTTTTTTAAGTCTTGTCAGGTATTTATATTGTATTTTTCAGATATTACTTCGACGTTCACCTGAATCGTTGCCAAACTTTTCAATATGGATATTGTAACCACAGCTACAACATGTTTAATGGAAGACATCATTGCCTGGATGTGTGTCGAGGTACAATATTATTTTGAATACCAAATCTCTGTATCACATACCGCATCCTAGATACATAGTTTATGTACTGGTATGAAAAGAAATTACACTTTCCAATGACTTTGGAGCCATAGCAAATTAGAATTTAATATCGGTGGTATAAAGTACATACAGGAGGAATTTTTTAATTATTCTATATCAGACCTTATTTCCGCACATTCTTTCGACATAATTGTAAATCATAGTTTTAGTTAAGCTTAAATAAAAATATTATTATTGTTTTGGAAATGATGGCCTAGCACAACAGAGACTGACAGCCAGGAGTTTGGAAGTTAGGTGTATGATATAACTACTCCCCACTTCAGGTCTGGGAATGGCTGTTATTTATACAGTATGTTAACTAACAGAGGGCGTTCCCGTTAACCCGAAATAGTATAGCATACATACATGTTAAAAAAAATATTTCCATTCGAAAACAAAATGTTTTAAATTTTTTTCCAATAAGAAAATATTAAATTAAAATTTTAAATTGATATGTAAAAGAAACACACTGTACACGCGAACATGAAAGACGGCAACGTCGCAATTTATTTATACATGGCGACTACTATTTTGATTTAAAACAGGAGGTTTCAAATTTATTTCCAATTAGAATTTTTTTTTATTCGGATTTTTTTATGCTTATTTTTCTATGCTGATGCTATTTTTATTTTAATCTATTAATGATATATATTAAGGGGTTTAAGGGAACGCCCTCTGTTATTTAACATACTGTATATAGGTACCTTTACCTCATTAAAACCACCCCGGTGATCACTATCTGCGCCTAGGGGTGGTCCAGGTTCCTCTTAAAAGACCAATTCCGGAACCCTCCCCGCGCAACGCCTCTATGGCACATCCCAGGGGAGATATATAGGTACCTATAACTAATAGGAATATATAAATCACTCACAGGTGCCTGCTTCTTTGCCAATATATGATATAAATAAAGAACTAAAAACAGTAAAGCAACGATGGCTCAGTTCAAAAATTTGGAACTCTCGTATCAGGTAAGTTATTTATTAACGTATCTACTTTAATGTTATTACAGACGATGCGTACGAACCAATACCAGAAAATTTGCCGGAATCTGTTTACTGCCGGTATCAACCCGCCTTTGGAGAATGTAATTCGTACTACCCATCGTAAGTTGTTTGTCTATGAATGTATGTTTTCTCGGTGGTAGGCTAACATCGGCTGCCAGCAGAAGTTACCACCCACCAGACAAAATCTTGCCGCCATGCGATTCGTTGTGTTCCGGCATGATGTCTGGTGAAGCCGTACGATTCTGAGCAGTAATTGTGCAGCGATGTGTGCCGGGTACGGTACAATACGAAATGTGGATGTGTCGGGAGTTTGGTCGTGGAGAGTCTCCAGATCAATCTCCCTCTGGCGCAGCATCGTTGGACGTGTTGGTCTTGGGTTTAACATTGCATCTCCTGGCTCAACTGCAGTCATCCTTCTTATTCCTAAGTCTTTTAAGTGAATAGGCTTAATAAACTAGTGCGCTTTACCATCATCGATTGCGTCACTGCTTACCATCAGGCGGGATTGCAGTCAAGCAAAACTTTATACCGTTATCCGTACCGTTTATACCGTATTATCGTTTATCTGGTAGTACAACTGATCCCACGAATTTTCGGCCAATATCGATATTACCAACTTTGAGCAAAATTTTTGAAAAATTAATTTTGAAACAGTTGTTGAGGCACTTTAACTTACACAATTTATTGCACGTGAAACAATTTGGTTTTACAAAGGGTCGTTCAACTACGGATGCGGGCGTGGCGTTGCTAAAGAACATATTTGGGGCCTGGGAGGAATCGCAAGATGCTCTTGGTATTTTTTGTGATTTGTCCAAGGCCTTTGATTGCGTACATCATGATACTCTTATCAGGAAATTGTACCATTATGGTTTGAGGGACAGAGCTCTCGACCTTCTGACTTCTTATCTGAATAATCGAATTCAGAGGGTTGATGTTAATGGCAAGAGATCTGCAGGATCTGTGGTCACCATGGGCGTTCCGCAGGGCTCAATTCTAGGTCCATTCTTGTTTTTAATTTATATTAATGACTTACCTCATCACGTGAGGGATAATCACAACATAGTATTGTTCGCGGATGACACTTCTCTTATTTTTAAAGTCAAGCGTCAGCTAACAAACTTTGACGAAGTTAACAATGCACTCTCTAAAGTTGTCCATTGGTTTAATGTAAATAACCTCCTTTTAAATGAAAAAAAAAACTAAAGTCATTAAATTTTCTACGCCAAATGTCAGGCAGCTAAGTACCAATGTTCAACTGAATGGAGTAGAGTTGATCCCTGTCGAGTCGACAGTTTTTCTTGGATTAACTATTGACGCCAAGTTACAATGGGGTCCTCACATTGAGAAGCTGTCGGGTAGACTCAGTTCTGCCGCCTTTGCTGTTAAGAAAATTAGACAGATAACTGATGTGGATACAGCCAGAATTGTTTATTTTAGTTATTTTCATAGTCTTATGACTTATGGGATTCTTCTCTGGGGAACTTGTGCGGACATCAATACCATCTTTGTTTTACAGAAGAGGGCTGTTCGAGCCATTTATAACCTTGGTCCTAGAGAATCTCTTAGAGAAAAGTTCAAAGAGGTGAACATTCTGACTGTAGCTTCACAATATATATTTGAGAATCTTATGTATGTTCATAAAAATATCTCGAATTTTAAGAAGATAAGCGATATTCATAATGTAAATACCAGGAACAAACACAATCTTGCTTTACATCACACTCGTCTCCACAGAGTAGGCAACTCGTTCATGGGTCAATGTATACACTTTTACAACAAGCTCCCCATGGACGTTCGAAACTTACCCATTAAACGATTTAAGAACCATATAAAGGCCAAACTTTACAAAAAGGGGTATTATAAAATCACAGATTATTTAGAAGACAAAAAAGCTTGGGATTGAGCTGCTCGCTCTGTTAAGCATTGTTAATTTTTATTAAGCAATATGCGTAATTATAAGGTAAATTATTGTAAACATTTTCATTTTTAATGTCTGGACTTGAAAAAAGACGATGATCCCTGAGTTTGTTTCGGCCATTTCTTCTCAGAGGTAGTCAGTTAGGAAATGCCGGCTTCATCTAGTTAAAAAAATAAAATAAAAAATAAACATGACGTGTAAAAGTGATCAGTGATCCTACTTGCTTAATAAACGATTTCATTTCATTTCATTTCATATAATTATTTAAAAAAAAATGTGTGGTCGAAAACATAAGGACCCTTGTCCTTACAGTAACACCTGAAATTCGCTGACTCACCACTACACTCGTATCACAAGCAGTACACGTCCAACCTTGACTAGTGTCATTAACAGACTGCTAGATTGACAGCTATATTTCGATTACAAGTGTACATGAAAAAATGTTAGTGTGTACCTGCATACCTTTTAGGAGATGCAAACAATAAATCGTTTATTAAAACGACAAGTTCAATTTTTATTTTTCAATAAAAATCCAGAGATTTTTATTGAAAAATAAAAATTGAACTTGTCGTTTTGTGATGACAAGCGACATCCAGCAAAATAGTACTGCAATTTCGACGTACCTGGTATTATTTTTCAAGATTTTTTCATTGCTTGGGTATACGAGTTCTTTACCTCTGATTTTGCATATGTCAACGTCAAAGTGATATTATTTCTCAATTCAATAAGCGGAAAATATCGAAGTTTAGCCAAAAATCAGCAGTTAGGCTGGTAAAGCGGACCCCAGACTCCAAAGCTGAAAAGCTTCCGATGCGACTGGGATTAATGCTGAGATGATGATGATGAGTATACGTTTGTATTAGTTGTGACACGACCGTGTAGTCAGGAGGCCTGGAGACCTGTAACACAGGTAGTCCTAGTACAGGCTCCAGTTTCTACTACATCAATATATTTTGTATACAATGTGTAAAGGAAACCCTGTCCGACCCTTAAGGATAATAAAGGTTAGGTAATCACTTGACTAAATATGATATAAAATTTTACATAATCATCATAGTAACAATACTAATGAATTTTGAAATAAACCTTTTTTCCCGGGAATTTATTCCAATTTACCCGAAATTTGGTAATTTTAAAAAAAGTGACAACATCGGTATTATTATAAGCGAATAGCGACGCGACCACGTCACAGGTGCCGCGTGCCCTGCCCCCCGCCGCCCGTGGAAGGGGTTGCTTATAACACATGTATTAAGTTACCTCTTTTTGCGAAATGATATTTATTTTTTTAGGGGGATTTTTTTTTAAGTTTAGCCGGTCTTTGTGAGCATTAGTAGTTATCGATACCTAACAATACCTTCACGGATCGGACAGGGTTTTTACATATTGTATATAACTATGTGTTGAACTTGTGTGTGTTGTGGAAAAAATAAACGTTTATTATGTATTAATTAATTTAAGATATAACTTTATATATGTATAAATATATTGTTTCCCAATTTGTGTTTTCCATAAAATCTCTTCAAATCAAATCAAATCAAATCATTTATTTCAAATAAACCAGTTACAGGCACTTTTGAATTGTCAGAAGGTTGGTCAGTTAATAAGATGAAGCTAGTCGCCCATTCCAAACAGTAGGTACCTATGGAGAAGAACGGGCAAGAAACCCCATGGACACTCTTTTAAATTTTTAAGTTATTGTTACAAATATTTGATTACATCATTCATGTTGAAATCAACCGCCTGAGAACGATGCAGAAATATATTATACGCTGAGAGCGTCCATTATGGAAAACACACAAAAATCAATTCAGACTAACCCAACAAATAAATGCCTTACAGCACATTCGTACATTGTGCTCACACGTTTGCCATGCAATTATACAATACAAAGAAATTGAATCTACACAATGCTAAGATAGTTTTGTCCAAGGTTCAGCAGCTCCAACAGTGTTCCCGAATCTGTGGAAAGTTTAGCTCCTGTGTAGCTGTACAAGTGCCTAACACCTCTGTCAGCGATACAATTCCGTAACGTACAATATGCTTGGCTACATAGTGTGTAATACAGGCTTTGAATTAATAACATAAACAATTACATATTAAAACTACAAGAGGAAAAATCAAAGATCAATCATTGTATAGAAATCGGGCGCAGCTCAAGCCCAAGCCTTTTTGTCCTCAATATAATCCTTCACACTATAAAATGCTTTCTGACACAACTTACGTTTAATGAAGGATTTCAATTTATTCAGGCTCAGATCTTGAACCACCTCTGGAAGTCCATTGTAAAAATGTATACATTGGCATCTGAAAGAGCCACCTATTTTCTTGAGCCTTGTTGTAGATACAATAAATTTGTGCCTGTTCCTAGTATTTATATCATGGACATCACTGTATTTTTTAAACAATTTTATATTTTTATGAGCATACAAAAGATTTTCATAAATATATTGAGACGGCACGGTCAGTACCTACATTAATCTCTTTAAATTTTTCTCTGAGAGAGTGTCTTGGACTTAATTTATAAATTGCACGAACAGCTCGTTTCTGCAAAACAAATATTGTTTGAATATCGGCAGCATTTCCCCACAACAGAATGCCGTACGACATTACACCGTGGAAATAGCCAAAGTACACTAAACGGGCCGTCTCAACATCAGTCAAATTACGAATTGTTCTAACTGCGTATGCAGCAGAACTTAGCTTTTTCGACAATTTTTATATATGTGAACCCCATTGAAGCTTAGCATCCAGAGTTATACCCAAGAACACTGTGCTGTCGTCAGATTTAAATTCTTCGCCCCTTATCAACACTTTAGTTTCCACCTGCCTCACGTGAGGTAGAGTAAACTTAATGCATTTGGTTTTTTTCTCGTTTAAGAGTAAATTATTAACATTAAACCAATGCACTACTTTGGAGATCGCGCTATTTACATCATCAGTAACCTGCTGCTGACGGTTCAGTTTAAATAAAAGTGAAGTGTCATCTGCAAACAACACTTTAACGTGGTTATCCTTTATTAGGTACGGCAGGTCATTGATGTAAATAAGAAACAAAAAAGGACCAAGAGTTGACCCCTGTGGGACTCCCATTGTTACTAAAGATCCGGAAGATCTTTTTCCATTAACGTCAACGCTTTGAATCCTACCACTCAAGTAAGATGTAATAAGATCCAGTGCAGAGTTCCGGATCCCGTAGTGGCGGAGTTTCCTGATTAACGTATCGTAAAGAACGCAATCGAATGCCTTGGACAAATCACAAAAGATGCCCAAGGCATCGCATTTATCCTCCCATGCATTATAATATATGACCTAGAAGTTCAACACAGGCATCAGTAGTTGAACGACCCCTTGTAAAACCGAACTGTTTGCTATGTAATAATTCATGTTTATTAAAAAAAAATAGCATTTGGTTTAAAAATAATTTCTCAAAAATTTTACTAAAGGTAGGTAGTACAGAAATAGGTCTATAATTTGTGGGGTCTGATGTACTACCAGATTTAAACAAAGGTATTATTTCACTATTTTTCATGAGATCAGGAAACTCTCCACAGTCAATACAAGCATTAAAGATAACAGCTAGAGTGGGTGCCACAATATCAATAATAGACTTAGCAACTTACACCGAATGACCCCATAGGTCAGCAGTCTTTTTTACATTTAGAGTGTGAAAGATTTTAATTACATCTCTACTGATAACATGTTGAAAATGAAACTCCGAATCACAAACATTAACATTTTCTTTAAGCAAAGACTCGGCAACAGAAGGTGATGAGTTTAGGGATTTAGTAGTTGAAACAGGAATATCCGAAAAGAAATTTTCAAATGCCTCAGAGACTTGCGAGTCTGATTTATTTATGTTGTCATTAATAGACAGGCTATAGTCAGTATTTCTATCACTGGACCTTCCCGTTTCACTATTAATAATTTCCCAAGTCGTTTTAATTACATTGCCACTGTTCTTTATTTTTGAACTCAAGTAACGTGACTTGGCCATATAACAAAATTGTTTGAATAACTTTGAATATTTTCTAACATACAAATTGAATTTAACAGTGTTAATATAAATCCTCTCCTAGTACAGTCCATAAAGCCGAGTTCTACTTTTATGAATACCGATGGTAGCCCAATCAGAGAAAGATGCTTTACCATTAACAGAGATAGTCTTGGGAACAAAGGTGGAATCAAATAGCTTACAGTATATATTAAAAAAATTGTCATAGAGATGATTAGGATCAGCATTAACAGCACTGGATAAGACTGGCAATTTATTGATGAGATCAAATCTAAAAACCTCCAAGCGGCTTTCAGTTTTGGGGTTAACAGTGATATCCTTTTTGGCCACTTTTTACTATGGTTTGGAATAGTAATCCTTTGTCCGCAGTGATCAGAATCAAGTAAATTTAAAACTTCTTTGTGGCTTGGTATTATGTTTGTAAAAATATTATCTAGGCACGTGGCACAAGTAGGTGTTATCCTTGTGGGCTCCAAAAATAGGTTTACAAGATTGTAGGACTGAAATAGACTTATAATTTTATTACAATAACCAGAGTTCTCTAATAAATTAATATTAAAATCACCGCAAACGATAATGGCTTTGTTTGAAACACAAATCTTATGTAAGACTTCATCCATTACCTTTTCAAAGCAGTCATACAATCCTGAAGGGGGTCTGTACACACTTAACACAATGAAGCCCTCCAACTCTACACAGGCAATTTCAGCTGTTCGTTCAACAGACAGGCCCACAATGTCTTTACGATTTTTAAATTTCAACAGGTTACTAACTAAAATTAATGAGCCACCATGTATAGCATTAATTCTGCTAAACGAACTACCAACCTGGTGATTCTTATAATTAAACAAGAACTGGTGACTTTTTAGCCAATGTTCGGTTATGCAAATATCAATACCATAATGGTTCATGAATAAATCTACCTCTAAATCTTTGTTCATAAATCCTTGAATATTTTGATGCACCAAATTAATATTATCTATTGACCTTAAATTTCCTCCCGAGTTACCTTTGTAATCCTGTATATTGTTATAGCTAGAGGTTGGCTCTATTGTCTTAATTTCTAATTTAAATTATTAATGATGTCAACTGATACCAAATTATTGGCAGAATTAATTCGAATGTCATTGCATTGCTCAAAAGAAGCAAGTTGTTTAGCCAAATTCTTGGCTGTAATAGAAAAAAAATATGATAGCGACACAGCTATCTGTCTTTTAAAGTAATTAGAAAGATAATACATAACATTGTCTATCTCTTGTCAAATACAAATTCTTAAAATAATTGTTTATGTCAATTAAATGTAATATTTTATTATTAAATGTCAAGTTGGACATTGTCATATTTAGTTCAAATCTAATCCTATTTTCTTCCTGTGGCAATTGGTCACTGTAAGGGAATGTAAACAAGACAATCTTTCCAATATTCAGATTGCATAATGTTTCACAACTCTTAAGCAGTTCTCTTTTGCTCAAATTTCCCCTATTACCCACAAAAATTAACAATGTTGTATCCTGGGAAAAGTTACATTTAATAATTTTTTGCATAATTCCATATAAATAACAACCAGGCATACAGTAGTTCAATATTGAGTGACCCGGACATTCATCAGTCAACAAGCGCCCCAAGCCCTTACCTATCTCATCACAGAACAACACAACATCATTAGTCAAGCTTTGTTTAAGACTATTAAGATCATTACAATCACGGCTATTGGCACTATTAGCAGAAGGAACTATGACATCAACACAGGGCTGTGGCAAGGTGGTATTACATGATGTCAACGAATGATCCGGCGTAAGCACATCTGATGTTAGGCCGCACTCACAGTTGGTTTTTTGTGAGTTAACCAGCTCATTCATCGCCAACACATATTCTCTCATTAGGTCTTATACTTATTAGCCATTGAAATAAGTTTATCTTGCAGATGGTCAAGTTCAGATTGCAATGACTCCGTGTCTATGTCATACCTCCTATTACTTTGCTCTAAGTTATAAGAATACATATCTAACTTTTTCAGCAAATTGAATCTTTCCCTGTTCATCTTAACACTTTTTATAAAGTACCTTTGTCTTTTCACCATTTTTTGAGTTTTGACAATGTACTTATTAATTTTTATATATTTTTAAAATTTATTTTTGCTGGTTACTACCCTCACTCAATTTGATGACTTTGTATCATTGTCATCAGTCAAATCTATAGTGTAAGAGGGGTTTATTGCAGAAACCATTGTGGGGGCGTCTTGTTAGCTAAAGCAAATTAGTTTACTTTCATAGTTATGTTCATAATTTATACTCTTAAATAATCTTTAAGTCTTATACGGAGTTCCACATATATAAGTTGTACTCTTAAAGATTCTCTCGTCTTTGACGGACGACAGCAGGTCAAGCTACCCGAAACTGTCAAATATTCCTAGTCAACCTTGAGCCTAGCTTTAGAAATAAAGTTGAAAATGTAATAAAGAAATCTGACAGATTGTAGTAGCTTAATGTGCTGTCGTCTGTACCAATACTAGAGAGGAAGCAACCTACAACTAGTGAGTGACGGCCATTACCACTAGCACTCTAATTACGTACCGTGATATTACTATAAATTTGTAGGCATATTACTAATCCATTGCTCCATATATTTGAATAATTTACCTCCTAAGCAACGTAAATAACTCAATGAATGTTGTTGAATTTTCAAAATGAAACCCATTGTTACTTACTGATAAGCAATTACCCTGCTGGTCAATACAGCTCTTCTTCTTCTCAGCCATAGAGGTCAACTGATGGACAAAGACCTCCCCCAAGGCTTTCATTCCATTGTTCCCTTAGTCGCCTCTTACGACACCCACGGGAGGATTTGGGTTAGTACTATTCTAAGCTCTGTACCATACGAAACAATACAGCTGGAAGAAAAATAAATCGATGTAATCATTGGTTTTCAGGTGGTACTTCGACATCACGGATATGAGGTGCAAAGGGTTTTCGTATAGTGGTTGTGGCGGTAACCAAAATAGATTCCAGACTGCTGCCGAATGTTCAGATATCTGTGGAACGGCTATTATGTATGAATATTCTAAATAATTGTAAATGTTTGCTTTGTTATTGCATACCGGTATACCCGCCTATAATTTTTTAGGGTTCCGTTCATCCAAAGAGTGCTAACGGGACTCTATTACTAAGGAACTCATCATCATCAACCTTTTTATCGGCCCACTGCTGGGCACACGTCTCCTCGCATACAGAGAAGGATTGAGCGTATTCACCACGCTTGGTCAATGCGGGTTGGCGATTTTAGACTTAAAGTCCAGGTTTCCTCAAGATGTTTTCCTTCACCTTGTAATCAGTCATTGGTGTCTGACCTGAGAGGCTGGTATTTTAAAGAAGTATATCTAGGACACCAATGACTGATTAAAAGGTGAAGGAAAACATTTTGAGGAAACCTGGACTTTAAGTCTGAAATCCCCAACCCGCATTGAGCAAGCGTGGTGAATACGCTCAAGGGATCAAGGCTCGAGTCAAGGGATACAACACTTAGGGACTTACTAAGGGACTATTCACACTTATTCAACTATATTCAGCTTTATAGAAAATGACGACTTTGAATGGAGTGTTATATGGCCGTAAAGCTGACGTTTGAACGTCATTGAGCCGTTTGATCACATTATGACATGCAAGTGACATTCAAGCTTAGGGGAATAAAGCAGAATCAATGTCGAAAATATCAAGTAATCTATACTAATATTATAAAAACATAAAATATTTTGTTTGTTTGTCTGTAGGGATTGAGCACAGGAATTACCATAGGGATTAAAAAAAAAAACAAAAACAATGGGATGCACTCCGGGAGTGCTGTTAGAAGTGGAAACCGGCGGTAGGCCATAACATCGACTGCCGGCAGAAGTTACCACCCACCACACCAAGTCTTGCCACCAAGCCATTCGTCGTGTTCCGGCATGATGTATCGTGAAGCCGTACGGAGGACGGATCTGACCAGTTGTGGTGCGATGTGTGCCGGGTATGATGCGCCAAATGTTGTTGTGTCGGGAGCTTGGTCGTGGAGGTCTCCAGATCAATCTCCCCCCGGCGCAACATCGTTGGTCGTGTTGTTGGGTTTAACATTGCATCACCTCGCTCAACTGCCGTCATCCTTTCTACTCACTCAGTTTTTTGAGTGAGTAGGTTTAATAAACTAGCGCGCTTTACCATCAATGATTGCATCACTGGTTACCATCAGGCAGGATTGCGGTCAAGCACTACTTTAGTAAAAAAAACCCATTATGTTAACGTTTTGCATTTTGAACATTTAGGAATTCTTAGAGAATAGTTTCGCACAAATTGCTTTACTACTTAATATATAGGTCTTAATTTTACAAGTAAACGGTCACGTAGCAGGCTGCAGTACAAATATACACGCACACTCGGGCCGCGAACGCACAGGCAGGTGGCTTGCTTAGCGCCTAGTGTCTAGCGCGTCACCTAGCGAGTAGCCCAGTAAAACGAACGTTCTAAAATGAACGCGACCGGCTGCACTGCGCGCTTAGCGCCTAGCTAGTCGCTTGGCGTGCATCCATGTAAACAAACGTGTTGGTTTTTTGTTGCGAGGCGCGAGGTTAGAAAAAAAAACAATGGAAGAAATATTGATTGCTTCAGTTTTCAAAAGAGAACCTTTGTGGAATCCAGCTCATGAACTCCATAAAAATGTTGTAATCTTAAAGAAACTATGGGAAGAGGTAGCAATCGAAGTAGAAAAAGATGGTAAGTACTAAAAGTGATTTATTTATTTATGATGTGATAATTTTTTTTTACAATGAGAAATTACTGCTGTGAATGTATGTTATGGAGTTGGATTACGCTTTCAGGCAATGAGTTGTTCTGCCAAGTAATAGATCCAATTCCATTGAAATAATTCAATAAAATGTCTCTAGTTTGTAATGCGCTATTTGAAAATCTATATTGAGTCCTGGTGGATATTGGCGCACTATTAATAGTAGAATCCATGTCCTGTTGAAGCGATAATCGATCTTCCGTCATAACAAAGTTGTGTAGAATGCATACAGCTTTCGTAATTGAAATAGCAGTAATGACCTTAGTTTCAATAGCTTTCTGCAATATTCTCCATTTTGCTGCCATTCTACCAAAACAACACTCCACACTTCGGCGAGCCCTTGAGAGTCGGTAGTTGTAAATAGTTTTTCTGTTATCAATATTTCTTAATGAAAAAGGCCTCATCAAATAATTCAATAATGGATATCCACCATCTCCAATTAACACAAATGGTATTTTTATATTTGTATTAGGAATTTCTTTCTCCGGTGGAATATTGAGGCCATTAGTTTCTAACATGTGAAACAAAGATGAACTTCTAAAATTTCCAGCATCACACTGACGCCCCTCAGTTCCGATATCTACTAAAATAATTTTGCAGTCCGCATCAACTACAGCTTGAAGTAAAATTGAAAAATATTGCTTGTAATTATAGTATAAAGATCCACTATTACATGGACACTGTACCCTTATATGCTTCCCATCGATTGCACCAATGCAGTTGGGGAAATTCCACTTGTAATAGTACTTATCTGCAATTTCGTACCATTTCTCCATCGTTGGAATTGGCATGTATTCGTCTTTCAGTGTATTCCACAAAATGTTGCATGTCTCGCTTACAATCTCAGAAACTGTAGAGCGACCTAACCGGAAATGAAAAGCAAGAGACCTATATGATTCTCCAGTAGCCAAATATCTGAAAAAGAAATGTAAGTGGGTATATTAATACTTAACATTATAATAACTGCTGGTTTTTGTTTCAGTCAAAACAGTAAAAGCCAGATGGAAAAATCTGAGAGCGTATTTTTTTAAAGAATGTGGAAAAAATGATAAGCCAAAGAGTGGAGATAGCGCTGATAAAATATGTAAAAGCACGTGGCAGTACTACGATCAATTATTGTTTTTAAAGAGCAAGAAGAACGAGAGCTCCATTAGAGATTCAAATTTGAGTGTAGATAATTTTGATAATTATTCTACAACAACCGACACAACAATAGAAGAGCTACAGAATACAGATTCTGTGCAGACAAATTCGACTTCAGAAACAATTACAAGTAACACTCTCGAATCTCAAAGTTATGGTCAAACATCACAAAGAAAGAAAATTCGTATGAGCAGAGCCGAAAACAATGATCAACTTTTAGCAATAGAAAAGAAGAAACTTGAGATTCTTGAGAGGGAAAGTATTAAAGAAAAAAGCGACGATTTATTGTTTTTGAGAGTCTTTTGCCTTATATGGAAACTATTCCATTAAGGCGTAAACTAAGGTTAAGATCGAAGATTCAGGATCTCATTTTGGCCGAAATGGAAGCTGTAGAAAATAATATCCAACAATCGGTACCATCAGTTATGCATATTCCTGTACCGAAAATAAATAATCAACAATCAGTAGAATACGAATTGCATGTTCAGGATTCATCCGGTCAAAATTTAATTCATAATATACCCATGCAAATGGAGAATGATTCAACTTTGATTAGTTATATAAACAATTACAAATAATTAAATAAAGAATTGTTTGTACAAGTTTTTTGAATAAATAAAAATATTATGTATTTAGAGTTTCACTTACCTCAATGTAACAACTAATCGTTCTTCGGCTGGTATGCTTTTTCTAAGATGGGTATCCAAATGAGTTAGTTTTCCTTTAACTTTACTAAGAAGTAGATAAAACGTTTCCCTGGTCATACGCAAATATTCATAAAATTTATCATCAAAATTACGCAATTGTTTATACAGAACATTAAACTCCCCATAACTTGACCGTGATTTATTTATATCGTGAACCCAAAATGATGGATAAGGTCGTGAACTGATATATTTTAAAGATGAATTTTCTGTGAGTAGTAGTTTTAGAGCTATTTTTGAAAGTGACATCTCGCCAAAGTGCCGACAAGCAAATGCCCAAGCCCAGGGCACCTAGCCACCTACCACGCAAACCACCTCAAGTGCGGCCACCGTGTATCCAAGCGAATAGCCAGGATGAAAGCCGCTAGGCACTAGGCGCTAAGCAAGCCACCTGCCTGTGCGTTCGCGGCAAGAGAATCAGCAGGAGCAGGTATACATTTTTGTCGCACGATAGAAAGAGAGAGGGATACGTCACGCAGAGCTACTCTCCCTCCGTCTTACAAATTTTCTATCATTGTCACGTGTCCTATCGCGAGTTTAATATTTTCGACCCAAACCATAAAATTGCTTTTAAAGAGTCACACACACAAACACGTCGGTAGAAACATGTACAGGATAGGTCTACTATATTGCTTTTTAATTTCCATTCACTAAGAGAAGCATAAAATTTATTCCATCATCTAAACTGGTAGAAACCACGAGAGCAACTACTAGGACAGGTAAACTTATACAGACACTTGAACTACTTAATTGTGAATGGAGCGTGGAGCACCCTGCACTATCTACTTACGGTGCTCTAAGTACTTGTACACGTTGACTCGCGGGCGCGGTCACGAAATATCAAATATATGGCGTAGGTAATATCCAAGTGTTCACGTACGAAACGCACGTGCGGTCTAAGTAGCGGGCAAGCTAGCGAGTAGCGACTGGGGCGCGCGCGCCGCTCGCGGCAATATCAAACGCGTGAGATGTTTGTGTGTGTTCACGTCGAACTAGCGGCGGAGCGCGCGCCGCGCGATTCGCGACTCGCGACGTCAGGTAAGTTCAACCAGTATGAACTTGTCGCTAGAAACGTTAGCGCGTCTTCATCATGTCTTTCAATACAATTCAATACAATAAATTTCAATTTACAGTCATCCTGGTATATCCAAAAAATCTTGAAGGATGTTCTCTCAAATCCATATCCATACTAATATTATAAATGCGAAAGTAACTCTGTCTGTCTGTCTGTCTGTCTGTCTGTCTGTCTGTTACGCTTTCCCGCTTAAACCTCTCAACCGATTTTGATGAAATTTGGCACAGATAATCTTTAGACCCTGAGAAAGAACATAGGCTACCTTTTATCCCGGAAAAATTTGATGTTCCCGAGGGAAATCTAAAAAGCGCGATATAACCGAACTCCACGCGGGCGAAGCCGCGGGCGGAAAGCTAGTTACTATATAAAGTATGAAATTCACCGTACCGTTCTCTTTCTTTATTAATTTCGTGCACACCAATTCTAATTTTTATCATCTCCCACTTTAGGTATGAATTTTCGGTTAAAAATAAAAGATCGTCGTCCATGTTTATAATCTCTGACAACACGTCACACCCGCGCAAACGCCTGGCGGCCAATGTGAACACGAATCCGCCACGTCTTCGCGACCGCACCCGCCACCGCGCCCGCGCGTTCCAACGTGAACGAGTACTTCATGCGATTCGTCGTGTTCCGGCATCATATGTGCTCGATGTGTTCCGGCATGTCTGGTGAAGTCGTACGGAGGAGGGGTGAGCAGTTGTGTTGCGATGTGTGCCGGGTACGATACTCCAAATGTTGTTGTGTCGGGAGTTTGGTCGTGGAGAGTCTCCAGATCAATCTCCCTCTAGCGCAGCTTCGTTTGGTCGTGTTGGACTTGGGTTTAACATTGCATCACCTCGCTCAACTGCCGTCATCCTTCTTATTCCTTAGTTTTTTAAGTGAATAGGCTTAATAAACTAGTGCGCTTTACCATCAACGATTGCATCACTGCTTACCATCAGGCGGGATTGCAGTCAAGCACTAGTTTATAATAATAAAAAAAATTGGTGTGCAAATATTTAATTTCATAATACATTACAATTCTTGCAAACATTATATATAACAAAAAAAAATATCAAAATATTATGAAAAAGTCAGATTAATTATTAAAAAAAAAATGTTGTGTGCAAATATTGAATTTCATAATAGGTACATTACAATTCATTGCAAATACTACAAAAAAAAATATCAAAATATTATGAAAATGTCAGATTGTAGGTAAATAATGTCATAAATTAAAATATTATAGAATTAAAAAAATAATAATAGTAGTATAACATGTCATCTTGAATTTTTAATACAGATAATTATCATTTGAGTTTTTTTGAACAATTATCGTAGAATTGTATTATGTTGTTTGGTCAGTGATGATTAATGATTTGATTTACTTACAAACTAAATACATTGGCACATAACATTGAACTACATTATATCTTCTTTTTTTTTATTCGGTACAATAAATTCTTTGAAGTCAGTTGATTTTTGGAATTCTAATCCAGTCAGTCAAAATATTGTAAATTTTTCCATTCTTATTTGTCATTTTATGATCGTTAAGCATTACCTACACAGTTCATTAATTTAAAGTGTGGCTGGTCATTTAAGGCTAACCTAACCTAGCTTCCCCCACAATTCCTAGCATCAGTAACTGTCAGCTTATTGGCAGCTCGTATAATTCGCTGTGCGGTGCAGCATGGCGGCATGCTATAATGTTCCAATGGGGCTTTGTACTTGTAGTAAGGTGCCGCTACCGTGTGTACAGCCCGACGGAGAATTGAACAGAGGCTGGACAAATTCGAAGCTTTCTTCTCTGCAGCTATAAATCTGTAAATTGTTAAAAAAGATAATATTTATATTGTACAATCTTTACGCTAATAGACTCAAAATAATAGTAATAACAACATTATATATAAAAAAGAAAATAAAAAATTATAATCATCATAGTTCAAAATATGAGGCCGTGTGTTTTGCATTTATCGATGCTGACTAGTGATGCAGCGGATCTCTGTTTCTGTTTTCGCAAGTGCGGAAGTTATCGATATGTAATAAACTCAGTTTCACATGTTTGCTGATGTGTCCGTCGAAATATTACAAGGTGAGCAATACATTAAAAAAACGTATAAGGGGCCACTCCACGGGTCACTCCGGGACCGGTTGCCGTAAATGGAATGCCGCTCGAAGTTGTTTCAGAGTATGTATACCTCGGGCGAACGTTGCAATTAGGGAAAAACAACTTCGAGAAGGAGGCAAATAGAAGGATCCAACTGAGATGGGCGGCATTTGGGAAACTTCGTCGGGTATTTTCGTCGCCCATACCCCAATGTTTGAAGACCAAAATCTTCAACCAGTGCGTCCTACCCGTCATGACTTACGGAGCCGAGACGTGGACACTAACGGTCAGACTATTCCATAAGTTTAAAGCCGCTCAGCGAGCTATGGAGAGGGCTATGTTGGGCGTCTCTCTGAAGGACCGCATCAGAAATGAGGTGATCCGACAGAGGACCAGAGTTACCGACATAGCTGAGAGGATTAGCAAGCTGAAGTGGCAATGGGCTGGTCACATATGTCGCAGGACCGACAACCATTGGGGTAAACGAGTCCTTGAGTGGAGACCGCGTCTCGGCAAACGTAGCGTAGGACGCCCTTGGGCGAGATGGAGCGACGACATCAAAAAGGTGGCTGGTAGTGGCTGGCGGAGAACTGCTCAGGATCGAGCTTGTTGGCGTGCCATGAAGGAAGCCTATGTCCAGCAGTGGACGAGTAAAGGCTGATGATGATGATGATGATGATAAGGGGCCATCGATAAAGTATGTCACATGAATTTAATGATTTTTGAAAAACTCAAACTCCACTTAAGTTTCGTTTCAAGCCATTTGATTGGTTGAAACTAGTTTTAAGTAATGCTTAAGCAGAGATCAATGCTTGAGTTTCCTTCTGGAATACGGACCTAAGATCGAAAATCGACAGAACAAAAAATAAATTTATGTGGATATATTTGTTTTAACTTGAACAAGTTTCACCTGTTTTATCCGCCTGCTTATATCATATAATTATAAATAATAATAATAACAATAAAATCATTTATTTGCATTAAACATGGTATATAAAGGTGTTGAATAAGAATACAGTAGGTACAAGCATGTTTAGCTGAGATGAACACAGCACGCAAAAATTTTAAAGTAGAACTAAAGTAAACTATTTAAGGCATTAACATTTATGATCCATAAATTCTTTTAAACTATAAAAATTGCATTCATTTAACCATTTATATCAACTCAACTCAATTATTATCAACTCGCAATTAAGACCCAGTAAAAATATAAACAACTACTTATCAAAAAAATTGGGAATGAAAACAATTAATTCGTAAATCAAGATTTTTTATAGCAAGACAATTAGAATTCTACTTGGACCAATAGTAACATTTCCATGAAAAATATACCCAATCTATACTAATATATAAAGCCGAATAGTTTGTTGGTATGTTTGTTTGTTTGTTTGTTCGCGCTAATCTCGGGAACTACTGGTCCGTTTTGAAAAATTCTTTTTGCGTTGGATAGCCCATTAATCCAGGAAGGCTTTAGGCTATATAACATCACGCTGCGACCAATGGGAGCGGAGCATAACTAACTCCACGCGAACAAAGTCGCTGGCGGCAGCTAGTTATTAATAATAGTTAGATAATTATTATGATTTCCTTTCTCTGTATGCTATAAGAAGATGTACAGATGACAGCACATCAAACTACTACAGTCTGCCAAATTTCTTTATTAGATTTGCAACTTTAGAGCTAAAGTATTAAGGATCAAAGTCGAGTGGGAATATTTGACAGTTTCGGGTAGCTTGACCTGCTGTCGCCCGTACAATAAGGTAGGTAATAAGATATAATCATTGCAAGTATATGACCCAAAATTATAAAATGAATCTCCACAAAATTAAAAAGATATATAAAATTTATGTTCTTCCAAAAGGGCTGGTCTGCAGTAATAGCGAGCTACAATTGTATGAGTAGGAGGTTTTAGCCTAGCAACATTTTGACAGTTCAAAAACATTCATTGCGACATTTACGTTATAAAGCAGATACATTTTTCGAATATATGAAGCAATCGATTAACAATAATATTCAAAACTAGCGGCCGCCAGCGACCTCGTTTGCGTGATTTAGTTATGCTCTGCTTCTATTGGTCGCAGCGTGATGTTATATAGCGTAAAGCCTTCCTGGATTAATGGACTATCCAAGGCAATAAGAATTTTTCAAATCGGTCCAGTAGTTCCCGAGATTAAAGCGAACAAACAAACGAACAAACAAACTTTTCAGCTTTATATATTAGTATAGATAATTCAGATTATGATGGATAAGGTGCTTTGGGGTAAGAACATACACATCAAATATCCCATTTTATTTTATCCCATTTTATCCCATTGTCTTTATGTTTTAATGCTAGCTACATTTACCTGTGTACCGGTGATTACGCTCAATCCATCTCTATATGAGAGGAGACCTATGCCCAGCAGTGGGACGATAAAAAGGTTGTTTATGATGATGATGACATTTAGCTAGCATGGCTTTATTTTTTAATGCTAGCTACATTTAGCTAACATTAAAAATTAAAGCCAAATACATGGGATGTAACGTAGCGTGGGACGCCCTTGGGCTAGATGGAACGACGACATCAAAAAGGTGGCTGGTAGTGGCTGGCGGAGAACTGCTCAGGATCGAGCTTGTTGGCGTGCCATGAAGGAGGCCTATGTCCAGCAGTGGACGAGTAGGGGCTGATGATGATGATGATGATGACATGGGATGTTTGATTTATACGTTCTTACCCCAGCGCCGATCTTACCCTAAGGCACCTTACTGCGTTACGCGATCATAGTTCTGACCCTCAGTCAACAAGCTTTTCAGTGGACTGTCGATTATGTGTTTTTTATACATTTTGTATGACGAGAGGAACAAAAAGAGGCTAGACAGGTTTATGTGACGAAAACTAAGCCGCGAAATGTCATACTTACATTAAGTCTACATGAATCATTCGTTATACGTTTTTTTAATGTATCGCTCACCTTGTAATATTTCGACGGACACATCAGCAAAAATGTGAAACTGAGTTTATTACACATCCTTAATATTTATAAACTTATAGACGTTTAGTATAGACTAGTTCAAATCCGTTGAACACTACCGAATTTCTACTATTTGCATTCGCTAGTTTGCGAATATTTCTACCATTTTAGTACTAAGCAAAACAACGGGCAACACGAAACATTTTTCTATAGTTCGGTATAGACCCATAGGGGTATACGTACATAGTAGTCATCTGCAGTCGCGGCAACAGCTCCTTCTTCCCCAGCAACAACAGCGCGTTTTCGACAGCGGCCACTGCGATAGCTGACGGATACTCGACACAAAGGAGCCGCTCGGCCAGCAGACCACACATAGCTAGGAATGTAGCTGCCACTTCAATCTCACCAGCATTACGCGTGTCGCACCACCACGACAAGTAAGTTATGTATTCTTGAGGGACTATAGGTTGCGTTGGGAAATTCTGTAATAATGAAATATATAATGAATAACTCTTTCTTTGCGTGTTAAGAGGGTGCCACTCTAGGGCAATCAGGAAAAGATCGTTTTTCCATCATGACCTGGCCGGGGATCGAACCCGGGGCTCCGTCGTCTCAGGGTGGCGTGTTGACCGCTGCGCCATGGAGGATGAGCACATGATAATTAGCACATATTGTAGTAGTACACATAGATCTAGAATAATACGAAAGAGACAGCAAAGTCGTGGTGGCCCTAGTGGTTAAAACACCAGCCTCTCAAGTATGAGTGCGCAGGTCGATTCTAGGTCAGGCAAGTACCAATGTAACTTTTCTAAAGTTATATGTACTTTCTAAGTATATCTTGGACACCAATGACTGAGGGTAAAGGAAAACATCTTGAAGAAACCTGGACTTTAAGTCTGAAATCGCCAACACGCATTGAGCAAACATGGTGATTACGCTCAATCCTTCTCTGTATGAGAGGAGACCTGTGCCCAGAAGTGAGACGATAAAAAGGTTGATGATGATGATGACTCTAGTGCCGAGGAATTTGGAAAATAGGTATTTGAAGAAAATATTGCCGTCGCGCTGCTTCCAACCTCTCCCAGTTTGACAGACAGCAGCTCAGGCTGATTTTACCTACAAAAACGTTGACCAAAAGACGTTTTGCATTCCGTTTTTTTTTTCAAAACACGGCAGATCTCAACTATTTTATATCATAACTAGCTATCCGCCCGCGGCTTCGCCCGCGTGGAATTCGGTTATATCGCGCTTTTTAGATTTCCCTCGGGAATATCAAATTTTTCAATAAAAGGTAGCCTATGTCCTTTCTCGGGCTCTAAAGATTGTCTGTGCCAAATTTCACCAAAATCGGTTGAGAGGTTTAAGCGGGAATGCGTAACAGACAGACAGACATAGTTACTTTCGCCCTTCAACCAGACGAGTGTTATGTCCGGCGGGCACTTGCCCGATGCTTAAAATTGGGAAGTTGTATCTATGCTAGTGGCACGGTAAACTCTGATTGCGAGATGTAGATTTCGTGTGACGTCAGGGTGACGTGTTGTTCCATGTGGCGTTTATAGGTACCGCTACACTATAAAGAATTAAATACATTTGATACATCTAGAATGGTGCTCTCAGCTCTCTTAGCTGTCCACTCTTTCCTATTATCCTAGATCTATGTGTAACTAAGTCAATATGTGCTAATTATGCCACACAATAAGTACTTCGCGGGATACTAGAGGAGAAGACGTAATAAAAAAAAACCTCTCTGTCTCTTTTAATGTCCTTCAACCGATTAACTTATAACAATAGTAGGGGTTGAATATGAAAGCCTCTAAGGCTGCCTAGCTTTTTCCTTACATGCTTTCGAAACTACGAATAAGTAGGTCTTAGTGTACATAATTTCAAATGGAATTGAAGAAATAGTAAATCAGAAACATACCAATCTCAACATCACGGCTCTCTCTGCAGCCACCAGCTCATCAGTCGTGAAAGCCGAGTTCGAGTATTTGACCAGCTTCATCGCAGGTATCGTCATCCGTACTCCCTTGAGCTTCTGAGCTATCCAGAAGCAAGCTGCTCCGACAAGCAGCAGCGGCTTGTCCACCAGAACGCTGCCGACTACTGAGTCAAAGTACCAGCACGCTGTCTGGACGATGGCTGGGTTGCCGTCAGGGCCCTAAAATGGGAGAAGAGTAAGAAAAGGTTGCCTGTATAAACATAAACTCCCTTATTCATAGACGCTGCTTAAAGTTAACTAGTGATTAGCGATTCTTTAACCATACATTTTTGACCTTTTAACGTCACTTAACTTTAGTCATCTTTTATGAATACACACCGCAGCGTTTAAGGAGTTTATTAAAAATACATAGTAAACGATGATTAAAGTTAAGTGACGTGCAAACGGTTAAAATGTATGTTTAAACATCCGTTAATCACTGTTAACTTTAAGCAGCGTTTATGAATAAGGGGGAAAATATTTGGGAAATTATAAGTCAAGCCACAACATTATTAATAGGACACCGGTCATTTACATCCATCAAAGAGCACCATTCGATTCATGTGACGACGAGTTGAGTTTTTCACGTGTATAAGTATTTCATTTTAGGTGGTTAGGTTCAAGTTAGTTATTTTTATGACCACCCAGAACGACTGTGAGGGCAGAAAGGTGGTTAGGTTAGGTTAGTTTTGTTTTATGACCACAATTTATGAGACAGCCTCCGTGGCGTACCGGTAACGGACGCGGCCGCTGCGCAAGGTGGCGCGGGTTCGATTCCCGCACAGTGCAAGTATTTGTATGCATGAATATGAATATTTGCACTGTTTTGGTCGTGCCTCGGAAAGCACGTTAAGCCGTTGGTCCCGGTTGCCATACAAACATCTAGTGGCAGTCGTTACGGGTTGTTGGAGCCCTCAAAAATCCAACAATTGGTCTAACTGTAATGCTTCTATGTCGCCTTCGGGTTGTGGAGGTCAGACGGCAGTCGCTTCACGGAAAATGTTGAAGTTTAGCCATATCAGCAGTTGGACTGGTAAAGCAGACCCCAGACTCCAAAGCTGAAAAAGGCTTCGGATGCGACTGGAATTAACGCTGGGATGATGATGATGAGTTTTATTTTATGACCACCCAGAACGTCTGTGAGGGCAGAAAGGTGGTTAGGTTAGGTTACTTTTATTTTATGACCACCCAGAACGTCTGTGAAGGCAGAAAGGTGGTAAGTTCAAGTTCAATTATTCTGTCCTGATTTTTCAAAATAAACTTTTATTTTCTACTCAATTTAGTGGCCAATATATCGACTATTTGATGACATTTTTAGCAAAACTGATGATCTATACTAATATATAAAGCTGAAAAGTTTGTTTGTTTGTGCGCGCTAATCTCAGGAACTACTGGTCTGATTTGAAATATTCTTTTTGCTTTGGATAGCCTATTAATCCAGGAAGGCTTAAGGCTATATAACATCCCACTATGACCAAAATAACATTAAACAAACCACTTACATTAACTTTAATGAACCAGTTGATAACACAAGCCCTCTTTATGTTGGAAGTTCTAGGCCTTTGCAGCTGCTTCCTCTCTTTAGCCAGAAGGTACTCAAACACTTCTTTCGTATAGTTGCTCTTTAAGCTCAGCATAAACGACCTTTTCCCTAAAATTTAAAAATTTGTTTACTACCCACAATACGTAGTTAATCCATTAGATGCGAATATTGCACAGACTGGCCTAGGTTTAACAAAAATTAACCACAGATATAAGACAAATATTGAGTCATACGTAGTGCACGAGTTTTTTTTTTTTGAAGAGATGTAAAGTCTAGTCAGACGAAAACCCACTACCGCTGACAAATTGTTCCAGTCCCTCGATTTTTCTGGCCTTTGTTACCGCGTAAATACTGACTGAGACTTCTCAGTCAGTCTTAGATTTACGCGGTAACAAAGGACAAAGAAAAAGATGGTTTAGCACGATTATCACTTTCGCTCTAAGTCCATAATCTATTCGCAATCTAAAAAAGCTACGATCTATAAAAACAATCTTTAATTCTCGTAAATTAAATATCGCTTATATACATCATAATGCCCTTGTCATCGTTGCAATCATCAACTAACACGAAACGTGATTTTAAACTTCTGCAGCATAGCATCACACCGCATCATTTAACTCCTGCCAACACGATAGTAGGTAAAACAAAATGATCTAAAGAAATTAATAAACATAATACCCTCTATTCATAAACGTTGCTTAAAGTTAACTAGTTTTTTTTTTAAATAATTACGAACTAGTGCTTGACAGCTATCCCGCCTGATGGTAAGCAGTGATGCAATCGTTGATGGTAAAGCGCACTGGATTAGCCTATTCACTTAAAAAAACTTAGGAATACTACTAATAAAGTTAGGAAAACTTAGGCCGGCAAGACTTTGTCTGGTGGGTGGTAACTTCTGCCGGCAGCTGATGATATGGCCTACCACCGAGTAAAAAGATAAACATTCCTTAAAGTAAACTTTAAGGAATGTTTATTAATAAAAGGGTCCCTAGGTACTTACAGATATCAGGCGTTCTTAATGTGTCTTGTTCTTGTACACTGTCATTAAAACTGAGACGACGTTTCACTTTATCGTCTGTCTTCTCTTGGGTGGCTACGACAGGCGGAGCTGTCTTTGGAGCTGTCTTTGGAGCTGCAGGGAGCTCTAAAACAGCCTGCAGAGGCGTGACAGCGCTCAGCGCTGCACCTAATGCATTTTTATTTTTCTCCTCATCACTTATAGTGGCGTTATCATCTTTTTCGTTTTTGTCATTAAAGGCTGTGTTGTGCCAATCTAAATGTTCTTTTCTCTGTTTCATTGTAACATCTTTCGTATCGATGTTGATGGAATATGTTATGGGTGTATGTTGAACTATGTTACTTGGACCAGCCTTAGTAATAGTTTGAGTGTTAATAGTCTTTAAAGCACCTGGACGCAGAACTTCTTCCTTTGTAACATCTTTCGTATCGATGTCGATGAAAAATGTGGGATTATGTTGAACTATGTTACTTGGACCAGCCTTAGTAGTAGTTTGAGTGTTAATAGTCTTCAAAGGACCTGGACGCAGAACTTCTTGCTTCGTAACCGTTTTGTCTTGGAATAAATATTTCGGTAAGGTAGGTAATGGATCCTTTGGTAACTGTGTATGCGCATTTTCTTTATCGGTGTCGTATCTCGAGGATGCCATATTATTCTCACAGAAACTAACTAACTAACTCACTTTATTAAACACATTCGATCACGGCTTGCATGACCGTTATAAACGTGTGAAAATTTTTAGTCAAACTCTACAACTACCTTCATAGAGTTTAATACAGTTTTATTAAAATTGATGAGGGTAATTTATATGAGATGTCTATGGGCATACCCAATGACATATACTAATGGACATACCGTACGCGTATAATCGGCAGTATTTTTTTGGTTTGAAAAAAGTGAAAGAGATGGCCTATGATTGCGGTCTAGCACTATCTCTTTCCCCATAGATGATTGATGATTTTGAGAGAGAAAAAGATAGACGAAACTTCGTTTTCTCTCTTTCTTTCGTAGTGCCACAATTCTCATCTCTAAGGCATGTCCATTAGTATATGTCAATGTTGTTGTTGTTGTTATAGGAAGTAAAAGATACACATAGACGACTCGATACTGTGTCAAAAAACTATATACACATGTGTGCGTAAATGACAATGTTTGAGTGAAAACTAGTGTTGTCCAGGATGGCTTACGATAAATATTTCATTATCGATTATTTATATAATGGGTAATTTTCAAATTTGGGGCCAAAAGCGTGGAATTCGAAATATTTTTTTCAATTTTGATATTACCGTAAATCAAAGTATTCTTAATTAGATATATTAACGCCACGCAAGTTGTCCCATCATTTTATTTTCATAAATATTGCAAGATTTTAAGTTATTGCTATAAAACAAGCTCAAATCTCATTCGTATGACTGTCTCCAAATTCAAATTCTGTTTAACTTTCATTTTTATTTAAAAATCTGTATTGGAAATTGGAATGTTATCTTTTTATTTTATGTTATAACTATAAATGAACGTTAATAAAACACTAAGATATTTTATAAATATACAGGCTTTTAGAAAAAGGACATTTTTGATATTTCATTTGTGTTATCGTCATTTAATCCCCTACACGAGCTATACTACGCCATTTTACCGCGCTCAGCCATCAGCAGAAGGGGTGTTCAGGTGGCCACGAACGACTTTAGTGTACAAACGTTTACGTCATTATTTTAAGAAAAAAACCGAATATCGCAATGTTGACCAAATTGACATCATTAGTGTCAGGCCAAATATTGTGAATCAGTTATTCGTTGTTTTATTTTAATCGTAATTGTTAAGGTAACTTTCCAGGGTATACTTTGATTTAAATGTTAGTTAATGTTCTAAAAAGTTCTGTTTGGCTGATATATTAAAAAAAAAACTTCCAAAATTCTCATTCATGTCACTTTCATTCGTGTCATTAGTCATTACACATGGTACACGAATGATACAAAAAGACGCACAAGTGATAAATTTTAAAGACTTGTGTTTTTTTTTTAATTTATAGAAAAAATATTGATTTTTAACAATAACTAAACAAAAGAAACATCTTAGCGAAGAAGAATTAGAAAGACGAATAGTAGCTAGAAGGAAAAATACATGCGATTCCCTCGAACACTCTCCAAAATGCATCCTACAGAAACACTGACAGGCTGGCTGCTCTTCTCCTGTGTTGCAGACTTTGGAGAACGTTTTGAACCAAATCTGAGTCGCCAATTAGCCTCTTCCCAGGCCTCTCCAGGAATCCAAGGTTGCCAGGTGGCATTTTGCAGCACCAGCCCAAATGTGGCTGTTTTGTATAACATTAGAAGCTGTGTGAAGTACCGCCGGACCTTTGAAATAACGCCAAGTTTCTTGGCAGCCACTTTGGCTTTGGACTCAATAAACCGCCTGAAGTTTAGGTTCCATCAAATCTTAACTCCCAAAAGCTGTAGGTGGTCGGTGCACTCCAAGGATACATTCCGAAAAGTAGGAGCCAATGTGAACGGAGTCCTTTTGGTGGTGAATAGACACGCTTTTGTATTCGCGAAGTCAGGCAGTCAGGAAGTCTTTTACCAACCCAGGAAATTGTCGTACGCTGGAAGCTAACTCAAAAGGCCAGCGTGCCATACCCGGTTGAAGGCCTTAAAGATATCTAGGGAGACGGCAATCACTTCACTTCTACAAGGCTTCGGCCTTTTTGGGTTTCTCTTCTAGTTGACGATCGTAATACGTTATGCTTGTATGTATAGTCAACATTACATTAAGTTACTCCAATCTGTCAAACTATAATAGATTTTCGCCTTTAGGCCTTAAGACTCTAGGTTGATTGGAAATATTTGACAGTTTCGAGTAGCTTGACCAGCTGTCGTCCGTACATTACAAATTACAATTTAGCTTATTGATATCAGCACTAAATAAAATTAATGTTTTTGATGTAAATGTCGGCCAGAACTTGATAATTCAAGTCTGTTGTGCAAATTCACCTTTTAGTTATTTTGATAGTTTAGCGATTCTAGTACCTAACTAGGTATAGCTAAATGACATCCCTAGGCGCAGTTATATTCATCATCATCATCATTTCAACTGAAAGACGTCCACTGCTGGACATAGGCCTCCCCAAGGATCTCCACGACGCCCGCTCCTGCGCGTCTCGCATCCAGCGGTTTCTTGCGACCTTCACTACTTGGTTTCTGTCGTCGGTCCACCTTGTCAGGGCCCTACCCACGCTGCGTCTTCTGGTGCGTGGTCGCCACTCGAGAACCGCCGTCGGCCCCATCGGGCATCGGTCCTACGGGCAATGTACCCGGCCCACTGCCACTTTAGTGTTGCAATTCTACGGGCTATGTCGGTTACTCTCGTTCTTCTGCGGATCTCCTCATTCCTGAATCGATCACGCAGTGAAACTCCAAGAATAGCCCTCTCCATTGCCCTTTGAGTGACCTTGAGCCTTCTTATAAGGCCCATTGTTAGCGACCACGTCTCAATTCCATAAGTTATCACTGGCAACACACACTGGTCGAAGACTTTTGTCTTGAGACACTGCGGTATTTCGGACGAGAAGATTCTACGTAGCTTCCCGAAAGTAGCCCAGCCGAGTTGGATTCGACGATTGACCTCTTTCTCGAAGTTGGACCTTCCTAACTGGATAGTTTGTCCCAGGTACACGTAACTTTTAACAACTTCCAGAACAGAGTCTCCAATCTTTATAGGAGTCGGTACAACATGGGCATTAGACATGACTTTCGTCAGTTATATTAGGTACAATGTTTTTGATCGATGATTATGTTAAATGTTTTATATTTTATTACATTCATTATAAATAACTGTCAAGATTATTTTCCAAAATAGTATTATCATTAGTGTAGCCAAGTATCTCAGTAGTATTTCATAAAATATCATTAGACCACAGAAATCGTTTACGATTTCTGTGCATTAGACTAATTATGTGACTCATTTGTGTCACTGAAATTATGGTATTTTAGCGAATGATTGCAATAAATGAGTGGTTCATTTGATTATTATGATGAATTTCTTATTCGGAACTTACGCAAATACAAAAATAAGAAAAAAAAAATAAAAAGCTTAAATTCATGAAATTGCTACGTTTTTGGCCCAAACTTTGAAAATGACCCTAATAACAACCATTTTCCGCTAGTTTCAGATATTTACAAGTTATTTCAGGCGCAATACTGATTGAAATTGTATTACAGGAATAAAAGCACTTCATTTTTAATTAATTATTTATTCCAAAATGAAAAATATTTTATTGAAATTAGGCTGAGAATCAGCACTTTTGAACGTCAATATTAAATAAGACAGTCCCCTAAAACGTCCGCCTTTCGCCACTTCCTAGTGCTTTTGTTGGGAAGAAGTGACGGAACAAACTCCCCAGAAGCACAGCTGTCTGTTTATTAAAAAAACACACACATAACTTTATACAATATTATGTATAGTAATGAACACAAGAAAACACTACAACAATGAAATTATTTACCACATGGCAACGAGGCACACCAAAAAACCAGTAAAGCAAAAAATTAATTAAAAAATCATTAAAATAGAAATGTAAATAAGTAAAAACATGATACTATACAATCAAATTCAAAAGTAATTTATTCAAATTAGCCTGAGAATCAGCACTTTTTGAATGTCAATATTACATGATATGTCGTGTCGTGTCGTATATATGTCGTGGTGGTGGTCTAGTGGTTAAAACATCAGCCTCTCAAGTATGAGTGCGCGGGTTCGATTCCAGGTCAGGCAAGTACCAATGTAACTTATTCAAAGTTATATGTACTTTCTAAGTATATCTTGGACATCAATCACTGAAGGTGAAGGAAAACATCTTGAGAAAACCTGGACTTTTAAAGTCTGAAATCGCCAACCCGCATTGAGCAAGCGTGGTGATTACGCTCAATCCTTCTCTGTATGAGGAGGAGACCTGTACCCAGCAGTGGGACGATAACAAAAGAGAGGGTTGATGATGATGATGATTAAATGAGACAGTCCCCAAAACGCCCACCCATCGCCACTTCTAGTGCTTTCGCTGGAAAAGTGGCGGAAAAAAACTCCAAGCAGCACAGCTGTCTGTTCATTTAGAAAACACATTAGTTTATACAATACTATGTAAGTACAGTAATGAGAAAAAAAAACACAGCTTAACAAATAATTAAAATTTCAATTTCCTATACGGTGGACCCCCAGTAATCCGGCCCCTGTCTCAGTCGAGACCCCTGTAATCCGACATGGTCTATTATTTATTACATATTGAATATTTTTTTTGATAATTTCCTTCAATGCATGATTGAACAAGTTACAACTTGTATAAACCATCGTGTGTGTTCGACGCGTAGGGTATAGTTTGATTCCGATTTACTTAGTTCGAATTTGACTACAGCCGATGAGGGAGTGAATTGCGTGCACCCTAGCGACAATGTTCATGGTTTTACTGTTTATTCATTGTGTATTGCGTAGATATAGGTACCTAGTAATGTCGTCACAAGCTCAAAAGCAAAGCACAAAACACTGACAATTAATTAAATAAAAATGAGATATTTTAGAACAAGTGAATACGGGGTTCTTAAATTACATATGTATTTGATTCTTAGTTTTGATTATTTAGTATGTACACTTGTTTTGTACACAATTATTTTTAATGTAAAGTTATTGTATATTTTTAAGTTCTATAGCATTAATGACGTTAATTTTGTAACCAAATAAGCTCTCTATTGTGTTGTTTAATTCACTAAAATTTGACATTTAAGTATGTATAATGAAGTATAATTTGTACTTCAGAGTATATTATATATGTATATAATAAAAATAATCATTTCAATCTATAATTTGAAATGGATTACAAGGCACTCTTTTGTAAAAAAAGTCGGACTTCTCTCTAAAGGTCTTAGGCATTACTCTATAATCCGACAAATTCGATGATCCGACACTGCCCTGCAAAATGATTGTCGGACTACCGCGGAATCCCACTGTACTATATTTTAAAGCCTTAAACCCGGTACGTACACATTCACGCCCTTTTTATTTACGACTTATTTTTTATGACGCTAGCAATCCGATCTCTCTAAAAAAAAAATCTTCTGCCTCAGTTCTTGTTCACTGGAACACTCCCGGGCGTATGCTGTTTCCTTATAATAGCCCCAAATAAAGTAATCTATGGGGTTGAGGTCAGGTGAGCGCGGAGGCCATGGAATCTGTCCACCGCATCCTATCCATCTGTTAGGAAATTCTTCATTCAAATAATCCCGGACTTGTGTCGCGTAGTGACACGGAGCGAGTGCGTCTTAGTTGTAGATTTACATCTTCAAGCAAATCTTCAAAGTCATTCTCTAAGAAGTTTTTGTAAGTTGGTCCATCAAGTCTGCTCGGCAATTCTAATGGACCAATTAATTCGCCATTGAGAACACCAGACCGCACAACAGCATACGCCCGGGAGTATTCCAGTGAACAAGAACTGAGGCAGAAGATTTTAGAAGCAAAACGGGTAGTGAAATGAAAACAGACAGGCGTTCCGCAGATTAAAACACAATTTTTTACGCAGATGTAGAATGTGCATTGCCGTTGGCGGTGGCCACTTTGAAAATTTATTGTAAATTTAAATAAAGATTCGTACATAAAAATCTACTTTTTTTTCCTTATCTCACTTACACGATAGGTTTTCAGCTTTCTTAATCATTAATTTGCCTCAGAAATAATAGTTAATGCAAAAAAAAAAAAAATGTAATCAGATAGGTAATTTTATGAATTTTGCCACCTTGCTGTTTTGAAGACCGGTTTTAGCCAAACTTGCTTTAAAGTACTACTTCTGTCTTCTGATTATGAAAGCTGAGAGTCTGGCGCATTTTTGAGAGTAAATAAGAAGTGAAATAACACTTGATTAGATTTTTAATGTTAAGTTGAAAATTAAAGTCTTAATTCACGGAACGTATTTTTTTTAATTCTGACCAACATTTTCGTAATTTCCATCAAAGTTACGAAGCTGGTTATTTTATGTATTAAACTACAGCACATAAGGATTCTGTCGCAAAAAAAAATATTAAGAAGTCTTAATTAAAAAAAAATCTCACTCTTTGTTTGACATTGTTTGATTTTTTTTTTGTTTGACATTGTTTGACATTTATAGTTTTTTTTTTCTTTCTAATTAATTAACCGACTTAATTGTATTTTTCTGGTATTGCTAGAGGCAATGTATAAATTGCTATGTACAATTAATATGTTTGCTATGTATAAATGCTGCACTTTGAGATTGCTTATATTTTGATATTTATGTAGCTTTTTCTTGTATACCTGATGTACAAATTTCAACACAAATGTATTTTTGTTATGAAATAAAGAACTTGAACTTGGTTGAAATTCCTCGAAAAGTAAAAAAAAATTCATAACTCGAAAACTATGAAATATCGCGGAACATACATGGGGGTGTTTCGGATACCCCACGAAATGCCGGACCTAAATTTTTTTTTATGACGTCAATCGATGGGCCACCCGTATATTGAAAGAATAAAAACTAATGAAAATCTTATTGGCTGTTATTTAGTAAAAAGAAATTAAAAGCCGGGCGCTAGTGAGTTCCAGTACTTTTACTTTACTTACTTCCTTTAGTAATTTCCAGATAAAATTTGGTTACATATGTAGTATGGTAATCCAGTTACGGTGTCTCTAAAACTAAGTTACATTTTATCGATAATTGTGACGTAACCGCTTTGTCAAGCACTAGCGTAAACAAACAATTTTAATTTTTACACAATATTTTCATAAATCCTATTTATAATCACAAAATATACTTACCAGTGGCGAAGAGTCCATACAAGCCGATTCCCACCGGGTTACCTTTCAAAAATCAGTTCCATATTCATACAAAAGTATTTACATTCTATTTCATTAACAAAGTATTATTAATCAAATGCCTGCGCGATTTACAATAGCAATAGTAATTCTTAGCAATACCCTAAGTATCACACTTCGTTTTATAGTCGTAAATTAATCAGCGCTTCAATTTTTCGTACATTACATTGAAGGCAACTCGACGAATTACAGCTTACCTCGGTCAACGTTTTACTATGAGGCGAAAAGAGACAGAGCGTGTCAGACCATCTCTTTCTAATGCTCGCTAACCGTCCGTAAAACTTGATAAAAGATAGGCTAATGCCAAACGGCTTGCAGTTCTCTCCTCTCCTCTATTAGAAAGAGACAAAGAAACCACGCCACTAGAGAAAGGAAACACGACAAAATTAAAAAGAATTAGCGTTATAATGAAATCCTTCGCAAGTCATATTCTTTTTATTTTGGCATATTTTCGTGTTCCATTTCGTTTGGTTGAAAATAAATTATTGTTAGTATGTGACATGTGTTCCTATACCACTGGTGCGTGAGTTTTTCGTTTGTTATATTTTAATATTTGTGTTATTTAAACTGTGACTGATTCTGTAAGGTAATTTAATCGCAGATTTGGTTAAATACTGTGGATTTTGTTTGTTATTATGGCTTTAATTCATATAGAGTGCTGCTCAACAGACTACCTGCTTACAAAAGAAACTTCATTTTCAAAACTAAGTTATGCATACAAGAAGCATGTTATTCAGTTAAGTCGAGCACTCCCACACATGATTGTTGATTGCAAAAGGCGAGATGGATTTTTTAAACATTTTCACGCGTCGTTATATGATAAATATACATGGATGACAGGCAGTTGCAAACTGAACAAAATGTTTTGTTTTCCGTGTTTGTTATTTTCTGATTCGAAATCTGTTTGGAGCAGTACGGGTTTTACGGATATTAATAATTTGTCTAACTCAGCCAAAAAATACATTCAGACTGACAAACACATCCGTAGCTGCTTGTTAATCCACGAATTTGGAAATAATGGCAGAATCGAGTCATTTTTTTCCAACGCTTTTGATGTACATAACAGAAAAGTTGACCGTAATCGCGAGTTAATGAAACGTTTTATTGACACGGTCATTCTTTTGGGGAAGCAAGAATTACCATTTCGCGGTCACAATAAAAGAGCAGATTCGGACAATCGCGGAAATTACATTGAAACGTTAAATTATTTGTGCAAGTACGATACAGACCTTGATTCTCATTTAGAGCAATGTTCCTCGACCCAAAATTCTGTATTTTCAGGACTTTCAAGTGACATCCAAAATGACTTAATTCATTGTATCGCGTCTTCTATGCGTGACGAGATAAAGTCGGAAATAAATTCAGCTTCATTTGTATCGGTTATGATCGACGAAACGCCGGACGTCAGTCACAGGGAACAGTTGACTGTTATATTGCGGTAGGTACTTGTCCAGCAGTGGAATTGAAGAGCGTTTTCTGGGCTTCTATGACGTAAGTGGTGGTCGAAATGCCGACATTTTGACCACCATGTTACTCGGTATTCTCGATGACTTTCGTTGTAAAGATAAATTAATTGGACAGTCTTACGATGGTGCGGCAGTTATGTCTGGAGAGCACGGTGGTGTACAAACTAAAGTTCGTGAAATCTGTCCCATGGCGATGTTTATTCCATGCTATGCTCACATTTTAAACTTAGTCTTAAGTCGGTCTCTTGAATTCGTACCCGAATTAAAAGCTTTTTTTGGTCATATTAACAGTATCTTACGCTTTTTTAATAAATCTTCTAAAAGATCGAATCTTCTGAAAGAAGTTGCTCATCGTCGTATGCCGGGGGTAGCAGAAACGCGATGGTATTATCACTCGCGCATAATTAACGTAATTTTCAACTGCAGAACCGACATGATCGAAACTTTGAATTGTATTTTAGATTCACCGGAATCATGGGACAGCGAATCAATTTCAATGTCCGAGTGCTTGTTACACAAACTGGAAGACATACAATTTTGCTTCTTATTGCGTGTTTTCTCAGACATTTTCGAAAAGACAGACGTTCTTTTTACTTTGCTTCAAAGTAAGCAAGTAGACATTGAAGTGGCAAAGCGCGAAATCGATTCTTTTGAACGGTGGATTTCGGAAGAGTTTATTAATTCGTTTGATACCATTTTCCACAGCATTGAACAAATCTGTGAGCCGCCGCGGCGACGGCGCCGAATAAGTACTGACACGGATCCCAAAACGGCGTACAAGCGTATTTTTTCCTCGATTATAGATAAAGTCAAAGCTCAAATTACTCAAAGGTACCGATCTATTTCTCAGCTTGTATTAATTGATTTACTTAATAAATCAAAGTATCTTCAATACAACCAATCATTTCCAACTGAAAAAGTTTCCTCTTTGACAGCGAACTTTCCGGGAATTTTTGATTTTACCGCGTTGAAAAATGAACTTTAAATTGGACACCTATGAGCTTTTTTTACAGCTCCAGAATACGTCTTTGAAAGACGCATTTTCTCAAGTTTCGACTCTTTGCAGTTTAATTCTGACCCTCCCCATTTCAGTAGCTTCAGCTGAGCGGTCATTTTCTGCTTTAAAACGCATTCACACGTATGTGCGAAACTGCCAAAAAGAGCAGAGATTGTCCGATTTGGCTATCATGTCAATTGAAAAAAATTTGCTTAATAAAATGAAAAGTAATCCGAATTTTTAGAACAACATTTTAGCTCATTTTGTTAAAAAAACAGACTCATTGCATTACAATATAAATAACGTTGTGATTGTGTATAATTTGCTTTATTTTTGCTTAATATTTTTGTTGGTTTTGGATCGGTGTTTGTGTGGTTCGGTTTTTAACACTTTATTATTTTTGTAACTTTTTATTTTATTTTTTCTTGACTCTTATTCCCTAACAACAGGTACTTAACTTAGTACTTACTAACAAGCATGCATGTGTGGTATGGAGATGCACGTCGAAAAAGGCTTTTCTCAAAGCCGCTTTTATCATACTTGAAAGACACTGTTATCAAATCATCAGTCCTTTTTTGTATGGTGAAGGTGGGGCTTTTAATATTATTCTTATCTGAAGACCTCCTCCAAGATATCCTGCAGTAGGTAAGTGTTTAAGTGTTTATTTTTTTGTACCGGCTTCCCTTTGTCAAAATTTCACCCTTCGCCACTGATACTTACATACAACAATGGAAATAAGTAATACATTGAAATTACTTTTTTCTCATCGACTTAATTGCATAAATTTGACAAAATATGTTTCGGAAACTTATGATGCCAAAATCGTATTTACCTGTGAAAAGTGTATTGATTCGGATTATTTCTTTTTGTCACATCACATTCACACACAGAACAAGACACCATAGCTGAGCTTAATTTTTTTTTGTTCTTTTAGTAAGGGATTATTAAAATATTCACAAAATACACCACGCCGCAAAGCACTCTCGGACTCTAGGGGCCCTTACTTGTGAAAATAATGTCTCAACTGTCATTTATTTTTTGGCTCTTTCTTTCTCCTCTGAAATCAACTGGATCGGGATCTCTCGCTCACACGCATTGTGTATCTTTTGCGTAGCAATGAAATCCTACATCTATGGTTGTTTGTTCAATTTGCCAACTTCACTGATGTCTATAATTACCACTGGATAGGCTGTTCCGTAAGTTTGACAGCTATATTTTTGTGCCTATTTGAAACGCCACCATTGAGTGTCCACGGAACTAATTTTGACGTATATTGTAAATAGGGACACGGTATCGAATAGAAAGTGTCGATACTTTACTCATGAGTAGTATCGATAAAAAAGTATCGTACTCGTAAAAGTATCGGTACAAAAGTATCGATACCTCAAAATATTGAGTACTTTTCTCAAGCAGGGGTCTACGCCATAGATACGTTAGGAGGGAAACGGCATCAAATAGAAAGGACCGATCAAGAGTTATCGATATATTTTGTTCGCTGATGTCGACATCACTAGTTTTAGTACCACGGACACTCAGTACGTTCGACAGCGCCAAAATGGCGATTATCAAACGGGCACAAAAACACTTTGACAGTCGCCTGTCCAGTGGTAAATATTAAAGGTCAGTGTCCGTGGCCAACTTGCTTTACGCTGAGCAGGCAAAGGTATCTCAGACCATGATAGCCTCGTCTTCAATTATATTCTTCATAAAAAAATGGTAAGGCCGGACGAAGCCATTAGCCATAACCATTGATATAATATTAAACAGATATGATATGTTCTAATAAACTAACCGAAATAAATGTGCCATTCGGAGCAGCAGCACACACATGCAAATTTTTTATTCTGCGTACATTTCACACGTTAGTAGAGTGTGAGTGAGATGGGGCGCAATCTAAAGCATAGAGAAGAAAAAGATGGCTAGTGTGTGTCGTTTGCGCTTAAATGGCACACACGCCCGTATGGAACGTGTGTATCGAGAGTGACTAAAGCGAAATACTGGACTTACCTTCTTTTGTACGCTTCATTTTCAGTGCGCTAGTGACTTATCTGCCTTAGTTTAATATTTTATCAATGGCCATAACCAAGTCTTGAATTAATATCTTCTTAAATTATAAAATAGTAAGGCCAAAGCCAAGTCTTCATCAGGTATTGTGTAAATCCGATTTGTTTCCAATTAGAATAATTAAATTTTTCCAACACAAGAAATAATATTGTAGTCATAAATCGGTAAATACGGTTCAAAATTCTTCAAAAGTTTTTGCACGTCGCGAGGGATAGCAACGGGCTTCTTATATATTGCTAAAAGATTCTCAATAAAAGACATACGTTGTACTTGTAAGTTAAAAGATGAACCGTCAAAGAATATGTGATGCAGGGTCTGATCATAGTTACTATTGCAGTTGGTACATGATGGTGACTGATGATATAATGTTCATTCTATGGAGGTGTGCATTAAATCTACAGTCAGTGACCCATTCTTAGGCGGAATAAAAGTGTGTAAAAAATCTGCTTCTGTATGTTGAAGATTTGATGAACCATGGAGTTGAGCTAATAATGGCGCCGATTCTGTTGTTAAACTAAACTAAAGTAATTTTAAGTTATGTGCATCTTTTTCTTTCCATTTCATTAAGAAAAGGATAGAAGATAACATTTAAGTTTAATCCTGTCAAATTAACATACTCCATAGACAGTTTAGACGCGATTATAAACACGGCGACTAAAAATACGCCAGTTTACGTCAGGAGCGCACTAATTTGACAGGTATAAACTGACATTTTATCTTCTGTCCATTTCATAAAGAAACGGAAAGAAAAAGATGCACTTATCTTAAAAATAGTTTAGTTTGTGAACAACAGAATCGGCGCCATTATCTTTTATCTTAGCGTACCACGGGCCTTTTGTTTTTAATGTCTCAGTCCAATGTAATGTCCAATGTTGTCGATTCAGTAATTTAATTTCATTATACAAATCAGAGAAGGGTATGGCAAGATTTATTAAAGTACTGTCATTGTCATCGTCACATTTGTCACTGTCTATTATCTGGTTTGCAAGCAGTGTTACATTGATAAAATATTAAACTAAGGTAGATATGTCACTAGCGCACTAAAAATGAAGCGTACAAAAGGACGTAAGTCCTGTATCTCGCTTTAGTCACTCTCGATACACCCGTAAAAACAAACGACAAACACTAACAGCGCAAACGACAAACACTAGCCATCTTTTTCTTCTCTATGCTTTAGATTGCGCCCCATCTCACTCACACTGTACCAATGTATGCCGAATAAAAATATGCATATGTGCTGCTGCTGTGTTCGGCACATTTTTTTTGGTCAGTTTGTTAGAATATATCGTATCTATTTAATATTTTATCAATGGAGTGTAACCAAATGTGGCAGGATCCTGCCTTTTTGGCAGGTTTAGCCCTTTATTTTACTCTGTGGCACTTTCGTTTCACGTTTTAGAAATCTGGCAGGATTTGGCAGTATTAACAATATAAGCTGACAAATTTGGCAGTATACTTAGTATATATTTTCTCGGTGGTAGGCCACAACACATAGGCACAACAATTGTAAAAATAGAAAATGAACCTAAACGAATCAATTGTTTCATTAAAATCCAATTTTGTATTTAGTCAGTATTTTCCGGTACCGAATTTTGTTCTTACTTTCTTGATGTGAATATTTGATTTCCTAAATATTGGTATTATTACAAAATAATGTTGCACAAGAAAATTGGAACAAAAAAGTTCGGTTCCGGGAAATAAAAATCTTTTAATTATAAATAAATCTAATATTAATACACTACAATATAATGACATAGTTTGTGTGGGTAAACCTGTGCGTGAGTGAGTGTATGATAGACCGATAGTTCCTTGTTCAGAAATACAGATAGCGCTTCAAACTTTTTTTTTTTGTGGCTTTGCAATCGCTTTAGCCAATGTCAAGTTAAGGGGAAAGGGTAAAAGTTAGGGAGAACTTAGGACAATAAGGAACGGAACAAAGGAACTTCAAGGATTGGGTTACAAAATATAGATAAATCTAAATTTTAATATCATCATTATATTGAATATATTGAGATATAATACTATTTAAATGATAATCGTTAGAATACAATAAACAATTTATAGATATAGGAAAAGGAACATGGATAGATATTAACTGAGATAACATTAATGTACGATCGTATAAATTACAAGAAAACAAAATGTGATTTAGGTCGCCGTACTCCCCACAGGAGCAAGAAGGATCAGAAATGATGTTAAATTTACTAAGGTGTGCTGGTGTACAAGTGTGCCCTAAGCGCATTCTGCAAATTATGGAAGTAGACTTTTTATTGAAATTAAATTTACTAAACCATGGCTTTCTTGGAATACATTCTTGGATTTTACGATAATGCTGACCTTTTGAATTAGAATCACTCCACATCTGATTCCAAGAATCTATTAAATGCTTTTTAGAAATTGAAATTAAGTCTTGTGGATAATTAATATAGGGGAACAAATCACCGCTCGTAACTGCCTCATTTGCCAGTCGGTCTGCCCGCTCGTTACCAGAAATACCGGCATGCCCAGGAATCCAGACAAAAACCAGGTTAATATTTTTGATTCTACATTGAAAAACTTGATTCCTTATTGCGTATATAATTGGAGAATGTTTTTGGGGTCCAAAAGGGAACCTAGATATTGCTTGTAAGGAACTTAAGGAATCGGTAAATATAACCGCCTTAGAGATTTTAGTCAATATCACATATTCTATGGCCCTTAGTATCCCAAAACATTCCCCAGTATATACAGATGATTCTGGCGGTAATTTGATTTTCTGCACAATTTTGTACTGTGGATGGAAAATGCCAACCCCCACGCAGCTACTTGGTTGTTTTGACGCGTCCGTAAAAATGTAATGCCAGTCAGGCCAATTATTCTCAGCAATGTTATTAAACTCAAGGTTTTGATACTGGCCGTCCTTATTCAGGCCTACACAATATTTTATTTCCGGTGTTACTGTAAGAATATTATAGTCATATAGGTACAAAGGCAATATCGGATTACGGTAAGCGGGTGTTTCCAGATTTTTGAATTTATTGTAGCTAATAACAAGACAAGGAGTACTCTTATGTGTCCAATAACTAGATGATTGAACAGCATTAGCAAGCTTTTCCAACTTGCTGAGTAGCGGATGATCGTTATATTGTATTAACCGAAAAAAAAACCTATCTGACAGGTATTGTCGACGTAACGCGAGAGGAGGTTCATTACATTCAACTTGTAAACAATTTATCGGACTGGATTTCACAGCCCCTATGATAAGTCGCATGCATTTTGCTTGAATGTTATCTATTTTTTTGAAATCACTAGTATTGCCCGGATGTAGTAAAAAGGTACCGTAGTCCATAACGCTTCTTATTATTCCATTGTAAATTAGTCTCAATGACAAGGGATGTGCACCCCACCATACTCCAGTCAAACATTTAATGATATTTAAATTCCGTTCACATTTGTTGACGATATAGTCGCAGTGCAGTCGACCTGAAAGTTTTTTGTCTAAAATAACTCCCAAAAATGTTGCATGGTCCTTTATTGGTAATGATAACCCAGCGTACAACACATTAAACTGACACGGTGAACGTTTTCTAGAAAATAGAACTACAGAACTTTTTGAAGGAGACAGACTTAGACCATTTATATCCATCCAAATATTGAGATGGGACAATGTTGTTGTTAAAGATGTGCTGAGATTATTGATACATGGTCCAGCGACATACAAAAGTAAATCATCAGCGTACTGTAAGATATTAGCGTGATTATCAAGGGATGATTCCAAATCGTATGTATATATATTATACAATATGTTAAGAAAACCCTGTCCGACCCGTAAGGATAATAAAGGTTAGGTAAACACATGACCAAATATTATATGAAATTTTACATAATCATCATAGTAACAATAATAGTGAATTTTGAAATAATCTTATTTTCCCGCGAATTGATTCCAACTTCCCCAAAATTTGGTAATTTTTAAAAAGTGACAAAATTATTTTTGACGGTATAATTCTGAGCGAATAGCGATGCGGCCGCATGCCGCGTGCCCTGCCCCTCTTCCCCCGCGCCTGAGTGGCTCACTGCACATGTTTTAAGTTACCTCTTTTTGCGAAATAATATTTATTTTTTTAGGGGGATTTTTTTTTTTGAGTTTAGCCCTTTGTAGGCATTAGTAGAATCAGTTATCGATACCTAATAATACCTTCACGGATCGGACAGGGTTTTCTTTACATATTGTATAAAATTGGGCTCAAAACGGGACCTTGAGGTAACCCCTGCCAAACACTTCTTTTTATTGACGTATTCATATCAGGCCCCAGTTCGTGTTTAATATATCGTTCCGACAACAAATTTACGATGAAATTATTTAATAAAGCTGGAATATTTAGCAAAAGTAATTTTTGTTGTAAAATAGCTATATTCACATTATCATATGCTCCTTTAACATCTAAAAATGCCGCCATCAATGATTCATTTTTAGAAAGAGCTAACCTAATATCTGTGGTCACGTTTCAAACTTGTCATGGCTAAAAGTAACGAGAGTGGGCCAAAGAAATTATATTAATAGATAGAGTGATTCAAGATAAAGTTAGTTAAGTTAGTTATACCTAATATATATACATATTTTTTTTATATATATTTTTAATTTTTACTCACTTTACTAAATAAAGCTATTACCCTAAATAAAACTATTATTAAATTACAATACAGCATCAAAAAATTCTTCGTCATCGCTGTCGACTGGTAATGTACCCAAGAGACTGGCAGCATTGCCGCGTTGAATGGCAATACTTAGCCGCTGGCCAAGGTAAAAGCCAGCCCTTGGGTCACGGGAAGTGTCAACAAGCCGTTTGGACAGTTCTTTAAAAAGGCAATGAGCACTCGGAATAATACATTAATATAATAATATAATACATTTATTCGAGCGCAGCCGGGTCGGGTCGCTAGTATACAATATAAATAAAGTTCATGTTTTATTTTGTAGCTACCTCTTACTGTTATTAGATTTTTACTAAAAAAAAATTTTTGAAGTTATTAAATGCCCCTTTTTTCTTATGAACTGTGTACACTACGCCCGATTATGACCTACGCTTGTCCAGTTTTCGCACATGCCAAGCCACGTCATATCCATAGGATGCAAGTAGTCCAAAACCGATTCCTCCGTAAAGCCACAAACGCCCCTTGGTTCGTTAGAAATGAGATCCTCCATCTTGATCTCAAAATCCCCACCATCCAGCAGTTCATGAAACGCCTTTCCAAGCGTTTCTTTGACACTGCTGCCAAGCACCGCAATCCTCTTATAGCAGCGGCTGCCAATTACACTCCCTCCACCATCTCCCGACTTCGCTGCCCTCGGCATGCCCTCACAGACCCCGATGACCCCATTACCCTTCTCCAAGAGGCCAATAGGGCTACCAGCACATTTACACAAAAACAGACCGACCTACCGACCTCGCCGCCGAGGTCAATCGCGACGAGCTCCACGTAGTAATCCCCTCCCCCGTCCCTTGTCCGATGAAGACCAGCCCGCGCCGCAGCTGAGCCAGTGATATCATAATGTCCCAACAATGACCTCTGAGTTTGTTTCGCCGTTTCTTCTCAGATCTAGTACTAGGAAACGTCGTGGTCATCAAACCATTAAGAATACATTCGATCCAGCCGTCCCTTGCTGTCCTCTCTAGCGACGCCCTAAGCCGAGGTTCGTGCCCCACAGGGGGTGCCCTTAGTGCGCAGTCGCCCAATTTTAATTTAGTTTTAAGTGCCCCTGGCTGGAGGCTTTAATTTTAATTAAGGTCGTACCCTCAGCAAATGACCTTGAGCATTTGCTCCCTCTTCACCGCGCCCCACCTCTACAATACTTCGCAAAATATTACTAGCGCCGTCTGGCGGACGAAGTACTTACAAATACAAGTTAAATTCATAGACCACAGAAGTAACAGACATGGCACTTTTATTTTTGTTTATTGGTGCGCCCAAATACTTTTGGTTATTATAGACTGAAACATATGTTGACAATACTTCATAATAAAAATTCTGCGTATTTTATTTTTTAACCGACTTCCCAAAAGTGTGGTTCTCAATTCAATTTATGTGTGCTCGCTGATAACTTTATCGTTAATGAACCGATTTTGATCATTCTTTTTTTATACGAAAGAGTATGCTGCCTATGTAATCTCATTGGTACCACGTCAGTGTCGATAATGGAAATTCTAAGAAATTTAGGCCAATTATCGAAAATAGGAAAAGTAGGCACGCTTCGGGTGAAAACTTCATTCTCGTATTTATATCGGATGATACTATAAAACCTTGAAGATTTGGGCCTGACCTGATGATGGAGATGACAGAGAATCAAGGGAATCCACATCGGAAGCAACTGTCATGTGTTTGGGCTTACTTAATTTGTATTGATTAGACCTTTACAACTAAATATGTTATGACTGTAACTTCAGGGTTGGAAGTTAGTTTTGTAGATTGAAAGTTAGCTAAGTCAGATGGTCAAAGGGATAGAAAAATAATATAATAAAGGTTAATTTATCATTATTTATTATTTTAAGGGAAAACGTAATCAGGGTCAAATAAATTTCTGCAGACAGGAAACCTACATAAAAAAAAGATTTGATGTTTTTTTTTGGGCTCAGGCAAGACTTAAATTATATTTTTATTCTCGTTTGATAAGACAAATACGTAAATTGTATAAAATAAAACTATCGTAGGTATATAAAAAAAAACAAATACATCTATACTAATATATTATAAAGCTGAAGAGTTGTTTGTACGTTTGTTTGTTTGTTTGTTTGTTCGCGCTAATCTCGGGTAGTACGGGTCCGATTTGAAAAATTCTTTTTGCGTTGGATAGCCCATTAATCCAGGAAGGCTTTAGGCTATATAACATCACGCTGCGACCATTAGGAGTGGAGCATAACTAATCCACGCGAACGAAGTCGCTGGCGGCCGCTAGTATACTATAATATTATTTACACAAGGCTTCCTTTTGCAGAAAAATAATAAACATCTGACTAATAGAATATCCAGTCAGACTGGACGCTGACGGCAGCATATTTGGAAAAGGCCTGCAAGCAAACGACGTATTTCGTTTGCTTTAATTCCTATAAGACCACAATGAAAGTATGAGCATTTCTAGAAATTACGCAATGAAATAACACAACTTAAATTCAGTCTCTTGATTTTAATTGATTATTGCATAAGCATGGCGAGTAGGTAGTGTTTGTACTATGTTAAAGTACAGTGTTGTAAATTATTGAGGAATTCCCTCGACTGTCTATGGTCTTCATCATCAGATCTATTGCAGACCTTCATTTAAACCTATATGGGTGTAAAGTTTTCATCAATATAAATGAATTAAGTCCAAACACAAGGTAACTATTGTAAACCTTTGAGGAGTTCCCTTAACTGGCCTTTGTCTTCATCATCAGAGCTTTAATGAAAATCACAACTCATTTAGGTGTAAAGTTCTTATCAATATAAATTTATTAAGCACAAACACGAGGCAGCTGATGTGAATCGTTAAGGAGATCGCTCGGCTGTCTCCCGGCTCCATCATCAACTCCGAACTTTACTAAATTGTAGTGCGTTAAAACACTTAATGAAAAAAACATAGAAATGCCCTAGGCGTCCCTATGATTTTTTAAATTTCTCCTAGGTTTCCTTAGTCTTCCATCATCAGACCTTAATTTCCTTAACATGAGATTACCTTGAAGATATAATCTTTCTGATTAAAAAAAAAAAAACATGTGGCACACGGGAACTGCCGCGGTAAAGCTATTGAATAGCATTTTTTACCAACTTATGCAATAGGGTATTTGACTAAAAAAACCTAATTAGTCCGTCAGTCAGATTTCGACGAAAATCAGCTGTTAGATATGGACAAACATGCGACGTTGATGTTTCGCAGAATATTGGCTTGTTGGTACCAGGTAAGATGATTTTCTTGAGTTGTATGTTGGTCTGTTGAGATAATGTAGGTATACAACTGTCGTTTTCTTGGGCTTGCGATAACTCGTCGTAGTTGATAGGTGATGGCGTATCGATTGTCTCGACGCGCGATAGTGCATCTGCGACAATATTCTGTGTCCCGCTCACGTGTCGGATGTCAGTAGTAAACTCGCTAATGAAGAGCCATTGGCGGATTCGCCGTGGTGTGTCGTTATCAGACGAGGGCTTGCGAATGGCGTAAATCAGCGGCTTGTGATCGGTATAGATGATGAGCTCTTTGCCTTCAAACATTTTTCGAAAGTGTTTTTCTGCCATAAATATCGAAAGGAGTTCCCTATTATTTGTGCTGTATCTCTTTTGTGTGTCCGAGATTTTTTTTGAAAAATATCCGAGGGGCACCCATTGTTCATTGTTACGCAACTGTTGGAGGGACGCGCCGGCGCAGGTAGCAGACGCATCGCAGAATAGTGCCATCTTATGGTGAGGCGAACGGGATGGGTAAGACAATAAAGCAGCGTCTATTATGCTCTGTTTGCACAACACAAAGGCTTTTGTTGACTGATCGTCCCACTTTACTTCCGTTTTGTCTAATTTTTTGAGTTATGAAGAAAGGAGTTGAGTGGCGATTGTATTTCGGCCGCATTAGGGACGCTGTCGCGGTAAAAATTTATCATCCCCATAAATCTTCGTAAGTCCTGAATAGTTTTCGGCTTAGGGTATTCTATTATTGCATTGACGTTGTCTTGAAGTGGCTCGATTCCCTTGCTTGATACATCGTAACCTAGGAACTTGACTGTTTCGCTGCCGAAGACACACTTAGATGGGTTGATAGTGACACCGTACGTGTCTAATCGGCGTAAAACTTCCTGGAGATCTCCGATGTGGCTTGCTTCACTTTCAGATGCAACAATGACATCATCGATGAATGGAAACGCGTAGTCTATGCCGTTGAGTACTTCGTGAATGAATCGTTGAAATGTCTGTCCGGCATTCTTGAGACCTGGGCACATTCGTGGAAATTCGATAGCGATGATGTCACTTACTTGTTGAAGTGCGTCCAGGTCAAGTCGTGCGATAGCTGCTTGATAGCGCGCGTCATCACCTGACTTCTGTGGCGCCATTACTGCTTCGAAGTGAGTGAACCATAGTCGGGGATACGTTGGCCAAAAGTCAGACAGCCGTGCTTGTAGTGTGAGCGTGTCGACTCGCCCTTCTACCTGTGGTGCGTAGCTGGTCGCCATCCTGAGTAGACTCTGCTGGTGAAACGCTACAACACCGTGAATCTAGCCTCTTGAAATCCTAGTGGGGAGACCCGCTTGTGGGAAGCCACTAGAATGTGCTAATCACGAGTATCGTCACGTCGGTCTTGAAGTCACGTCGGTCTTGTAATCGCGTCGGTTCGAATTACGACGGTTAGACTCGCGACGGTTAGTCTCACGTCGATTTGAATCGCGTCGGTTGTAATCACGTCGGTATATAATCACGTCGGTTTGGATCACGTCGGTATGGATCACGTCGGGGTCACCACTTTAGCGCTTAGGTCGTGTTACGTAATTAAAACTCAAATAGATAGAACGTTGTATATTGCACGTTAGTAAAGAGTACAATGTATGCTATAAGGTAACTAATTACAAGAGTGGAGACGCGACTATGTTACTACAGAATGTACAGACTATGAATGCGGATGCGTAAAATGTACAATGTAAAATGTGTAAAGTGTAATGTGTGGCGATAATGTGTGTCTTAAACGTTCGGGAAATCGCGACGCCCCCGTCAAGGGGCGTGGCGAGCGGATCCAGGGCTATGACCCCCGGCCGCGGAGTCATTTTAGTCGGCCCGTAACTACGGGCCCTTCGTTAGGTCGGCAACAAAGGCCTGACGAAATATGTTACGCGCGTGAGTTGCGCGCGTCTGTGTAAGTGGTTGTTCTGTGTTATTCTGTAGGCGCGCCACAGGGCCCACTCACGACCCTGCTTTCTTCACGGCACTCCGGCGGTCAGTCCCCGCCAGGTGAGACCCCCAGTTGCCCTGAGGGAAGCCCAGCGGAGGACGACCAGCGACAGGTGGTGCCGACTCGACACTCCTACAGAGTTACGGATGTAACATGTAACCCCCGCCCGTCCTGAGAAACCATCTATGTACGGTAACCACTTCAGGCTAAGGGGTCGTGATGTATGTGTGGGCGGTATTGAACTGTAGAGTAACACCGCCCAGTGATTACGCGTACCGCGGCCCGCGCTGCGCGTACGCGTGTATGTGTTTGGCGTCTGTTTTGTGGTGGTTGTCTGCCGCCGCGTATGCGTACCTATATTAACCTAGCATACGCTACGCGACGAGTGTGTGTAAAGGGTGCAGTATTGTTGGGTCAGGTGAGCCGCGTGTAACCTGGGTGCGGCTCACCTGTGAGGTCAATCCGGTGGAGAGGGGTCACAGGTCCGCTACCAGGTCGCGGGGGAAGGGTTAACGAGAAGAGAATAACCGGTTTATGTTTTTCCTTAGTAAGCCTTATTAAATATTTAAAAATATACTCATAATGGTATTTTATGAAACCCTAACAAGATGCGCAACTTGGATGAATTTGTCAAGTTTCTGTCGATGAGATTAGCACCGGATCGAGGATCCTATAGTCGGCTTTTTTATAAATTTGCATCATTCCAACACGATTCCATTGCCATTCGTCGTCTCGTAATGAAATGGTGATAAAATGATATTGCTATATTGTCATTATTATAAAACCCATTAGTACAAATGATTTTTCAAGGTGGTGTGTCAGTGATTGACCACTGGAAAGACATAATGACGCCGTTTTGTTAGTAGATTACGAAACTTGTCAAAATCGATCATTATGAGATCACTGATCTACTATTCTGGGACTATTATAATAGCAGACTCGCGATTATAATAGCAGGCCTCGGGACGAAGGGAGGGTCTCGTGGCAAAATGATATCACATGCACTAACCCATTGAAGGTTAAGCTATTCTTGTCGTGATTGGTCCGTGGACGGGTGAGGTCTTTATACAGCACGTTAAGTACTACGTAGCAGTAGTGAACGCGGCCGCTGCGGCAGGAGGCGCGGATTTGCACTGGTCTGGTCGTGCCTCGGAAAGCACGTTAAGCCGTTGGTCGCGGTTGCCCTACTAACATATAATGGCAGTCGTTACGGGTTGTTGGAGCCCTCAAAAGTCCAACAATTGGTCTAACTGCAATGCTTCGATATCGCCTTTGGGTTGTGGAGGTCAGACGACAGTCGCTTCACGGAAAATATCTAAGTTTAGCCAAAATGAGCAGTTACACTGGTAAAGCGAACCCCAGATAACAAAGCTGAAAACCAATCTTACCAGGTGTGGTGTTACCCAGTTACTAGGTTGTGGTGATCAGACAGATAGTCGCTGCGAGTACCTAAAATACTAAATTCGGTGGTAGGCCATAACATCGGCTGCCGGCAGAAGTTACCACCCACCAGACAAAGTCGTGCCGCCAAACGATTCGTCGTGTTCTATGATGTCTGGTGAAGCAGTACGGAGGACGGGTCTACGCAGTTGTGTTGCGATGTGTGCCGGGTACGATGCGCCAAATGTTGTTGTGTCGGGAGTTTGGTCGCCGAGATTTTCAGATCAATCTCCATGTTTCAATTCCGTTTAACATGGCATCACCTTGCTCAACGGCCGTCTTCTTTCGTATTCAAATTAAAACCTTTTTATTTCAGGCAAGGCCCATATATTGTTAGTAAAAAACTTATCCTATGTTAGTAAAAGAGAAACAGGGACCAATTGGCGACATGAATATGTGCACGCACATGTCTGTTCGCCCAGAGCCTAATAACAGGTCCGTCGACCTTGTCCGCCAGTGTAGCTAGGATACTGTTCGGGCCGCCCCAAAATCGCCGCAACATCGAAGCACACCGTTTGCGAATGATGGCTTATGCCATCATTCGCAAACGGTGTGCTTATGGCCGCTGCCTCGAATCTTGCGGGCAGCGGGGCGGCGGCAGCGGCGCGGGATCCAGGCGTGCATCGAAGACCCGTTCTCGAAACTAGCGGGCAGATCGCGCGTCACTATAGCCGCGTAATGTTGTGTTCACGATTGTGTCGACGAGATATTTGTTTTTATTCGCGAAAGAAATGTCCGAACAATGGCGGCAACATCTTTTTGATTCAAATTTATTCCTAACGCTCGATCACCGCTCGCTGCCCGCCCGCTGTCCGCAAGATTCGAGCGCGAGAAGTACACCACTCGTTGCCCACCACCGCCCCACTGCCGCGTTGCTATTTTCGAGAACCGGTCCGTTTGATTTTACGTATTAGATCTTGCCGCTCACTCGCCGCCGCCGCCCCGCTGCCCGCAAGATTCGAGACAGCGGCCTAAAAGTCATCAATTCGCGCTTACGCGAACATGCCTGATGCACTTAATAAACTTGTGCGCTTTACCATCAACGATTATATCACTGCTTACCATCAGGCGGGATTCCGGTCAAGCACTAGTTTATAGTTATTAAAAAAAGGTAATGTATTGCGCCGCTTTCGTATTTCCTCTTTGTTGCCTTTATTTTGTTGACTTGAGTGAGATTTGTAATAGCAAAGGTGCTTGGAAAAAGTATTACTCTAAAATTCTGTTTGGGATCCTGACCGCACTACCGCCGGTCCTGATAGCCGTGGAATATTTACCTCTCCACTTCTCAAGCACTTAAATGCTATGCCTGTCGCTGCTTCAGTATAATATGCTTGGGACAGTTTCTGGGAGGTCATTTTTAAGTGTTAGACAGTGAAGGATACGTGTAATCATCATCATCTCAGCGTTAATTCCAGTCGCATCCAAAGCTTTTTCAGCTTTGTAGCCTGGGGTCCGCTTTACTAGTCTAACAGCTGAGTTTGGCTATACTTCGATATTTTCCGTGAAGCAACTGCCGTCTGACCTCTACAACCCGAAGGCGATACCGAAGCATTGTAGTTAGACCAAACGTATATTCTGTTAGTCAATGGATATAATAGCATTGATCAAGCAGGAACACAGTCCTTTCATGGTTGTAGGTAAACGGTTGAATGTTGGCTACATTGAACTGTTTACCAAAACCAAAATACTGTCTTTGTTGTTTTATATCGTTGTATAGTCTTGCACCCACCAGGAATCGCTCTTGGATCCACTTGCATGCCTAGTGTAAGTACAGTATACAGGGGTATACGTCAGTTTCAGCTCATTTTCTTTTCGAGTATCTGGTCTCTGCGAATTGGCTTTAATCCCCCATTGGCCTTTCAGTGGTCCAGGGTACCGAGAACGAAAGATATGGCAGATATTCAAAGAAAGGGACGGTATTTTCAATGGCAATTTTTATTTTAAAGCGGTATTTTCATCAATCACTGATAAATCATAATACATTCAAAAGTCCAAACTGTTTTAAGCTTAAAAAGGATAATAGATAGCAAATTGTCGTTCATATTCTCGACCTTAGAGACCTTAGACCAGGTGTTACATAGGAACCTAATGCTTCTAAGGTGGAGATTTATATGGCTCCATGCTTTAAGCTATTCTCATTAGTTATAATAGATTACCATAACAGATGCATATTATTAGCCAAAGAGCTGATTTTTCAATAGACCGATATATTTTATTAGTGGAACAAAAAATACATTTGGTAGTTTTTTTAAGGAGAAATTGTAAAAAATTAAATATTATTTCACAGATAAAATCTCTGGTGTGGAAAAATTAACTTTAAATTAATTTATATGTAGGTCCTTAAGTTTATATAATTGGTAAGCAAAAGTAATTTCTAATTCATTTTGTTTAACACTGGCTACTATTTACTACGAAACCAGCTTCACCATGAGATTTTTCATCATCATCATCATCATCATCATCAACCTTTTATTGTCCCACTGCTTGGCACAGGTCTCCTTTCATACAGAGAAGGATTGAGCATGCGTGGTGATTACGCTCAATCGAGGTGGCGTACTAAAGGTATATGCCAGACCCAGTTCTCGAAAATGGCCATATCACATTGTACTGGGATCGACCCATCATCACTGACAGGACCATTGTTGTCAATACGCCTGATAGAGTGCCGGTGGATCGATCAGAGCGGCGTGCAATGATTGTTGACATAACCATCCCGCATGATGAGAACCTCGTGAAAGCCGAGAAAGATAAACAAATCAAGTACTTATCTTGACTTGGCTCACGAGGTTGTCGACATGTGGGAGGTGGATTCAGCAATCATTGTACCGATATTCGTGTCAGCGAATGGCTTACTACCCAAGAGCCTCGACCAACACCTCAGGAGGCTCTCGTTAGGCAGCTGGATAAAGGGCTTGATTCAGAAAGCTGTAATTCTGGACACGGCTCGCATTGTCAGGAAGTTCCTCTCTCTGGAGCCCTGACCGTCGGTAGCTTGGACCCTGTTCCCGATACCGGTGGGCTACTATTTTTATATTTTTAAATGTTTTTTATGTATATTTTATGCAAAAATATTTAAAAATGTAATATATATGTCTTTAAAATGAAATAAAGGAAATAATAATAATACTTTATTTGCCAGAATGTAGGTGTATATTGTAGTATGATCTTAATATAAATATGGCCCCATTACATTCTACCATTAGTACTTGTTCACGTTGACTCGCGGGCGCGGTAGCGGGCGCGGTCACGAAATATCAAACATATGGCGTAATATCCAAGTGTTCACGTACGAAACGCACGTGCGGTCTAAGTAGCGGGCAAGCTAGCGACTGGCGCGCGTGCGCCGCTCGCGGATATATCAAACGCGTGAGATGTTTGTGTGTGTTCACCTGTTCACGTCGAACTAGCGACGGAGCGCGCGATTCACTCGCGACGTCAGGTAACTTCAGGTAAGTTCAACCAGTATGAACTTGTCGCTAGAAACGTTAGCGCGTCTTCATCATGTCTTTCAATACAATTCAATACAATAAATTTCAATTTACAGTCATCCTGGTATATCCAAAAAATCTTGAAGGATGTTCTCTCAAATTACTATATAAAGTATGAAATTCACCGTACCGTTCTCTTTCTTTATTAATTTCGTGCACACCAATTCTAATTTTTATCATCTCCCACTTTAGGTATGAATTTTCGGTTAAAAATAAAAGATCATCGTCCATGTTTATAATCTCTGACAACACGTCACACCCGCGCAAACGCCTGGCGGCCAATGTGAACACGAATCCGCCACGTCTTCGCGACCGCACCCGCCACCGCGCCCGCGCGTTCCAACGTGAACGAGTACTAAGCCACTCATCTAGAGCTCATATTTTATTACCACTTTGTAAACGTACAAATCAGAATCATATATAAGCTCACAGCCTATATGGATTCAGTAGTAGGTTGTAGGATAGGGCTGCGTAGGTTTAGGTAGAGTTTAAGATCAATATACAAATAGCTCATCGTTTTTGTTGTTTTTTTAAATAGTTTCTGAGTAGAGTTATGTCTGAAATAAAATGATTATATATTATACTGTTTGGATGCTAGATAGTTTTTTTTAGTTATGTGGTACATTTGGTAAATCTGAATAGTAAAATTACCCTCTTCAGAAAGTTTATTTAAAATTATGTATACAAAAAATACCTCAGGGGGTGAGATATATATATGTATGTATATAAGAGTAACATTATATTGTAACTTACAGGAGGTATCTTTAGCCTATTAGGTCGCACTGAAAAACAAATCATTATTTGCCAAAGATTTTTCACTAGAACCCGCATTATAATCCATAAAATTGGAAGTTAACTCTGTCAGTAAGTTACCTTTTTACGCCTAAGCCACAGAATACAATACAATTTGGCAAGGGTATAGACGGCATCCTGGAGAAGGACATTTGTTACCTTTTCCCGGTAGCACGTTCCCATGGAGGAATTTCCGACATCCACGTAGGCGAAGCCTTGGCCAAAACTAGTAAGATAAAATATATTTCGTGATTTTGAGTAATTAGAGTGGCAAGTTGCTAACTAAGGGTTGCGTGTTGAAGAGTCTCGTCGTGGCTCACCCTAGGCAACGGCAGTCTCAATTGTCCATCAGCTTTTGGTGGACACTTTGGGCTGGCGACTAATCTTCAACACACGGGGAAGGGTCAGGTCCCAATCACCGATTATCTTCTATTCCAGAGGATCTTGTAGATAACCAATCTTAATATTGTTAATTGGTCCTCTAAAACAATGATTATAGTTTTATGCAACGACTGGTACGGAGGAAATGGCATATATGCAGAGTTTGTTTCCAAATTTGGTAAGAAAATACGCGAGAGTTAACCCCTCATAATATTAATTATGAAGAGTGCCTGATGATCAAAATGAGTTGAAAATTTAAAACTATACGAATATTTAAAAAAAGCGGAAGATTCTAAAGACTCTGTATATATATTTTATAGGTATCAGTTCATGATCCAATCTAAGACACCTGTGTCCATTCTGAGCTGCTTTGCATCGACTTATAGAGTAGGCTATAGCAGTCGGGTCAGACATAGTCTACTAATACCGCAAATGCCTCTTCTCACAGTGTAGCATAAAGTACTTCAATAATAATAAAAAGCTTGTAAAAAACCTCCCATTGTCATAGTATGATGTCGTACGTCGCACTATGGATTATCGTAGAACAAGAGCTGATTAAAAATACTTTTTTAAAATGTTGTAATAGTACATGTTTTGGTCTTATTTTATTCATAAGAAGCCATTCTATGATATTCAATTCGTTTTTAGGGTTCCGTACCTCAAAAGTAAAAAACGGAACCCTTATAGGATCACTTTGTTGTCCGTCTGTCTGTCTGTCTGTCTGTCTGTCAAGACCCTTTATCTCAAGAACGCGTGGACGTATCAAGCTGAAATTCACATGAAATACTCGGGTCTATTGTCCCTTTAAGCTGTGAAAATATCACACTTCTAAGCCAAGCCAATCAAAAGATACAGCCGATTATGTCGATATTTTCAACAAATTTTCGACATTCGCAAAGGAATCAAAACCTACAGGATATTTCCCGTAAACTCAGAATCTTGAAAATTGGCATGAAGCATTGTCATATAATGCAAATATAGGAAAAATTGCGAAAATCCCATTTTTTTAGTTATATAATATAATAAACATATTTTAATAAAATGGAACTTACTACCTTATTTCTCACGAACGAAAAAAGTTATCTATTTGAAATTTATACCAAATACCTAAGTCTATTGTCCCTTTAAGCTGTGAAAATATAAAACTTCTAAGCCAAGCCAATCAAAAGATACAGCCGATATGTCGATATTTTCAACAAATTTTCGACACTCGCAAAGGAATCAAAACCTACAGGATACTTCCTGTAAACTCAGAATCTTGAAATTTGGCATGAAGGATTGTCATATAATGCAAATATAGGAAAAATTGCGAAAATCACATTTTTTAGTTATATAATATAATAAACATATTTTAATAAAACGAAACTTACTACCTTATTTCTCACGAACTAATAAAGGTATCAAATTGAAATTTATACCAAATACCTAGGTCTATTGTCCCTTTAAGCAGTGAAAAAAATCAAACTTCTAAGTTAAAGCGATCAAAAGATACAGCAGTTTATACCGACACCTTAGACGAATTTCTGTTACACGCTAGGGAATCAAAACCTACAAGGTACTTCCCGTGAACTCAGAATCTTGAAATTCGGCACGAAGCAACGTTATATTATAGTCATCATCATCATCACAGCGTTAATCCCAGTCGCATCCGAAGCCTTTTCAGCTTTGGAGTCTGGGGTCCGCTTTAGCAGTCCAACTGCTGATATGGCTAAACTTCGACATTTTCCGTGAAGCGACTGCCGTCTGACCTCCACAACCCGAAGGCGACATCGAAGCATTGCAGTTAGACCAATTGCTGGATTTTTGAGGGCTCCAACAACCCGTAACGACTGCCACTAGATGTTCGTAGGGCAACTGGGACCAACGGCTTAACGTGCTTTCCGAGGCACGACCAGACCAGTGCAAATATTCATATTCATGCATACAAATACTTGCACTGTGCGGGGATCGAACCCGCGCTACCTTGCGCAGCGGCCGCGTCCGCTACCGCTACGCCACGGAGGCTGTCAACGTTATATTATAGTACAGACTGATAAAGGAAAAATTGTGAAAATGATAAATTTGAAGTTACATAAAATATTAAAATATTATTTTTGCTTACATGACATAAAATATTTTTTAATAATTATAAACTTACTACCTACCCTTTTTCACATCAACGCGTAGAGATATTAAAGTTGAAATTCATATCAAACACTTCTTAAATCTAATTGCCTCTAAACTGTGAAAAATTCTAAATCAATGCTAGTATTATAAAATGCGAAAGTAACTCTGTCTGTTACGCTTTGCCGCCTAAACCTCTCCTCAACAGATTTTGATGAAGTTTGGCACAGACAATCTTTAGACCCTGAGAAAGAACATAGGCTACCTTTTATCCCGGAAAAATTTGATGTTCCCGAGGGGAATTTAAACAGCGCGATAGAACCGAACTCCGCGCGGGCGAAGCCGCTGGCGGAAAGCTAGTACGTCATAAATTGTAAACCGCTACGTTTGTACGGCGGAACCCTCGGTGTGCGAGTCCGACTCGCATTTGGCCGGTTTTTTATCTATTAAATACACAAAATAGTAAAAAAAAAATGCATTAGAACTCGATAGTATAGAAATTCTACAAACTGTAACTTGTAAATTACTTATTTTTTGAGTTAGATATTGAGCACTGGTTAAGAAATAACTATATAGTGTGCCATATATTTAGAAAGGATATTTTATGTAGAGTAATAGTCAGTTATTTAAATTATAATAAAATATAAAATATAACTGTCACAATTTTTTACGTAAAATGCCGACGAAAATTAAATTGTTTTAACTTCAACGAGACTTTTATATGTTAGCTAAGCTTGGCTAAGTTCTAAATTTGATATAATTTCATGCACAAGGTATCCACCTAATATGTACAATAAAAAAAACTTGCAGTTTTTTTGCGGTTTTTGATAACACCTCCCATATTCATTATCACGGGAACTGAATTGATAAGTATCGTATGACGTTTCTGAGGTAAAATTTTGGCGTTTTTTGTTATTGATATAGTTTTTGAACACGTTTTATTTGAAAATAAGGTCATCTAAGATAAATGTATATGATGCACACTACCCTTATTCGATTTTCCTATAAAAAGCTTGGCCACTGAACACCCTTTACCACAATTTGTAATTGTTCGTTATTAAATTACAATACAAAATACTTATAATGAGTTCTTTTAATTGCTCTAGACGTGAATTGATACTTTTCTATATAGACAAGAGTAAATGACGAAAATAAACGACTAAAACAGGAAAAAAAGCAACAGTACAAAAAAGATTCCGTGAAGAGCTGGGCTTAATAATTCATAAACCAAGGCAAGTAAGTGGCAACTCGAACGATGGTAATACAGCTAGAAGATTTTTTCCGTAATGCTAGTTGTTCTGCAGAAATAATAGGTGTTGATGAGGTCCTGATATACAGATTATACATAATTCTACAAGCTTTATCATCTGGTATCTTGATTGATGGTAGAAAGTTCGGTGATTATGCTTTAGAAACAGCAAGAATATATGTTACCAAATACAATTGGTATTACATGCCATCATCAGAACATAAGTTACTGATTCTGAATCAGTAACTTAAGGCGCTTGATTCATGGAGAGAGCATCATAAACCATTTTGGTGTCTTACCAATAGGGCAACTTTCGGAAGATGCGCAAGAGTCTCGTAATAAAGACTACAAAAATTGTAGACTACATCATGCAAAAAAGTGTTCAAGATCGGCAACTAAAGAAGATGTATTCCATACATTACTATATACATCGGATCCATACATTGCAATTATTTTCATATAGTTTGCGAATAGCAAACCATATGAAAAGAATGTCAAGGAATTGGACGAAGATACTCTGCATCTCTTGAAAGTGAACCTAGTTGATCACGGACCCTGAGGTTGATCAGATGTGAAACCTACCTTTATTTATTTATATACCTACCTTTTACATAATTATAATGTTAAGAGATAATAATACTTGAGGTTATTAAGGTTATTTTTTTTATATTTTAGACTCACTATATAGTATACATAAGTTCAAAATGTAAGCTTAATAAATATTTTTATTAAATTATTTATTTTTATTTTATTGTTTTATTATTCCTATTTAGTTATTTAGGGTTCAAAAAGAGACAATACACACAAACATTCAACACATTCAAGTGAAACTAAAATATTCCTACGGTTTTTTGACAAAATCGTAAGTTTAAACGCGAGTAAAACCGCAAGCAAAACCTATTGCTTATTAGATGTAAACTTAATTAAATATATAGACTATGCACTACATTGGTGCAAAATTTCAACTGTTTATCTTGAAAAATAAGAGAAATATAGATTTTTAATCAGCAAAAGACCCATATTTTCCATAGTGCGTCGTGTCAACAGCACCCGCCATATGAACGGTGTAGCAGCCTCTTAGCCACCTCATAGTCTACAAACTAGTATCTTCATTTTGTGTTGTTATTTCATTTATTTACTTTACTTGTATATGTGTTACTGAAAACTAGTTAAATTAGCCGTTCAATTAACTGCCGGGCTTCTGAAAGTCGTGCTTGCCTCGCTTCGCTGTCTCGGATCACACGTGGTTAATCATAGTTTTAACCTAACCTATTCGGTAGGGGTACCCTGGCTTGGTTACTGCGTCCAACTCGGCTCGCATGTGATGCAGTTCGAATCTAATCGGTTGAGCAATCGGTTGGCAATGAGGTTTGTTTAATGGACGCCGTTTAGTAAAAAGACTCGACGGTTAACTAAACGGCTAATTGAACCAGTTGGCTGCGATGATCATGTAAATATAATAGCATAAACTGGGACACAGGTTTCTTCCAATTGGTGAGAGGGAGCCACCACACAGCCCCAATACAGGTTGGCAGATGTCATTTAAATTTGAGGTTCTAATTTTCAAAGTAACAAATAATTCATTCCGTACCTATACATTAATTAACAATTGCGAAACTTACAAAGGTCGAGACTGTAAATTCGCTAATGAAAGCCATTTATACTCACGTTTCAAGGGATTTGGTAATTAAGAAACCGGTAACCGAATAGTTGTCCTTTGTGTTCATTCATAAACACTAAAGTTAATTTGCAATGAACATAAAATGTAAGTATCTATTACGCGATAAGGTTTACATTCCCTTGGCGCTTTGAATTAATTTAAGCCAGCAGTGTTTTTATATTATACTACGCTACAGCTTGGTTGGCCGTAGCTAGATTCATCTGCGTGTGATTAAATCTGGAATAGCATCATCTGCAGCAGTACTATACTGCTTTTAGAAGTTTCGACAGCCTCTGAGGGCTAAATCTCACTGGGCATGCCACAATAAGTAGGTAAGACTCGGTAACGTGTGGCACCCCTCTGACTCTAGCCCCTTCTGAAACAGGGGTCCTCTTTGCTGGCTGACGGGCTGTGGCTAAAAAGGTGCCGTGACGCCCTCTCCTTCTACCTGATGCAGAATTTGACATTTGAGGAACCTTCCGAAACATCAGCCCCGGATATGGCTGTTGTTTCGGAAGATTCCTGTTCCGGATCAGGCGGGAGGAAACACCAGAGGATACGGTGGGGCAAACGGTGGAGGTTTGCCCGGCTTGGGCGGAGCACCCCCGTGTCCTCGTGACGGTCGTCGGCGGCGATCTCTCGCGTCCGGTTATGGTCCGGAGCGAGAGTGCATGGCAGGATCACCTCACACGAAGCAGTGATGCTGGCAAAGGAGGACGCAGGGCGCGTGAGGGAGTGGGCATCTCAAGCCTCTAGCACCGCTGGAGACGCCCTGGTCGGGAGACAATATCGAGCTCCCGGCCACCATAGGCACGAGTTGCGGACGGCGAGCAATGGGCAGCTCGCCATCCGGTAAGGACCAGGACCAGGTCATAGTTGTGAGAGAGAGCCGAAGAGGTAACATTCACAGTAAGAAGGTCAATTACCGTAATTAAACATCGTTCAAAGTCAAGTCGCAGTCTTATCTCAGCGGCTATCAATAGTAAAAACATTGCGAAATGGGAGGTATATTGACATTCTAAGACTGAAAAGTTTATAAAATTACATTTAACCTGCCAAAAATATTCACTGCTAATTTCCCTACATTTTTGATAGATTTTAGAAATTGATTGTTGCTGATACTTATGATACAACGACTAGATTTCCAACATTGGAACTTATAAATAAGAGGAATTTAAAATGAATAGGAAATAAATTGGATACAGGGTATTTTTATTCCCATAAATCTCGACGCATTTTTCCCCAGTCCGTGACACGGGTTCCACCAGTTTACCTCAAAATGTTTCGCCAAACATAATAAATTATATTTCGCTGCCACAATTTGAACAAACAATAGGTACATTATACAGGCTGTTGTGAGGATTCTACTAATGGATCCGTTTGCGAATATAATTGGTTTCTTAATTGCTTCCACAAATGACGGAAACAACACGGTGCTGGAAGATTTACATACGAAGTGCGGTTTACGTGCTAAAGGATTTTAATCGTCTACAACTACGTCATTTTACTAGCTACACTAGCGACATGACAACTTTCGTGAGAGTGCTGTTAATATTAAACTAAAAGGTTTTAATGGGCGCTTATAATTTTGGTCGCTCACAATGGGCCTCTTACGAAGGCTCAGAGCCACACAAAGGGTAATGGAAAGAGCTATGTTCGGAGTTTCTCTGCGCTATCGAATCAGAAATAGGAGGTCCGCAAAAGAACCAAAGTCACTGACAGCTCTTCGACTCGCTAAAATTAAGAGGCAGTGGGCAGGGCACATTGCTCGTAGAACCGATGGCCAATGGGGCAGTAAAGTTCTGGAGTGGCGGCCACGTACAAAGACGCAGCGTAGGGAGGCCCCCAACAAGGTGGACCGATGACCTGGTGAAGGTCGCGGGAAGCCGATGGATGCGGGCAGCATAAGACCGGTCATCGTGGAAAGCCTTCGGGGAGGTCTTTGTCCAGCAGTAGACTTCTATAGGCTGAAAAAGAATAATTTACAACCCTAACTGAAATATTAGGTTAAAGTCTCTGGGGATCTGCCTACTCTTATTCCGTGCAGCTGAATATTATTCTCCATGAAGTGACGGACTATCAGACCACATACAAGTTACTGGGTACGATAGCCATGGTAGATATTCACGGCCGACAGCAACGTCCTAAAGAAAACATAAGTGTATGTATTGAAAGGGAAAATGTAACTTTAAAAATAAAATCAGGAAGTGCTTCTATGCCACTCCAAAGGTTAAAACAAAATTTATCGGTTATTTAAAAAAAAAACCTTGGTGTTACACAAAAGTGCATCAATTATCTACGATGTCAAAATGTATGAAAATGATTGTTTTTAATAACCTGCTTGTTTCTTAATAAACGACACTGTTGGTTCTTTTTCTTGGAACTAAATACTGAATTCATGGTAATAGCTTTCGCGTCGATGTTTCTTACACCCTGTATGTTTGAACAGAATTTACGGCAGAAAAAGTCCTCTGCTAAACCTTGTGCCAATAAAAGGGAAATATTGCGTGTAAAATATCCTGCCTGTCAAACAGCCGCGCTCAGAGCGCTGGCAGACTAATGGCTTGATGGCTGGACTTCCTACAAAAGATCACGAGAAGATCTATTGCTAAATATAAAAGCGTGAAAATTTTGGTGAAGTTAATTGACATTGCAGTTCATCAACAACCTTTTATCGTCCCACTGCTGGGAATAGGCCTCCTCCCATAGGTACAGAGAAGGATTCAGCGTAATCACCTGGCTTGCTCAATGCGGGTTGGCGACTTCAGACTTAAAGTCCAGGATTCCTCAAGATGTTTTCCTTCACCTTTTAATCAGTCATTGGCGTCCAAGATATACTTAGAAAGTACATATAACTTAAAAAAGTTACATTGTTACTTGCCTGACCAGGAATCGAACCCGCGCACTAATACTTGATAGGCTGGTGTTTAAACCTAGTGGTGGCCACCACGACTATACTATATTGCACTTGATGCTAGGGATTTCCCTGTTGGCAGTTCACAGTTATATAGAACTAGCTGTTGCCCGCGACTCCGTCCGCGTGGACTTCAGTTTACAGCGCGCAGTAGTTTCCGTAAATTAAAAAGAACTCATATGACATAAAATAAGCGCCTGTGTGTGTGCGCGTGTGTGTGGTCAGCGTGGAAAGTCTTGGGGGAGGCCTTTGTCCAGCAGTGGACATCTATAGGCTGAAGAAGAGAGAGAGAAGAGAAGCGCCTGTTAAAATAATGGGAGCAATATTTAGTACGTCCGCGTTAGCTCCCGTTTTCGCAATATTTTTTCTTACTGCTTTGCTCCTATTGGCCATAGCGGGATGTTATATAGCCTATGTCCTTTCTCAGGCTCTAGACTATCTGTGTACCAAATTTCATTACAATCGGTTCAGTACTTTTGGCGTGAAAGCCGGACAGACAGACAGAGAGACAGAGACACTTTCGCATTTATAATATTACTAGCTGTGCCCCGCGGTTTTATCCGCGTAAGCTTCTAGCCGAATGAGCTCAGTTGATATAAAATAAGCGCCTGTTAAAATAATGGGAGCAATATGTAATACGTCCGCGTTTGCTTCCGTTTCCGCAACATTTTTTGTTCCTGCTCTGCTCCTATTGGTCATAGCGGGATGTTTTATAGCCTATGTCCTTTCTCAGGCTCTAGAATATCTGTGTACCAAATTTCATTACAATCGGTTCAGTAGTATTGGCGTTTGAAAGCCGGACAGACAGACAGAGAGACAGAGATACGTTCGCATTTATAATATTATAGTATGGATAGGCCGGCTGAACGACGAGACTTGTAGAGAGCAGTGAAGCAAGGTACGAAGCGCCCTTTTGTTTTCAGCTTATTCTTAGCAGTTAGCCCGACAAAGGTACATAAAATTACGGCGAAGAGAACCGAAAAATAGGTATAAAAGCCTAGACTAATTGCGTCTAAATGAAATATTAATAAGCCACAGGAAGGTCCTCATTATCTTAATATTCTCTATGCAAAGGCATATTTCTCGCCTCATTGTTAAAAGCAGAAATTAATTGGTTTAATGGCGCGACCTCTCACGGCTAAAACAACCGCACGAGTTCTAGGTAAATGAGAAATTATCGTTTGCTAAGCTCACATAATTACTAATTATGTTTTAACCTTAGAGAATCCTTTTCGTGAAGGCCGGACCCAAATTAAATAACTCTGAAACACGCTGACTACTTCTTTTTATCTACTCTTCTATCGGAGGTATGTTGAATGAGATTTCTTTAAAAATAACCATCATCCTTGTAAGTCCCTGTGTTGCCGTTCGTTCGGTTTTCAATCTGCTTATTTATCCATGGTCCTAAAAGGATAAACTTCAAAGCATGTATATCAAATAAAACGATGACAATATTTTGATTTTTCAAGGGGTCAATCCGAAAAATGATGCAATTGGCCGATTCGAAGCAGTTACCTAAGAAGATAAACGGGCAAGATACTCCACTCACAGACACTCTTTTAAGTTATAAAACTTGCATAGTCTTGCCGCCAAGCGATTCGTCGTGTTTCGGCATGATGTCTGATGAAGCCGTACGGAGGACGGGGACTGAGCAGTTGTGTTGCGATGTGTGCCGGGAACGATGCGCCAAATGTTGTTGTGTCGGGAGTTTGGTAGTGGTGTTGTCCAGATCAATCCCCCTCTGGTTCATCGTTGGTCGTGTTGTTAGGTTTGACATTGCATGACCCCGCTCAACTGGCGTCTTTCTTCCTATTCACTCAGTTATTTTGAGAAAATAGGCTCTTAATAAACTAGCGCACTTTACCAAGGTAACTCATGCCTTTCTTCTGTTCCTTTTCATGTTTGGCGGTTTTTGGCTTTTACTAGTGCGACTGCCGTCTGACCACTCAACCCCGAAAGGGAAACCGGCGTCAGGGCCCCGTCCGTCTGTCAGCAGGTGCACAGTCTGACAGGTGGAGTTGACTTGAGTCCCAAAGATGGTGGTGGGATACCAATGCACCCAAATGCACCGGCATGTTACGTGGTTAACAAATATCTTGCCATGGCGCCTCCGCCGGGCCGGAACAAAGGAGGTAGACCAAAGAAGTGCTAGCTAGACGTTGTAAGGGATGACATGCGTGCCAACAATCTCACACCACGGGATGCCAGAGATCGTGCGAAATGGAGGCGTATTAGTAGGAAAGCGGACCCTGGCCACCAACGCGAAAGCCGCGGATGCGACCGGGATTATACGCTGAGATGATGATGACTTTACCACCTAAGATTGCATCATTGCTTACCATCAGGATTGCGGTCAAGCACTAGTTTATAATTACAAAAACACTGTTACTAAATATCACGTCATCCATGTTATATTTGAGAACGATAGAGAAAAACATTTCAAGAATGTGGTCTAGTCGTAGTCATAACATTACGCCTGTTACATCTCATCAGGAGACCCAACCGGAATAACATGTTTTCCTCGAAGGGAAGTAGAATAGAATAAAACTAGGCAATACGAGCGAAGTATTAGCGCTTTCACGGTTTGAAAAATCGTTGATTTTCAATCGTAAGTTTTCGAATAAGCACTGAAATGTGAGTAATTTGTATCTATATTTTTCTGGTGTAGCGGTCCAGAAAAGCTTTAAAATTATGCCTCATTCATGTAATAAACAGTATGAATGAAGTTATGATGTACCGACAAAAAAAGCGCTTGAGAAATATTATGTATCATAGAATAGGTACTCTTTATATTTTGTATCTACGGTACTATCCCTGTTCTCCAGTTATTCCAATATTAAATTCAGACATTCACAGAGTGTACTCGTAGCATGAAATATTGCATAATATTGTCACTATATTATATAATACTTTGAAAGTGATCAATAAGAATATTCATCCCCGAAGAGGTTATATAGGGGATGAAGGTTTGTGCGGAAGTTCATCAATTTTGACGATGGGATATTCCAACGGGTATATAATTCGTGATGAATAAATTCCTTCTGCTTAGCTTTTACTTGGCTTGCCGTAATTATTAATTTGCATCTCAAGGGGAGAAGGCTACGGGCGTGAAGCTGCACCCTAACTTAGAATTTTATAACACGCTGACGCTGATTCCCTTGATCACAAACTAAACTTAATTTAAGTTATGAAATGAACGAATTGCTTAATAAACGACTTCATTAAAAAAAACATGATGTGTAAAAGTGATCAGTGGATCACTTTTACACGTCATGTCTTTTTTAAACTAGATGAAGCCGGCATTTCCTAACTGACTACCTCTGAGAAGAAATAGCCGAAACAAACTCAGGGATCACCGTCTTTATTCAAGTCCAGACATTAAAAAAACCGGCCAAATGCGAGTCGGACTCGCACACCGAGGGTTCCGACGCACAAACGTAGCGGTTTACAATTTATGACGTACTAGCTTTCCGCCAGCAGCTTCGCCCGCGTGGAGTTCGGTTATATTTTTTTTTATTTTAACACATTATAAACAAGCGCTTGACCGCAATCCTGCCTGATGGTAAGCAGTGACGCAATCGTTGATGGTAAAGCGCACTATATCGCGCTGTTTAAATTCCCCTCGGGAACATCAAAATTTTCCGGGATAAAAGGTAGCCTATGTTCTTTCTCAGGGTCTAAAGATTGTCTGTGCCAAACTTCATCAAAATCGGTTGAGCAGTTTAGGCGGGAAAGCGTAACAGACAGAGTTACTTTCGCATTTATAATACTAGCATTGATTTAGAATTTTTCACAGTTTAGAGGCAATTAGATTTAAGAAGTGTTTGATATGAATTTCAACTTTAATATCTCTACGCGTTCATGTAAAAAAGGGTAGGTAGTAAGTTTATAATTATTAAAAAATATTTTATGTCATGTAAGCAAAAATAATATTTTAATATTTTATGTAACTTCAAATTTATCATTTTCACAATTTTTCTGTCACTTTCACACACTTTATCTGTCTGTACTATAATATAACGTTGCTTCGTGCCGAATTTCAAGATTCTGAGTTCACGGGAAGTACCTTGTACGTTTTGATTCCCTAGCGTGTGACGGAAATTCGTCTAAGGTGTCGGTATAAACTGCTGTATCTTTTGATCGCTTTAACTTAGAAGTTTGATTTTTTCACTGCTTAAAGGGACAATAGACCTAGGTATTTGGTATTAGTTTGTGAGAAATAAGGTAGTAAGTTTCATTTTATTAAAATATGTTTATTATATTATACAGTATGTAAAATAACAGAGGGCGTTCCCTTAAACTCGTTAATATATATCATTAATAGATTAAAATAAAAATATCAGCATAGAAAAATAAGCATAAAAAAATCCGAAAAAAAAAAAATTCTAATTGGAAATAAATTTGAAACCTCCTGTTTTAAATCAAAATAGTAGCGTAGTATCATAAACAAATTGCGACCTTGCCGTCTTTCAAGTTCGCGTGTACAGTGTGTTTCTTTTACATGTCAATTTAAAATTTTTATTGAATTTTTTCTTATTAGAAAAATTTAAAAAAAATATTGTTTTCGAATGGAAATATTTTTTTTAGCATGTATGTATGCTATACTATTTCGGGTTAACGGCAACGCCCTCTGTTGGTTAACATACTGTATAACTAAAAAAATGTAATTTTCACAATTTTTCCTATATTTGCATTATATGACAATCCTTCATGCCAAATTTCAAGATTCTGAGTTTACAGGAAGTATCCTGTAGGTTTTGATTCCTTTGCGAGTGTCGAAAATTTGTTGAAAATATCGACATATCGGCTGTATCTTTTGATTGGCTTGGCTTAGAAGTTTGATATTTTCACAGCTTAAAGGGACAATAGACCTAGGTATTTGGTATAAATTTCAATTTGTTAACTTTATTCGTTCGTGAGAAATAAGGTAGTAAGTTCCATTTTATTAAAATATGTTTATTATATTATATAACTAAAAAAATTTGATTTTCGCAATTTTTCCTATATTTGCATTATATGACAATCCTTCATGCCAAATTTCAAGATTCTGAGTTTACGGGAAGTATCCTGTAGGTTTTGATTCCTTTGCGAGTGTCGAAAATTTGTTGAAAATATCGACATATTATCGGCTGTATCTTTAGATTAGCTTGGCTTAGAAGTTTGATATTTTCACAGCTTAAAGGGACAATAGACCTAGGTATTTGGTAAAAATTTCAATTTGATAAGTTTATTCGTTCGTGAGAAATAAGGTAGTAAGTTCCATTTTATTAAAATATGTTTATTATATTATATAAGTAATAAAATGTGATTTTCGCAATTTTTCCTATATTTGCATTATATGACAATGCTTCATGCCAATTTTCAAGATTCTGAGTTTACGGGAAGTATCCTGTAGGTTTTGATTCCTTTGCGAGTGTCGAAAATTTGTTGAAAATATCGACATAATCGGCTGTATCTTTTGATTGGCTTAGCTTAGAAGTTTGATATTTTCACAGCTTAAAGGGACAATAGACCCGAGTATTTCATGTCAATTTCAGTTTAATACGTCCACGCGTTCTTGAGATAAAGGGTCTTGACAGACAGACAGACAGACGGACAACAAAGTGATCCTATAAGGGTTCCGTTTTTTCCTTTTGAGGTACAGAACCCTAAAAATGAAAATGTTTACAATAACTTACGTTATAATTACGCATATTGCTTAATAACAATGCATAACAGAGCGAGCCGCTCAGTCCCAACAAGCTTTTTTGTCTTCTAAATAATCTGTGATTTTATAATACCCCTTTTAGCAAAGTATGGCCTTTATATAGTTTTTAAATCAATCATCAGTAATTCTTTGTCATTATGAAAAGGACAGAAGATAAAATGTTAATTTAGTCCTGTCAAATTAAGACATCCATAGGCAGTTTAGACGTGACTTAAAACATACTGTTGTCAGGACTAAAATGCCTTTTCGTAATGAATCAAAAAGAAAAAAATGCACTACTGAAACTAAATGTTAATTTAGTTTTTGGATAAGCGAATCGGGGTCACTATCTATTTTGAATCATAATCTGAATAATTTTGACGGGTATTTCCAATTGCTTGTAATGCTCTGTATGCTTGAGAAGTTTAACTGCTCAATAATGTAGACCGCTTATTAACGTAGCGGATGAAATTTGGGAAACTGTCAAAAAGACAGCCTTTGCCACTGATAGAGTATTACAGAATTCACAGGACTTTCACACAGGACAGCCTCCGTGGCGTAGCGGTAGCGGACGCGGCCGCTGCGCAAGGTGGCGCGGGTTCGATCCCCGCACAGTGCAAGTATTTGTATGCATGAATATGAATACTTGCACTGGTCTGGTCGTGCCTCGGAAAGCACATTAAGCCGTTGGTCCCGGTTGCCATACAAACATCTAGTGGCAGTCGTTACGGGTTGTTGGGGCCCTCAAAAGTCCAACAATTGGTCTAGCTGCAATGCTTCGATGTCGCCTTCGGAATTTTTGGAAGTCAGACGGCAGTCGCTTTACGGAAAATGTCGAAGTTTAGCAGTTGGATTTCAGCAGTTGGACTGGTAAAGCGGACCCCAGACTCCAAAGCTGAAAAGGCTTCGGATGCGACTGGGATTAACGCTTTGATGATGATGAGAGTATTACAAAATTATCCCGCTAGCAAGTACGTTAAGGAAACGAGACTCCTTCTTGGCAATTGTCTATGGCTACGGAATATCTTATCTGCAGTCCACATAACGAAAATGCAAGTCTTGACTTAGGAATAGTTGTTACTAAAATCCTAATTCATCATCAACCTTTTTATCGTCCCACTGCTGCGCACACGTCTCCTCTCATACGGAGAAGGATTGAACGTAGGTAATCACCACGCTTGCTCAATGCGGGTTGGCGATTTCAGACTTAAAGTCCAGGTTTCCTCAAGATCTATTCCTTCATCTTATAATTAGTCATTGGTATCCAAGATATACTTAGTAAGTATATATAACTTAGAAAAGTTACAGTGGTACTTGCCTGACCTGGAATGAATCGAACCCGCACACTCATATTTGAGAGGCTGCTGTTTTAGCCACTAGGCCACCATGACGTACCAAATCCTAATTTATAATAATTATACATTAGTAATAAAAAAAAAACACATTTTGGAAGCTACATTGGCGCACAGACGTGTGTCTGTGTCTCAAGTCTCAACACACAACACACTTATACCTAAAACCTCTCTGTTTACCGGGGTTAAAAGGTGCCAAACTAAGATGTTTGTATTAGTTTAAAGTAGTTTCGCGACGAGAGTGCGCAGCAGCCAGGGTTGGACTATCGTCTATTTAGCATAACGTTGCATAAACTTCAGCAAACTTGTATGCAAACTGTGGGCTTCTGTTGTATGAACTACGGCTTACTTGCTATTTCAGCCATTTCCTGACGTCTTTAACAAACAGACGAAGATGTTATAGCGATATAATAATAGTAGGTACCTATTAATTGGAAGGTTTGGTTAGGTAAGCTTAGATTTAGAATTGAGGCTAGGGAAGACGCATATCATAGGTAAGTAAGTAACATTTCTTGTTAGTGAGATTCAGGGAAGGATAGTGATGAAGTAGGGTGAAGGATTTTCACTCATTTGACATGTGCCACTACTAATGTCTTGGATGTTTATAATAAACACACAAACAGGAACACACATATACACGCGCATACTCACACTCATACACGCAGACACCCGCGCTGCGCGCATAAACACGCACTCCCAAATATTCAATATAGGCTTCTTTTAACCGCTTTTAATTCAGTTTTCTTGTTACAAAATTAAATTATTTTTGTTAATTTTTGCATAGGATTCTGTGAAATTTCCTATTGGGAGAGGGCATTGGCTTTTGTAACACAGGTATATCACTTAGCACAGGAGTCAGAGACTTCACACTTGCACCAATTTTTGTGTTGTAAAGATTATTATTCCGTTTATTTTTCTACATATACATATTCATTTACATTTTTAAATATTTATAAAACTACATAAAAACATTTAAAAATATAAAAAAAAATGTGTTCCACCGATGACGAGAGCAGGGTCCAAGCTACCGGTGGTTAAGGCTCCAGAGACAGGAACCTCCTTACTATGCGGGGCGTATCGACGAGTACTGCCTTTTGGATTTGGCCCTTGATCCAACTGCCAAACGAGAGCCTCAATAGATGTTGGTCGAAACTCTTGGCGATCAAACCATTGGCCAATACGACAATCGGTACAATGACAGCCGAGTTCACATTCAACATGTCAACAATCGCGTGCGCCAAGTCGAGATACTTAATTTGTTTCTCTTTCTAAGCTTTCACGAGATTCCCGTCATGTGGAATGGTAGGTAACATCGACAATCATTGCAAGGCGCGCTAATCAATCTATCACTACTATATCACCTATAACCTTTTTTTTTTTTTTTTTCGGGGTGGAAATCCTCATAGGATGTCCGCCGCCCTAGGGTGGGCGACGGGGTCTGTCAGACTTTTACTGACTAAAACCACCCCGGTGTCTCTTCTGTCACGAGCGCGCGTGGGGCCGCGGGAGTCTAAATTCTTCCGCAGCCCCACACTCTCGTGCTGGCCCGGTCTGTCCGAGCCTCGTCTCCGGCACGGGGTAGTGGGGTGTTAAGCTACCCCGTGCATCGCCTCAGAGGCGCGCGCTGACACTCGCGCGCGCCTCCGCCTCGGGTCCATCGAATAGGGGGGCGGGGACTTCCCCATGTCCCTCGCCCCTGGACCCATTCATGGGGGGCGGAAGAGGGCGTTGTCCGCCCTTCTTCGGCGCCCGGTGCGTCTTCTGCGGCCCGGGAAGGGAGTTGAGATCTCTCTCTCCCGTTCCGCAGCTTCCTTCTGCGACATCACGTCCTCGCAGAAGGACACCACCGCGTCCCACGACTCTGCGCTGCCGGCCATCCTCCGCACTACTGTCGGCAGCGTCAGGTCGCTTCCTACTTCATTTGTGAGGACACGGCGCTGCTCCTCCCAAGCTAAACACTCGGAGAGCGTGTGCTGCGCCGTGTCCTCCCCGCATTGGACGCAGTGGTGGCACCGAGCGTCCGGCTCCCTGCCTAGGCGACACAGGTACTTGCCGAAGCAGCCGTGCCCCGACAGCACCTGCGTCACCCTGAACGACAGGGAGCCGTGCCTTCTCCCGAGCCAGTCGTCGAGTACTGGCCGGATCGCCTCGACGGTAGCGAGGCCGGCGGCAGGGCGCATAAGCCTTTGCCGCCAGTCCGCCACCAGGACCTGATGGAGCTCCTCTCGGCGCAGCTCGATCTGCCGCTGCGCCGGACTGGAGCCCCGTGTCCGCTCTTCCTCGCGCCATCGGTACAATGACGCGAGTACTTTCGCCTCTAGGTCCCAGGGCGGGGATCCGGCCAGGACGCAAGCCGCCTCGTAGGAAATCGTGCGGTACCCGCGGACGACCCTGACGGCCATCGCCCTCTGCGGCTTGCGCAGAATGGCGAGTGTTCCGGCCGTCAGGTCCATCGCCCACACAGGGGCCCCATACAGGGCCATGGACCGCACGATTCCCACGTATAACCGCCTACAGGCGGCGCTCGGGCCCCCCATGTTGGGAAGCAACGTTGACAGCGCGCCTGCTGCACCCATCAGCTTGGGCGCCAGCCGCCGGAAGTGGGGTCCGAATTCCCATCGGCTGTCGAGCACCAATCCCAGATACTTCATGGTGGACTCGACAGCTATCCGGGCACCACTGACCACGATATGTGATCCCGGCGCCGGCGCACGCCGGGGGCCATGAAATACCATGGCCTCCGACTTGTCAAGGGCCACCTCCAGGCCCAGACAGAGGCCGGATGCGGGTCACCACCTGTGACACCGCAGCCGTGGCTATCAACGTCGCTTCCCTGTGCGAGCTCCCCCGGGCAGTGACAAGCGTGTCGTCCGCATAACACGTCAAGTCGGCGCCCGACGGAAGCTCGCCTCTCAGCACCCAGTCGTAGCCGATGTTCCACAGGAGCGGTCCCAAGACCGATCCCTGTGGAACACCGCACGACATTTGGTGCCGACCGGCACCGTCACGTCCCCGATAGATGACGCATCTATCCTCCAGATAAGCCCCTACTATGCGGCGGAGGTAGGGAGGCACCCGATGGTATTTCAGGGCCTCCCTAATACAGCTCCAGGGTAGGGTGTTGAAGGCGTTGGAAATGTCTAAAGACACCGCCAACACCACCCCACCCCGGGATACCGTATCCTCCGCCAGGGCTCTCACGCGCATGATTGCGTCTATGGTGGAGCGCCCCCGACGAAAACCGAACTGGTTGTCGTCCAGGTTCGGCCCGTCTCCGCACAAGTGGCCGACGAGGCGATCTGCGATTATACGCTCAAAAAGTTTGCCCGCCTCGTCGAGCAGCACTATGGGCCGATACGCGGACGGCGAGTCCGCGGGGCGCCCCTCCTTCCTGAGCAGGACCAGCTTCCCCTCCTTCCACACACTGGGAAACTGACCCTGCCCGAAGCATGCCGTGAAGAGCCCCCTCAGCTGGGGCTCTAGCTCCTTCAGAGCCAGGACGAGAGCTCGGCCAGGAATTCCGTCGGGTCCGGGCGCTTTATTCTTGGCCCGGAGCCGCGACACGGCCGCTCCCGTCTCTGCTTGCGTCACCTCGGGGACATCGGTGCCCTCCTCTTCTGGAGAGTCTGTGGCTGAGGGTGAAACCATTGCCGGGGGAACATGTCCCGCCCGCTCAGGGAAGAGGGTAAATACTACCGCCTCCAGCAGCTGGGGTTGCATACTTTGCACCAGTGGGGGCGCCCAGGGACGCAACTTGCCCCGTACCCAACGGTAGGGGCGCCCCCACGGGTCCCGATCTAGGGACCCCAACAGCTCTTCCCTGGCCCGCGACTTAGAGTCGCCAATGGCCAGCCACAGACTCTCCTGGGCCGCGCGGTACACCCCATACCGCGCGGCTTCCTCGACGGGATCCCGTCGACGTCGTCTCCGGTAGCGCGTGTACTGGCGGCGAGCCGCGACGCACTCGACGCGCAACCGCGCAATGTCGTCGTTCCACCAGTACACGTTGCGCCTACCGGACTGTTGGCGGACGCGGGGCATGGACGCGTCGCAGATCTGCGTCATCGCCCCGCGAAACCGCAGCGCCTCCGCTTCGACGTCGACGGGGCCGTCCGTCGCCGACTCCCAAATCCAGGACTGGACTATGGCAGCTTCCTCGAGAAGTTCCCTGTCGAGGCGCTTAAGCGCCCAGCGCGGGCCGTCGCTAATCGGGGCTCCTGGATGGCGGCCGCTCGCGGTCTGGGTGGAGACGTCGAACCGGATATACCGATGGTCCGACAGCGTCTCCACCTCCACGGCGACACGCCAGTCATGGACACGGCTGGCGACAGAGGGGCTAGCGAAAGTGACGTCTACTATTGACCCGCCCCGCTGCCGCACGCACGTGTATACCGAGCCCCGATTCAGGACGACCAGACCGGTCGTCACTACCCACTCCGCTAACACCTCGCCCCGAGGGTCAGTGACCGGAGATCCCCACGCCGATGACTTGGCGTTGAGATCCCCGAGCACCAGAACGGGACGAGGGTGATAGCGGCCTACGACGGCGCCCAACTCGACAAGGAACTCCTCGAAGTCGGCGAGACTCTTGTTGGGGGAGAAATACGCCCCCACGATGACGATGCCGCCCGAGACCGCAGCTACCCAACCGCGGCCCCGAGACGGGTCGATCAGAGTCCCGCCAATAATGGCCACCGAACCGTCAACGCATCCCAGCCAGTCGTGACGGGCGGGGATGAAATACGGCTCAGCGACCACAGCTACTTGAATCGACCACTGCGCCATGCTCTGGAATAAAAGATCCTGAGCTCTGGCGCAGTGATTGATGTTGCCCTGGAGGAAACGGAGTTGTGCCATTATTGACACTCCATTCCCTCAGCAACGGTCCTGGGCCGGGAGTCGGCCGCGGAGCTGTTAGCCTGCGGGGGAGGCGAGATTTCCCCGGCAGGCTTAGAGCTCCTCTTCTTTTTCTTTGTGGCCTTCTTGCTGGCAGGCGTGCCACAGGCCCCTCCGCCCACTCTGTGTCCCGCCGGCTTCCCTGCAGCCGAACACAAGCTGCAGTTGAGCGCAGCGGAACACTGGGCCGCCTTGTGACCGGGCTGACCGCAGCGATAGCAAAGATCGCTACGGTCAACCTCAGCGGCGCACTTGGCCCGGACGTGCCCCTTCTCCAGGCACCGGAAGCACCGCCCGGGCTGCAGGAGTTTAACCCTCGCTGCAACCCAGCCTACCAACAATCTGCCACTTGTGGCGATTTTATTCGCCGACGCCACAGGGCACCGAACCCAGACAGCGCCGAGTCCGGTGGCGTCGGTGCGAATATCGCCGGCCCGCACCTTGTCCGGCGGACACTCTCCGCTTCGGGCAACGGCCGCCACTACCTCTTCAGGAGTCACGGACTCGTCCAGACCAGCAATCCGCACCTCTGCGGTTTTCACTGGTCTGGAGATCCGGACGTCCTCAGGGTTGAGGACCTCCCTCAGCTTGGCGGCCAGAGTGTCCGCCTTCTCGGCATTGCCGCTCGCAGCACCAGCCACCTCAAACAGCGTCGCACCCGTGACAGCATGTTTGATAGTGACGGACTGAAGGCCAAGATCCGACAACTTGATCTTGGCCTTGGCCTCAGCAAGGACCGAGCCGTACGTCACGCCGCGCTCCGTAGCGCCACGCTGAAGCGTTAACGTTACAGCCTCGGAACGCGGCGCACGCACAGCTGGTCCCTTGCGACCGCCTTTGCGACCGCCTTTGCCAGTCCGCCGCGCAGCCTCCGGAGCCGCCTTTGCGATTTGACCGGAGGCACGCGCTGGTGCTGCTGAGGCCGCCTTGGCGGCCTTAGCGGCTTTGCGGGCCTTCTTGCGAACCACGACTGTCGCCCAGGTCTCACCCTTAGACCCGGCCGTCGTGGGCTTATCGATCGCTGGAGCTCGCTGAGGAGCAGTTCCCGGCGTCTCCTCAGCCCTTCGCCGTTTGTCGGCCGCTAGGGGCGGGCGGAGGTTTTCCTCAGGGAGGCGCCGAGAAAGCGCCTCAAGTTGGGCTTTGACCATGCTCCCGCACTGGACCATGCACATACGGACGATGCGCTCAAGGCACGATGCGCTCAACTCATCGCCCGCAAGTGCCGGTCTTGGTGCGGGAGCCGGGGCCACTTCGGAAGCGGCATCGGCGGGCGTGTGTCGCTGCTGCTGCTCGCTCAGCGCAGTGACTTGTCGCCGGAGGTCCTCTAGATCATTCCGGAGGCGGCTGTTCTCCTCCTGCAACTTCACGACCTCGTCTGAGGCCGTCGTGTTAAGCAGGGTGCCAACCGCCTCCTTGATGTCCGCGGCAGCCTCTTTGAGACCGTGAATGAAGGTGCTCTTCAGGTTGCCAGATTTTGTGGCAACCTTCAGCACCAAATCCACCCCGTCTAAGGCAAGCTGGCTTAGGGCCACCGCCGACGGTTGCCCCCCTTCCGCCGATAGAGCAGCGCGTCGCTCTCGAGCGCGTCGGGCCATTTCCGACACTTCGTCGGCCGCGACGGCTTTGCGCTGCTCCCTCCTGGCGGCATTGACCTCCGCCTTCGAGCTCCCTAACGAGGTGCCACTTTCGCCACCAGGGTCCTCCGAAGTGACCCCCATGTCACTTTCTGCCTCGCCGGCCGCCGGGGCACGCACAAACCCACCCTGTGCGTCCCTCCGCGGCCGCGAAGCAGTCACCCCTCTCGAATTTTGCCGACCTCTCCTCGGTCGGCACCTTCGGGGCCGGCAGGCCTTCCTCTTCCGAGGTCAGCTCCGCTGACACACCTCCCTTCTGAGCAGAGACGCGTGGGCGCTTCCTCACGGAAGCCGGTCTACGCGACCCTTCGTCCACATCCACTACATCGCATTCGCCAGTAACATTAACGGCAGCAGGGGCCTGGTCGCCTACCCCTGCGCGTTCTTCGGTAACTAATTTGACATTCGCAGGCCCGGATACCTGCGAACGCCGGGCGTCAGCCGGATCGCAAGACAAAACCTCAATCATATTATCCGACATTTCCATTTTACGATAAATGGGTGATACGCACATCGCTTCCCCAAGGCGATGCGGCCGCTCTTTTTGGGAGGGTATTAATCCTCCCGAGGGCCGCGGATCCCTCTGATCACCTATAACCTAACCTAACCGAAAAAATGGGTACAATTTTTTTCTTAAATACCCATAATTTTTAAACTGCGTGGGATAGTTCTATTTTTCTGATTTTTGTCATGATGGTTACAATCAACGCTGTCACCCGTTTGTCGTTGGGTTCTGGGACACTCTCGTCAAACAGCAGTAAGATGAAGAAGTTAATTAGGTATATATTAAACAGTATGTTAAATAACAGAGGGCGTTCCCTTAAACTCGTTAATATATATCATTAATAGATTAAAATAAAAATATCAGCATAGAAAAATAAGCATAAAATAATCCGAATAAAAATAAATTATAATTTAAAATAAATTTGAAACCTCCTGTTTTAAATCAAAATAGTAGCGCGGAATAGTATCTACCTAACGTTGCATTGCCCAACACACATCAACCAACACACGTCAATCAATTAGATCTTAGATCGCCGCCGCATACGCGGCTCGTCATTCATAAATAAATTGCGACGTTGCCGTCTTTCATGTTCGCGTGTACAGTGTACAGTTTCTTGTACAAGTCAATTTAAAATTTTTATTGAATATTTTCATATTGAAAAAAATTTAAAAAAATTTGTTTTCGAATGGAAATATTTTTTTTAGCATGTATGTATGCTATACTATTTCGGGTTAACGGGAACGCCCTCTGTTAGTTAACATACTGTATATATATATATGATTCATCAACGTTAATGAAATATGTGAAACGCTTTTTTTTTATATGTGTAATATAAAAAAGAACGGTAAAAGGAAAAACCTCTGTCCATCTGGGCAGGGTCACTCAATCTATGTGTGGTTCGCAACTAGTGCGACAAGCGTCAATATAATTGACAAAAATTATTTACTCATCCACAAAAGCCAAACCAAACGTGCAACTACGCTTTGGGGAAGAAAAGCTATATACTACGAATAAGTTTGAGCATATAAATCAAGTAGATAAACATAAAACAATCAAACACTGGCTGTTACGCAGATTGCTTGTAGCGAACTCGAGAGTAAATAGTCAATGGTTATTGGCTTCTGAAAACATTCCATGAACATTGATTCCATTTCGGACGTGACTCTTTGCATTACAATTTTTTTTTCCCACATGGATAATAACCAATGGATTTTGTTACGGTAAAATCCAATTAAGATTTACTAAGTGACGAGTGATGAGTACTGCAGCCTAATCGGCGCACACATTGTTGTCAAATGATTACAACTAGTTGGGATCGTTTGGACCGCAGTTGATGTAATTTTAGTGTAAAATAATAATAATATATAAATATATAATAAAATAGTAATATAATCTATACTAATGTATTAAGCTGAAGAGTTTGTTTGTTTGTTTGAACGCGTTCATCTCAGGAACTACGGTCCGATTTGAAAAATTCTTTTTGCGTTGGATAACCCATTAATCCAGGAAGGCTATAACATCACGCTGCGACCAATAGGAGCGGAGCATAACTAACTCCACGCGAACGAAGTCGCTGGCGGCCACTAGTGTAAAATAATAATCGCCGATTAGGCTGCTGTTCGGAGTATACGATCGATAGTAAGCACAGAAATAATCATAATGTTCCTACTACTGAAATACAGGAAAAGGAGTGATACGTAATCTACCCAGGCCGAGAGCGGGTTGGTAGACTTAACATGTCTTCAAATTGCCGTTTTCAGAGCATATATCACGGCTATAAATTACGTGTATGTGGTATCAATTTGTCAATGTCGATTCATCGCCACTGTTCTCAAAACTATGAAAAAAAAAACGGTTAAAAAGTAGAAGATACATTTCAAATATTTAACACGGGGCATAGTAGGCCACCACTAGTAATAGTGTAGTCGTGGTGGTCTAATGGTTAAAACACCAGCCTCTCAAGTATGAGTGTGCGGGTTCGATTCCAGGTCAGGTAAGTACCAATGTAACTTTTCTAAGCTATATGTACTTTCTAAGTATATCTTGGACACCAATGACTAATTACAAGTTGAAGGAAAACATTCTGAGGAAACCTGGATTTTAAGTCTGAAGTCGCCAACCCGTATTGGCAAGCGTGGTGATTACGCTCAATCCTTCTCTGTATGAGAGGAGACCTGTGCCCAGCAGTGGGACGATAAAAAGGTTGATGATGATGATTGGGTAGTAGAAGGTCAAGGGACAGAGCGTTGTATCGTAGCCTTTGTGATTTCTATATTCACCCGTAGACTATGATCGACTGAATTGAATGAATCGGTCACAATGTGAAGGAATTCTGAATTGCAATCCTTATTCAACATTATTTTATGGAGCTACTATTATTAGCTAAGTTAAGTTAAGTTAGTAAGCAAAACACACATAGCAACATTCAAAATATTCTCTTTCGCACATAAATTTAAACACCAGGTAAGAAACTCGTTAGCTGACTACCTACTCGAATCAGTTTCCTGCTCAACAAAAAGCGAGTGACTCAAAAAGAGGTCAGATTAAATTCCCGCAGCATGAGTCCGACGTTTTAAGTGCCATCTATAAAACGCAGTCCGATAAACAGCATACAGTTATTTCTCTACACGCTACGGTCAACTGCTAATCCATACTTCCATAATAATCCATACTAATATTATAAATGCGACAGTAACTCTGTCTGTCTGTCTGTTACGCTTTCCCGCTTAAACCTCTCAACCGATTTTGATGAAATTTGGCACAGACAATCTTTAGACCCTGAGAAAGGACATAGGGTATCTTTTATCCCGGAAAAATTTGATGTTCCCGACGGAAATCTAAAAAGCGCTATATAACCGAACTCCACGCGGGCGAAGCCGCGGGCGGGAAGCTAGTGTTATTATATACGTGAAAGTCATTCTGTGTTTCTGTATTTTGCCCTGTCACGCTCGTGACTGTACGGACGATAACAGCAGGCCTAGTATGACTTTTCATTACGAGACTCGAACGTCGATATCGAGCGCGTTTGACGCTCTCATTGGTTGAGATTGAGAGTTCTTACAACCTTGAAGCAGGCCAATCGAAGAATTAAACGCGCTCGATATCGACGATCGAGTTTCGTAATGTAAACTCATACTAGGCCTACATGTCAAGTTACTCGAAACAAACAAATATTCCCAATCAACCTTGAGCCTTAATGCTTTAGAGATAAAGTTGAAAATGTAATAAAGAAATCTGACAGAATGTAGTAGCTTGATGAGCTGTCGTCTGTAGGTACATAAGTTACCGAGACACTCTGAAAATAGCAGTTTTTTTACATTTAGTTGAAAAGCCAAAATGTCGGATGCACCTACATTCTGACTCGTCATACGTTTGTGTAACTTCGATGTCACTTATTTGTACTGAGGCCCTACTATGACGCGTTAAAACCATTTTTGAATCGTTGTGAAAAAGAGATTATTCATCCTGTATTGCTCTATCTTTGTTTGACACTGACCATGATGGTTTTAACACGTCATTCTAACCCTCCTGCCCATTGTAATTTACGCCTCACAAATTATTTGCTATCCTTTATTAATCGATGAATCATGAAATCAAATGTCAATGCCGAGAAGTGTTACTTTGTAATGTCAAAGAAGCAGCTTCTTAGTAAATGCATATGAAAATATATTATATTAGCGGCCGCCAGCGACTTCGTTCGCGTGGAAATAGTCATGCTCAGCTCCTATTGGCAATAAGTACGGCTGCGTTAACTCCCGTTTTCGCAACATTTTTTGTTATTGCTCTGCTCCTATTGGGAATAGCCGGATGTTATATAGCCTAAAGCCTTCCTGGATTAATAGGCTATCCAACGCAAAAAGAATTTTTCAAATCGGACCAGTAGTTCCTGAGATTAGCGCGCACAAACCAACAAACAAACTCTTCAGCTTTATATATTAGTATAAATTAGTATAGATTCAGTACAAATATGAAGGTATACAACATTATTTTTTGTTTATGCGGAACCCGAAATGTTTCAAAAACACATACATAATGAAAAACAACAAAGTTATGAGCTTGCTATTTTATTAGGTTGTCCCAACATGGCTAAAGCTCCGCTCGGGCGGACGAGCGCGGTACGTTGACCTCTGGCGTCAACTGTGGCGCGCGCGCAATTACTATGATCTGTCGTAACCGCTCGGTAACAAGTCTGTCTGTCTGTCTGTTCTGGCTAATTTTAGAAATAGCTGTACTGATTTTAAGGACACTTTCACTGGCAAAAGCTAATGTTATAGGGATTACTAAGGCTAGAATTAGAGTATTATGTATTTTAATTCCAAGCCGCACAAATTAATTAATGTTTATAAATTCCGACTCATCTTGAAAAGTTTTAAGTACCTATGTATATGTACAAATTTAAAGGTATATACAATGACACCTTTTCACGCCAATATAACAGAACGTGTTTCGATAAAATCCAAAGAGATAGATGGTATTTTAGGGAAATGTCATGCTACTTATTGTCTTGGTAGCATGTTCCCGTTAGACAATTTCCGACATCTACGCCGGCAGAAGTTAGGTAGTGTAAATTAATATATTTTATTATTTATGATTGTGATTGTACATGTCGTGTGTGATAAACTGTTTAGTCGTCCGACACAATTTCCGCCTAGGTACAGTACCTACACTGTATCTTGTTACAAGCAGAAGATGCAAACACATAATAATACGCTATCTTATTTTATGACGTCATAAAAACACTAAGGGTTAACGATAAAATGATATATGCACTGTAGTCGCATCCTTATTTCTCATAATAACAGCATAATATATTATATGGCAGCAATATATGCTGCGATTCTTTATGGTACACTATCATGTCAACGCTGTAATAGGATCAATAAGCATATAAGTAGGTAATATTGTTGTATATGTTACCGGCAATGTGTATAATCCGGTATTGTATACAATACCTAGGCAATGTATAGAATACCTAAAACGGTCAGGGGTAAAGTATGAAATAAAATTTATTTTACACTTTACCTAGGTATTCTATACAATGCCAAACTTGCAGCAGGTAATGTAAATTTTGAGGTTAGGTCCAACGATTAAGGGATATGGCGAAACAATTTGCGTGATTATTAATTTACTATTGTAGATTTATATATTCTGAATAGAATTTAATAAGAAATAAAGAGAAACATTTCAACTACCGCGGCACGCTCGCTTCGCTCGCTCGGCTCGCGCGCTTTTTTGGTCACAGTTCTAACCTAACCTAACCTATGGGTGGACAAACGATGACTGACGTATCATTTTATGTTTCGTTTTCTGGCGCTTCGCCGGCCGCTGTCGCGCCCTTAAGAATAAATAAAACCTACTTTTACTTAAAATTGTGAATGCCTATTAGATCTATTTTTTGTTATAAAAAGAATTGTTTTGTTTGTGAAGTTCAATTACAAAATTACTTATGTTAAAAGATACTTGTAATGTTATGGTGCAAACAAGAAGAAGGTTTCCTGTTATTTTTTTGTGATTTTAAAGTTTATTTCAAGTAAATACAACATGTTTTATTTGTCCGCTATTTGATAAGTCTGTTAAGATTTATAGATATTAACCGGCTTAGCTAACATTAGTTTAGTCTTAAGATTTATTTATTTTACACATTACCGGTGAACCAGCAGGTATTCTACAGAATACCTAGGAATTGTATACAATACCTAGGTAAAGTATGAAATGGACAATGATATCCATTATATTTCATACATTGCCTGGACGCCCCAGGGATTGTATACATTACCTAGGGATTGTATACAATACCTGAATTATATACATTGCCGGTAACATATACATACACAAAAAATATTACATGAGTGTAAAAGATAATAACAAATTGGATAAAGACACTAAATTACGCAGACACTGGCGCCGATTCTGTTGTTCACAAACTAAACTAATTTTAATGTGCATCTTTTTCTTTCCATTTCGTTAAGAAAAGGACAGAAGATAAAATGTCTGTTTAGACCTGTCAAATTAGTGTGCTCTTGGTGTAAACGGGCGTATTTTTAGTGGCCATATTTTAATCGCGTCTAAACCGTTTATGGAGTATCTTAATTTGACAGGATTAAACAGACATTTTATCTTCTGTCCTTTTCTTAACGAAATGGAAAGAAAAAGATGCATTATAACTTAAAATTAGTTTAGTTTGTGAACAATAGAATCGGCGCCACTGAGGAACTATTGAACCACACAAAATGATACCTATTAAAGCTGCGGCGGTCTTTCCATCAGACTACAATTTAGCAGTCGGATGATAAAAAGACGACGATGAAGCTCTTAATAAACCAGCGCGCTTTACCATCAAAGATTGTGTCACTGTTTACCATCAGGCGGGATCGTGGTCAAACAGTAGTTTATATTGGAAAAACAATCATAGAGCATAAGAGTGGATATTAACACTGCATCAGTTAATTGGTTTCAAGCCTCATAGTTTGAGAGGACGACTAACCATCTCAACCGAGCAGGATGAGATGGTTAGTCGTCCTCTCATTCCTTCGACCAGACGGGTGTTGCGTTTGGTAGCTGCTCCACGATTGATGACTGAACGTTGTAGATATATACATATTATGCTAGTTGCACAATTTAACGTGACATCGGTACGATGCGTAGTTTGCATAATTATGACGTTGAAGATGTGTTTTTTTTTTTACATATTATAAACCAGCGCTTGACCGCAATCCTGCCTGATGGTAAGCAGTGACGCAATCGTTGATGGTAAAGCGCACTAGTTTATCAAGAGCCTATTCACTCTAGCATTGAAGACACTCAAATTGTAGTCCGACGGAAACACCGCCGCTGGCAAATTGTTCCAGTCCCTCGATGTACGCGGTATAAAGGAGGAGGCGAAACGCTTCGTCCGGATCGTAGTGGTGTTAACAACGTAAGGGTGGAAACCAGCCATACGACGGGTCGTCCGCTGGTGGAACGGAACGCAACGGAATATGGAAAAAAAAAATAGACTGTGCAGTACTGAAGCCGACTACTATCCGCTCAAAAACAATTATTTTACAATACTGTAGAAGAAATTTTGTTTAAGAAATAACACCAGAACCTTAACGATTAAAGAGAAGATAAAAAAAAACATCTTTTTTATATGACTTTTTAATTTTTTTTCACACTTTATTTGTGTTTATACATACAAATAAAGTGTGTCCAAAAGCGTGACGGAGGTGTTATCACCTCCGTCATGCTTTTGGTATACTCTGTCACACTAATTTTGTAAAAAATAATTATATGAATAAAATCTAGTTTTGAGGATATTAAAATTATTGCATTGTCAAGTGTATTTTTATATAATAAAAATTAAGTAATTTAATGTTTATGATCAAAATATTTTTTTTTTTTTGCGGAGTAGACAAGTCATTGTCGATAAAAAAGAAGAACGACCCAGGTACCAATTGAAATGAAATTTCTATAATTGTATAATTACATATGAATGGATTATGCTTTCTCACTGAGAACAGTCTTCTTTAGTGACTTGTCTCATAGAAATGTGATGTGAGAAACATTACAAGACACTATCTCTACTGGGCTGACGCTATATTTTTTTGCGAGTGAAATTTCGGGCCCCATGTGGAGTGGTTTTGCCTAAGCAAAGTGGCTTTAAATGAATCATGGCCAGTCAGCAGTGCATCAGGGTTGATACAAATGTTCATTCCAGTCGCACAAATAGTGTCCCCTTCCACGCACAGTGGTCCACTGGAAGGACTAAATACGGAAACCAAACTCGTAACATAGAACATAGCGCCACCTTAACGATAGCAAGTTCCAAAAACGACTCCCTTTGTCCGACAATATCTTTGTGCCAAAACATCTGAATCGGGAACAGTTTTGTGTGTCACACTCACTGGCAAACAGTTAAAAGGAGAACTGAAGCTCTGTCCAAACACTGCTTCTTTACCCAAACCTTGAAGTATAAAGTGGTACGCTTGCACTGACGATGGCTCTCATGACCAGCGTGTTTGAGAACACCAAACACGTAGCAGAATTCTATAATAAATTTATGTAGGTTGTCATCGACATTCTAAGAGGAAGATGATAGCTTTGATGAAATTACTGTTATAACATTTTAGTATATTTCATTGGTACTTTTAAGTGATTGATTTATGTTGTGTTTCTGTTAATGGATACTCGTAACTCGATACGGTGTATTGATTGAATTGAATGTACTTACATTTTTACGAGTATAACAAAGTAATGAAATTAGAGATGATATGCTGATGTATTTTATAGCTTGCATTTGCAAAGAATTCATATTCTATGCCAAATAATTACTTATTATATTAAAAATTTAAAATAAAATGATCACTAAGGATATATAGTACATTTATCAATATCTACTAAGCTGTGGTAGACCCTTTTTTAACCGACTTCAAAAAGGAGGAGGTTACTCAATTCGACCGTATATATGCTTTTTTTATGTTTGTTCGCGCAAAACTTCGTCGTTTATCAACCGATTTTGATCATTCTTTTTCTGTTGGAAAGAAGACATTTCCAAGGTGGTCCCATGATACAGATATCAGGGTTTGATGCTGGAAGACCAGAGAAAACAAGGGTAACTTTCAAAAATTGCAGGGGCGACTAGTGCATTTCTTAGCATTTTCATTAAGTATTTTAAAGCACTACAATTTAATAAAGGTCTGGAGTAGATCTGATGATGGAGCCGGGAGACAGTCGAAGGAACTCCTCAACAATTCACAGCAGCTACCTTGTGTTTGAGCTCGATTAATTTGTATTGATAAGAACTTTACACCTAGATGGGTTGTGACTGTCATAAGAGCTCTGATGATGAAGACAAAGGCCAGATCCGGGAACTCCTCAACGGTGTACAGTAGCTACTTTGTGGTTGGACTTCATTCATTTATATTGATGAGACCTTTGCACCCATTGGGTTAAAATAATGGTCTGCAATAAATTTGATGATGAAGACCATAGGCAGTTGAGGGAATACTTACGGGTTAAAATTAAAGTAAACAAAATTACGTCGTTTCCCAACTATATTTGCGTCAGCTTCCATCTGACCTGATGCAACTGTACTTTTAACAACTAAAAAGTGTAAAATTAAAACTTTTTTTACAAAAAAACAACCGACTTCCAAAAACCACTACAAAATGAAAATTAACTTATTTCAGAAGTCGGTGTCTTTTTTGGATTAGAGATCTGGGACTGGAATGGAAGATGGATTCTCAAATAACATGATGAATCACTTAATAGTATGCATAAAAAACTTACAATTGCAGTTGGAATGTATGAGATAATTCAAATACAATGTCAAGTTTGTTGTTGAGATAAATTCAACTCAATTATGGAACCCTTCCTTCTGCGTGAACCAAGACGCACTTGTCCCGTTTATTATTATGTTTTTTTTTTTAATCATTATAAACTAGTGCTTGACTGCAATCCCGCCTGTAATGCAATCGTTGATGGTAAAGCGCGCTAGTTAATTAAGCAAAGACAAATGTAAGAGATAGGTATATAGGTTAACCCTAGTGAAGTTTCAAATTTTTCGTTGTCCTTCTAGATACAGGATTTTCTAAGTACCAAAATAAAATAAAATTTATCAAAAATACAGATCGCAATGAATGTACATACATATCTATAAAATGCTCAGTTTGTATAGTAGTAAAAGTTCTTAATAATAACAATCGTAAAAGTTAATTTAATGTAGTTTAATATACAGTATGTTAAATAACAGAGGGCGTTCCCTTAAACTCGTTAATATATATCATTAATAGATTAAAATAAAAATATCAGCATAGAAAAATAAGCATAAAAAATCCGAATAAAAAAGAATTCTAATTGGAAATAAATTTGAAACCTCCTGTTTTAAATCAAAATAGTAGTCGTCATGTATAAATAAATTGCGACGTTGCCGTCTTTCATGTTCGCGTGTACAGTGTGTTTCTTTTACATGTCAAATTAAAATTTTTATTGAATATTTTCTTATTGGAAAAAAATTTAAAACATTTTGTTTTCTAATGGAAATATTTTTTTTAGCATGTATGTATGCTATACTATTTCGGGTTAACGGGAACGCCCTCTGTTAGCTAACATACTGTATAATATAATGCGGGAAAGTTACGATCATTTAAACCTTAAGTTTTTAAGGATTAAAAAAAGAAAGGAGAAAGAAAAAAACATATTTACTTAAAATAATAGTTACATGCCAAGAGGAAGAACTTACCATAGCAGGTCATGTTACCCGAAACTGACATATATTCTCAATGAACCCTAAGTCTTAATGCTTTAGAGATAAAGTCGAAATTCTAATAAAGAAATCTGACAGATTGTAGTAGCTTGATGTGCCGTCGGCTGTAGGTATATGAGACACGCACACACATGCCGAAGGGTATCTCACTGCGATATATGGCAGGCGGCTTAGGGTTTTACCTCGATATTTGGCGTGTCCGTGCGTGTCTATTAGTGAACATTTTGTTTCACACGGGCCTCGAGGTAGCGAGCTAAATTGCGACCGTGAGGTATCGTACTGAGGTATTTTTGGAATGTTATTTATTACCCTCACTCATTCTTAAAGCTATACCCATCCGTTATTAAAGCCTACGCTAAGTTTTTCTGTAGGTATATCACTGATTACTTGCTTAAAAGTAGTGGAGTTTCTTGGAGATTCGTATCATAAGTGACAATTGTAGCGACATCTACAACCGTCACGTGCGAACAACGCGTTATATTGACGTCACACGAATTCTACATCTCGCAAGCAGAGTTTACCGTGCAACTACAACATACAATTTCCCATAATCAACTGTCGGGTTAGGCTGTTACCACACCAATCGATCGATCGACATCGGTCAACGTTGCTTAAATTAATAACACAAACAACTTAACAATAGCATAAATTAATTAATCGATTCGATCGATCGAAATTAACGAATCGATTAATTAATTTATGCTATAATTGATCGACGGATACCGGTCGAATAACCAATCGATCGATTGCCGGTCGATGGCATCAGTCGACGGATACCGGTCGACTAACCAATCGATCGATTGCCGGTCCATGGCATCAGTCGACGGATACCGGTCGACTAATCAATCGATCGATTGCCGGTCAATGGCATTGGTCGACGTAGATTGATTGACCCCGGCTATAGGTATTCCATCAGTTTCTTTCGAAATACATTCACAAGAGGAAGTGTTGTTGTTGGCCAGTACGATGTTGCTCGTACTATTATTACGGAGACGTAAACGTCAACTTATCCATGTACCCTCGATCGATCGTCGATCGACAATCGATCGCTTGGTCTAGTAGAAATTCTCGATTGACGTCGACCAATCCATTCTACCATCGATCGATGGAGTCTGTCGGCTATCGATCGAAAGGTGTGGTAGAAACTATCGATCGACGTCGACTAATCCATTCTACCATCGATCGATGGCATTGATCGACGATCGCTCGATTGGTTTAGTAACACCCTAAGGATCCTTCCTTTTCTATGGAGGATAAGTGATCTTAACTCCATATTCCTCATGCTTCTACGACAATGTTAGTTTATGGGAAATAAAATATTTTGATTGACTTATTGTTTCTTCTTGGGGGGGTCGTGGCTAAATAATAATAGCCGCACAGGTCGATCGATCGTCTGTAGATGGGTGACCATATTTTTATACCAAGACTCCTCCGTGCACCGGAATGCACGGTAAGCCATTGACCCTGGCTGCCTTTTGTTGATATTTGACTGACAGTTACGGGTCGTGAGAAGTCCGAAAATCTGATCAACAGTTTTACCAAGGGGTACCTATTGTATTACCCAGTAACTAACTGGGTTATGGAGATTAGATAGGCAGGCGCTCCAAGTAAGATATTGGTATCCAGTTGAATCTGGTTGGAGTGGAAGACGATTCTAACATAGTGGCTAAAAGCCAGATGATGTTGATTGATTCCTTTTCATATAAAAATGACTTCTTAAAAGGAGCGACTAGAAACAATTCTAATCTTCTTCTTCAGCCTGTGTCCACTGCTGGACAAAGGCCTCCTTCGAGGCTTTCCACGCTGCGCTGGCCGTTCTTAGGCTGCCCGCATCTATCGGCTTCCCGCGACCTTCACCAGGCCATCGTCGGTCCACCTTGTTGGGGGCCTCCCTACTCTGCGTCTTCCAGTAGCTACGTGGCTGCCACTCCAGAACCTTACTGCCCCATCGGCCATCGGTTCTACGAGCAATGTGCCCTGGCCACTGCCACCTAAGTTTACAATTCTAATATAATAAACGAAAACGTGTCGAATATTTTTAAGTAAGAAATCCATGTAAATAATTTAAAAAAAAACATGAAAAACCACTAAGTTATGGGCTTGTTGCACCGCTCGGCGCGAAGCCCTGTCTCACTGTGCGCCCAGTACTATGATCTACCGCCAACTGTGTTGTGTGCTCGGTAACCACACTGCATCAATTTTTAAATGTATTAGGGAAATAATATAAACATGGTGTAAAAATTATTGGAATCGATTCAGTTGCTTATTCTGAACCAATTATAAATATTATATATTCAGATTTCAGAAGTGCCTATTAAAAAAATAAAAGGTATTTGAAATTTGGCATAGAGTTCTTGGAGTTGTTATCAAAAGTGGTAAATCAGGAATGAAATCGTTTTAGGAATGAATCGTAAATAAAACACTCCCATCTTAATTAGTTATTTTCTCTAAACGAGGATGTAATTATAAGCGAAAAGACTTTTTTAATTAAGTTACAGCGACTGTATTTCAAAAGTTGTCGTTAATATTTTTCCCAAGTTACCTTTCATTTGATATAAAAGATTAATCAACTTTTCCGGTAGGTACCTACCTACTTTCCGAAAACAATTAGTGGCAGTCGTTTTAGATTTTGGAAATTGTTTATTTTCAAAGCAAAAGTTTACCTAGTTGCCTTTATAAAATTTAATGATCATTAAAATAAACTTATCAATGAATTAATGTAAACTTTAGAACTATCTAATACATACATACAGTATAAGGTTTATCGTCAGCCTCAACAGACCGCACATACCAAACTAGTCTAAAAAATCACCATGGAAACTTAGGCGGATCAATCAAAAGAGTAAATCATTAAACCTCGGGAATACTTACGCAGAAATTGGTAGACTCATCAAACATATACTTAATTTATTATTTTTCTCTATCTATATTTTTTCGTGTTTTTCTTTCAACTTCTCTTTTATATCTTTGCATCTTCCATGTTTTGTCTCTGCATCACCTTAAGGTAGACTGGTAGAAAATCGCGTCATTGTACTGATGGCGCGAGGAAGAGCGGACACGGGGCTCCAGTCCGGCGCAGCGGCAGATCGAGCTGCGCCGAGAGGATCTCCGTCAGGTCCTGGTGGCGGACTGGCGGCAGAGGCTTATGCGCCCTACCGCCGGCCTCGCTACTGTCGAGGCGATCCGGCCAGTCCTCGACGACTGGCTCGGGAGAAGGCACGGCTCCCTGTCGTTCAGGGTGACGCAGGTACTGTCGGGGCACGGCTGCTTTGGCAAGTACCTGTGTCGCCCAGGCAGGGAGCCGGACGCTCGGTGCAACCATTGCGTCCAATGCGGGGAGGACACGGCGCAGCACACGCTCACCGAGTGTATAGCTTGGGAGGAGCAGCGCCGTGTCCTCACAAATGAAGTAGGAGGCGACCTGACGCTGCCGGCAGTAGTGCGGAGGATGGTCGGTAGCGCAGTGTCGTGGGACGCGGTGGTGTCCTTCTGCGAGGACGTGATGTCGCAGAAGGAAGCTGCGGAACGGGAGAGGGAGATCTCAACTCCCTTCCCGGGCCGCAGAAGACGCACCGGGCGCCGAGGAAGGGCGGACGACCCCCGGCCCCCTATTCGATGGACCCCGAGGCGGAGGCGCGCGCGAGTGTCAGCGCGCGCCTCTGAGGCGATGCACGGGGTAGCTTAACACCCCACTACCCCGTGCAGGAGACGAGGCCCGGACAGTCCGGGCCAGCACGAGAGTGTGGGGCTGCGGAAGAATTTAGACTCCCGCGGCCCCACGCGCGCTCGTGATAGAAGAGACACCGGGGTGGTTTTAGTCAGTAAAAGTCTGACAGACCCCGTCGCTCACCCTAGGGCGGCGGACATCCTATGAGGATTTCTACACCGAAAAAAAAAGACTGGTAGAAAATGCCTAAGGCATTAATTCCGCCATTGTGCAATGTTTTCTTTGTGCATAAGGCTTTAATAAATAAATAAAATAAATAAATCCTTAGGTGAAAAGACATCGAACTTCACCTAATTTAAGACAGTGAGATTCTTACAGAACAGCACCGCTCGACCACCGTTACATGCCCTTCAATTTAAGTTTCGTCACCTCTTTACCATCAATTAATTACCAGCCGTATTACTTGCCTGAAAGGTATCCTATCTCACGTTTTCGGATTCATTCGCAGTATAAGCCCAAGAATACGTCAACGGTCGTTGGTCGATTTAAAAATAATTATATAATAAAAATATACAATATGTAAAGAAAGCCCCGTCTGATCAATAAGGATAATAAAGGTTAGGTTATCACATGACCAAATAAAATTTGAAGCCAGGCTTTAGTAGAATCAGTTATAACAATACCGTCACGGATCGGACAGGGTTTTCTTTCCATATTGTATATCAAAATTGTTAAGAATAATATATGCTGTTGGTGCACTCTATTATACAGGGTTTTCCATTAAGAGCGCTCACATTGAAATGAAATAAAACAATCTGTCTAAGTGATATTACCACAATTTTTATTACATTTTAAAGAATATTCATTGACATTATGTGTGGAAAATAATATGAGCCAAATGGCCACCGCGACTCCGCTGTAGATGGTGTATTCTGGTGAACCAATTTTGAAGAACGTCTTCTCATAAATGGGGCTCAATTTCACGAAGAACGCGAGTTATGTTGGCCTTTATAGCAGCAATTGACTGTGGTTTATCTGCATATACTAGAGATTTCACGTAGCCCCACAGAAAATAATCGAGCGGTGTTAAGTCACACGATCTCGGGGGCCAGTTGATGTCGCCACCACACGAGAAGACGAAGCCTTCTCTTTGAATAAATTTAGTGTTTCTCGTGCTGTATGGCAAGTGGCACCGTCCTGTTGGAGCCACATGTTTGTAAGATCCATACCACCTACGCTAGGCTACAAAAAATTTGTTATCATCGTCCGATATCGGTCGCCATTGACAGTGAGCGCGGCTCCTTGCGCATCTTCGAAGAAATAAGGGCGGATAATACCGCCGGACCAAAATCCACACCAAACAGTTACATTTTCGGAGTGTAAAGGCACCTGATGAATCTCCCGCGGATTTTCATCGCACTAAATCCGGAAATTTTGTTTATTAAGAAAGCCGCTTAACCAGAAATGAGTCTCATCAGTCAAGATGTTTTTTTTTGCAAAAGCAGGATCGGCTGCTTGATGCTCTAACGCCCAATCAGCGAATACACGGCGCTGCCTGTGGTAATTGGGTTTTAGCTTTTGAGTTAATTGAACTTTATATGGATGAAAACCCAAATCTTGGCGCAAAATTCGCCATGTTAATGTCGCAGAAAGACCCAGTTCTTGCGCACGACGCGGAATAGATTGTCTGGGGCTTTCTCGCACACTGTCTCGAACAGCAACAATCTTGCCATCCAATGATCTTGCGTTTCTTTGACATACAGGAACTGCTTCATCGATCACCGACCCGGTTGTCTCAATTTTTTTATCAAACGACTGATTGTGAACGCCACAAATTAACGGAACGGAATTAACGGAACGTTAGGCGAATAGAGCACTGATTTTGATAATAAATTTTAATAATTTCTACGCGTTGTTGAAGCATGTAGCGTTCCATGGTGAAATGTCACGCCTAAATATGTATTCATGGCAAATTTGACAGCTATCGCATTACCAAGATGGCCGCTATGCGCTGTCAAAGTTCGAGCGTCCCTATTGGAAAACCCTTTACATATGTAGTTAATTAAAATTACTTATTTATACCGGTCTACATAGCTTTTATTAGGCTATATTATACATGAATTATCTGCCTTACCTTTTCACAATCACACACCTCATCACACTAACACACAAAGGTCGATTTGGACCAATCGAACTAGTACTCTCTGTCCCCACTTTGACAGATTTCCACAATTCGAACGGTGTGGGAGAGTTCTTCTTCTAGTGGACTATATATGCCATGGGAGTGCTATGAGGACTTCTTTCGATTGATCTAAGCCCACCTTAACTCACTCATTCATAACACATCCACACAATAGGTACACGGTATACCACAAAATTTCAAAATACTAAATAAACACACTAAATAAGTTGATAGGTACCTACATATTTTTTTAGTAAAATTTGTTTGGATGAACAACCTGTTTTTGACACATCAGTAATCAATATCGACCGATGCAATGTATGAACCTATGAACCTATCTAATAATGTTGTTAGACGAAGGAGACTAGTCTCCACGACACAGGGAATCCTAGTGTGGAGGCTAGTGCTATTTAACACACTGCGGTCGACTTCTAGTCTAACCGGGGGCAGCTGATTCCAGTAATTGACTTGGAGTGATTGCCAATCTGAACCATGTAACCAGAACAGAACCCAGTAACTGTGTATCACAATACCTTTGGTTGTTAGACGTTTTGGCTTCTCCGTAACGATTCTCAGAAACAAACGGCTTAACGTGCTTTCAGAGGCACGGAGGGATCATATGTATAGGATAGTCGTCCACCAGTGATCAGACCGCGACAAGCATAACTTTTAACCCAACCCTTCTGGCAGTTACTGTTTACCTGCAAACCTCTAAGACTTTCTGAGTTCTGTATTAGGTTCCTGAATTTTATGATTACCATTCTTCTACCAATTATGATTATAAGTAGGTACAGTTAGCTTGAAGATTTAAATAGTGGATTCTATAAAGGTTGTAGGTACGTGCTAAGAGTGACATTTATATGCAATACGAGTGCGTTACTTATTCATGTCACTGACACTACTAGGTGCAGCAGTGCCTTATACAGTTATGCATCATCATCATCATCAACCTTTTATCGTCCCACTGCTGGGCATAGGTCTCCTCTCATACAGAGAAGGATTGAGCGTAATCACCACGCTTGCTTACTGCGGGTTGGCGATTTCGGGACTTAAAGTCCAGGTTTCCTCAAGATATTTTCCTTCACTTTCAGTCATTGGTGTCCAAGATATACTTAGAAAGTACTTAAAACTTTAGAAAAGTTACATTGGTACTTGCTTGACCTGGAATCGAACGCAGCGCACTCATACTTAAGTGGTTACTGGTGTTTTAACCACTAGGCCACAACGACATTACAGTTATGCGGTCAGCACCTTATATTGTTATATGTTCAGCGCCTTATATTGTTATGTGGTCAGCACCTTATATCTTCTTCATGTTCTCAGCCTATAGAGGTCCACTGCTGAACAAAGGCTCCCCCAAGGCTTTCCATGATGACCGGTCTTGTGCTGCCCGCATCTATCGGCTTCCCGCGACCACCAGGTCATCGGTCCACCTTAGCGCCTTATATTATTATCATTATATTTTCATTAACTTCGTCGTCCTCCGTGGCGCAGCGGTCAACACGCCTGCCTGCGACGTGGAGGCCCCGGGATCGATCCCCGGCCAGGTCATGATGGAAAACGAAAAAAAACCTTTTCCTGATTGGCCTGGGTCTTGGATGTTTATCTATATAATTATGTATCTATTATAAATACCACAAGTCTCGAGCTTACTTTGGGGCTAGCTCAATTTGTGAGATGTGTCCGTAAAAAAAAAAAGCTTGATACGTCATATTGCAGTGATGAAATAGTTCGAGTTGAAGGGGTTTGATTTACCCACTGAACGGAAGCTAAGAAGAAGTATAAGCTTTTTATTTAAGGTAATATGAATTCTGTTCGTAGTTACTATTGAATGGTTTATCGTTCGTGAAAACAATGTAACAATGAAATCTTAAATCTATGCCTAATACGAAGACGATGTTCGATTTATATTTTTAAATTGATTCACAGTAAAATATTGCACAACTATTAATAGTTTCGAAATTCGAAAAAGACGAGCGGGAGTCTATTGACCCATTGAGCTCGTCTTTTTAGTGAGATGTTCTGTCTGCCGATATCCGAACGCAGTCCTGACGAATGTCAGTATCGATAATTGACCTCTTTCATGAAATCGAGCGGTTTATCCCAGGTAAACCGTCCACATCATCAAATTTGGGGGGGTGGGCGGGTGGTTATTTGTATATTTTCTCCTAGCAATCGTTAATATGATGTTGTTGCCATAAGAAACCTGTTTTTTTGGTTCCGTGCCTCCATTTGTCCATCCACCTGTCTGTTTATCAAATCCCATTACCTCAGGAACGCGTGGGGGTGTCATAGCTGAAATAAATATTAAATACTCAGGTATACTGTTCCTTTTCGACTTATGAAAAATTTAAACTTCTAAGCCAAATCAATCAAATGACACAGCCGTTTATGCAACAAACTTCCGCAAATTTTCGACACTTACAAGGGAATCAGGCCTTTCGGTGTTCTATAGGATGCATTTCGGGGAGTGTGCGAGGGAATTGCATGATATAATGATTTAATTCCCCCATCTCCGTTCCACCAGCGGACGACCCGTCGTACGGCTGGTTTCCACCCTTACGTTGTTAACACCACTACGAAGCGTTTCGCCTCCTCCTTTATACCGCGTACATCGAGGGACTGGAACAATTTGCCAGCGGCGGTGTTTCCGTCGGACTACAATTTGAGTGTCTTCAAGGCTAGAGTGAATAGGCTCTTAATAAACTAGTGCGCTTTACCATCAACGATTGCATTACTGCTTACCATCAGGCAGGATTGCGGCCAAGCGCTAGTTTATAATATGTTAAAAAAAAAAAGCGAAATGTAGAGGGTACTTTCCCGTGAACTCAGAATCTTGAAATTTAATACGAAGCAATGTCTTATAGCACAAATAAAGATTGCGAAAACCGTAAATTATTTTTGTTACAAATAATTTGAATACATGTTTAGGAAGGGTTAATTGTATATTAAGCAATCGTTAATATGATGTTCTTGCCATAAGAAACCTGTTTTACTGAACACATTGCCCGTAGGATCGATGCCCGATGAGGCCGACGGGTTCTCGAGTGGCGACCACGCACCGGAAGACGTAGCGTGGGTAGGCCCCCGACAAGGTGGGCCGACGACCTAGTGAAGGTCGCGGGAAACCGCTGGATGCTGGAGGCGCAGGACCGGTCGTCGTGGAGAACCTTGGGGGAGGCCTATGTCCAGCAGTGGACGTCTTTCGGCTGAAATGATGATGATGATGATGATTGTACCGAACCCTCGATGGCGAGTCTGACTCGCACATGTTCGATTTTATTTCCGACTTTAATGTTTTGGTTCACATCATCAGATTCGTATATTTAATCCACTGACGCACCCAATCTTATGAAATTAATGAAGATCACGTTATCCATACTAATATTATAAATGCGAAAGTAACTCTGTCTGTCTGTCTGTCTATCTGTCTGTCTCTCTGTCTGTCTGTCTGTTACGCTTTCCCGCCTAAACCTTTCAACCGATTTTGATGAAATTTGGCACAGACAATCTTTAGACTCTGAGAAAGAACATAGGCTACCTTTTATCCCGGAAAAATTTGATGTTCCCGAGGGAAATCGAAAAAACGCGATACAACCGACCTCCACGCGGGCGAAGCCGCGGGCTTAAAGCTAGTTATTTATATATTTTGTAAATCAGAAAGTGAACTCCCGACCACGTCGCTCATATCTGAAACTTTTCAAATATATTTTCGGTATGATCATATAGCATCTATTCAGCTATCAACTTTTCACCCTCTAATACAAATTATTTCGTTTCCACAAATGTTGTAACTTGTTGAAAAAGTTATAAGAATTAAAAAATAATAAAAGCAATTGTTTGTTTTGTAACCTAGCCTAGACTTTCTTCACTCCAATAATACAAGTTATTGCATAGTTTTCATAAAATATACAATAAGTAAAGAAAACCCTGTCCGACCCGTAAGGATACTAAAGGTTAGGTAAACACTTGACCAAATATAATATAAAATTTTACATAATCATCATAGTAACAATACTACTTAATAAATTTTGAAATTTGGTAATTTTAAAAAAAGTGACAACGCCGGATTATTATAAGCCAATAGCGACGCGACCACGTCACACGTACCGCGTGCCCAGCCCCCCACCGCCCGCGGAAAGGGTTGCTTACCGCACATGTATTAAGTTACCGCTTTTTGTGAAATAATATTTATTTTTTTAGGGGGATTTTTTTAAGTTTAGCCTGTCTTTGTGGGCATTAGTAGAATCAGTTATCGATACCTAACAATACCTTCACGGATCGGACAGGGTTTTCTTTACATATTTTATACTCGTTGACATAAGAACATGCTTTCTTATTTTGTCAGTTAAAAATAAAATGAAATTGATTATTTTGTAAATAAGGTATATCACTTTTACGCATCATACTTGTATTCTATAAAATTAACTCCGGGAAGCTACGCTGCATCTTCTCGTCGTCCAAGATACCACAGTGTCTTAAGACTAAAGTCTTTGACCAGTGTGTGTTGCCAGTGATGACTTACGGAACTGAAACATGGTCGCTCACAATGGGTCTCATACGAAGGCTCAGAGTCACACAAAGGGCAATGGAAAGAGTTATGCTAGGAGTTTCTCTGCGTGATCGAATTAGAAATGAGGAGATCCACAGAAGAACCAAAGTCATCGACATAGCTCTGCGAGTCGCTAAACTTAAGTGACAGTGTGCAGGGCATATTGCTCGTAGAACCGATGGCCGATGGGGCAGTAAGGTTCTGGAGTGGTGGCCACGTACTGGAAGACGCAGTGTAGGGAGGCCCCCAAAAAGGTGGACCGATGACCTGGTGAAGGTCGCGAGAAACTTGCCTTGGGGGAGGCTTTTGTCCAGCAGTGGACATCTATAGGCTGAAGAAGAAGAAAAACTTAGATGGATTCGACATCTCCTTTCTGACTACTGAAGCCGACTGCAGCTCAGTTCAGAAAAGGCTAGGCAGATTATAATGATAATGATTTCACATCTGACTACTTCTGAGAACAAATACCGGAACCAATTCAAATAAAAATCAAATACAAGGTGAAAAAGCAGAAAAAGAAATAAGTGTCCCGACTACGAACGATCCCATTTACACAAAAAGAAAAGGACTAGATAAAAGTCAAGAAAATTAGTAATATCAAAAAGCCATTCGTTTTATTGTTTCAGCCCTTGTCCTCAGCCGGGACAGGGTGAAACAATAAAAGTTGGGTTAGCGAGGAATCGGTCGTAAGCTTCGATACACTTTTGCAATCATTGGTTTAGGACATAAGTATTGATAGAGAAAACACTACAAGAACTCCTTTACGAAATATTTTATGTCCACACATCATCTCGTTAGATAGACTCACGGAGTAAATAGAGCAGTCATTCTTGTAATTGAAAAACGTTGGCAGTTCGCTGATATCAGTTTTAGTTTGTCAAGAATACCTTACATACTACTACATTGTGACAGGTTATTTTTGATATTGATTGTCGCTGAAATGAGACGACGACTGTACTTGTGCCAACCTCAATGAAGAATACAGGAAAACAAACCAATTTAAGGTTATCACTTTTCACGTATTCACGTTATTATTGACTTTTCCATGCTAACTTATTATTAACAATTTCTATTGCAGCACATTTCAATAGAATCACTAATACATATAACATACATATTAACATGCATATTAACTTGGTATATCGTAAAACCATTAAAAAGTCGACATTAATTTTACGTGATAGCCCTACAAAAAAAAGAAACATGTATGAAATCCAGATATTAAACACATTTTGTGGAATTCAGCCAATGAATAAAGTTCAGGCATTTGTCAATACAATTTTGCGTATTTTAATTACTTTCAAATAAACTGCATAACACATGCATTGTAATACTTTCAAGTATGAACCGTATCAAAAAAATTTAACCTATTAGGAAATCAGCTTACATGTCTGTCACATTTCATTCAAATCGGTTAAGCATTCTATCCAAATCATAAATATCTAAACATAAATAAACTGTTTACATTAGTAGGAAGTAGGATCATTACTTTTATGATAATCATCTATCTAGAAAAGGTTGTTTAGGCATAAACAACTCGTTGCCTAGCAACGGTTTGTTTACCTCTATTCTTTATCCAATTTGGCTTTTATATAGAAAAGGTTGCCTTTTAGGTGTAAACAGCTCAGTTCAGCAACGGTTTATCGAATTTGGCTCAAGTATAGGTCTGGATCGTTTTTAAAATCGGTAATTGGCTCAGTTCACCACTGCTCTGCTTCGTTTGCTCTATCCAGCTTCAGTTTACACAACCTCGATTAAGTATTCAGCGATCGAACTAACGATGAAATGAAAACTTTTCTATAGAAACTACGTGGAGCATACAATATATTCTGTAAATCTCACTCCAAACCGCACTCAAGTGAGCCATTTCTTATTTGCCAGACACCACCCTTGTTTCTTTTATTTTTTGTACTTTTGTCTGTCATGCACTAGTGTTTGTGAACATTTAATATATTGCGGCATGTGGTGCCTCGAAATTGTAACAGCAACTTACATATTTTTGTAAAACATTCACAATTTTTCGTTAGGTACTAAGCTAATAATTTCTCAAATGCGCGTCTCTCAATACATTTTTGATACCAACATATTCACTACCATCATCATCAACCTTTTTATCGTCCCACTGTTGGGCAAAGGTCTCCTCTCATGCAGAGAAGTACACATACCTATTAAGCTAAAAACAAGAAATTCATGATGAGTGTATGTAGACAGCCTAGACAGAATAGTTATAAGCAGTTGAATAGGATATGCCTATAGTCTAGTAGTGGCGGCTATATACTGATTATAATCATCATCATCATCATCACAGCGTTAATTCCAATCGCATCCGAAGCCTTTTCAGCTTTGGAGTCTGGGGTCCGCTTTTCCACTTCAACTGCTGAAATGGCTAAACTTCGACATTTTCCGTGAAGCGACTGCCGTCTGACCTCCACAATCCGAAGGCGACATCGAAACATTGCAGTTAGATCAATTGTTGGACTTTTGAGGGCTCCAACAACCCGTAACGACTGCCACTAGATGTTTGTTTGGCAACCGGGACCAACGGCTTAACGTGCTTTCCGAGGTACGACCAGACCAGTGCAAGTATTCATATTTATGCATACAAATACTTGCACTGTGCGGGGATCGAACCCGCGCCACCTAGCGCAGCGGCCGCGTCCGCTACCGCTACGCCACGGAGGCTGTGAATAGACTGATGTGATGATGATATAATGATGTGTATTAATGGTGCAAAAGTATTTCAGTAAAGTATGTGCGTGCCTCGGCTTTACCTGTCAAAATCTTTTACACATGATTACAATATTTACACAAGGTTACATAGATACATAGGTACACACAATGCACTCAAAACGGTGAAGGAAAACACAGTAAGGAAACCGGCATATCCCAGAGGCAAACCTTCTAAAAATGTGACATCTACCAACTCGCACTGGGCCGGCGTGGTAGATTACGGCCCACTTCCTCCCATTGAGTGGAGACCTGTGTCCCAATAGTGGGAACAATATGGGCTGATTATGTATAAACTTTACACAATGCCCGCTCCTATAACAAAGCTTACCTTCTTTTTAGAAAATACTGTTGTATGGGAGGGTCTATTATGGAAAGCCAGTTTTTGCTTGCTATCGAAGAATCTTTATTTTAATCAATGACCGTCTGTTAGTAATCTACCATTCATGTTGAAATCTATACCTAGGCTTATGTTCATATTATTTCCATCTCTGCATGTGACACATTTGTCATGCAATCGGGACTACTTCAGGGGGTTCCTTCTCTAAATAAAGAAGCAGCACTCAGCAACAAACATTTCACGCTCTGGTATGTAAATAGTATTCTCAATGTTTGCAAAAGTACTTCAAGAGTAACCTCAAGAAAATGTTACTCTTAATTAAAACAGCTGAGTCCAAATTTTGTTAATTAAGAATGGACGGAAAGAGTTACTGCTGGACGGAAAGAGTTATCTAAAGCTTATACGGACCTTAATTCTTGGTGAATATTTTCTTTTATTTATTGTTGTTATAATCTCATCCGTACGTTAATCTAAATAAGAATATACCTATGAAATTATTGTTTAAAATTTGATAAAACTAGGCGGAAAGCTATTGACATTTGATAACTCATATTGCTCAGTTGTTACTCTGGTTGTAAAAAGGTATTATTGTAGTAAATTTCACTACAATAATACCTTTTCTGTTGTGTTCTGTGTAAAGTGAAGTGTGGTGTTATTACAACGAATACGAGGGATTGACACTATTGAAAGGTCATTCTAAGTTCACTTCATAACTTTTCGTAAGTTTTTTGACAAGAAAGCTAACATGAGTGACACGCGCATTTTTCATTGGACTTATAAAATTATTTATTGTGTCGTTTACTAAATAAAAGCGCTGATTTATGTAGTAAAAAGTGCATTCAATGAATCATAAAGAACATTGAAATATCGCAGCATAGTGACCACATTATGGCTTTGCATCCAATCTCCTAGTAGTCGCCTCACGCGGCCGTTTTTTCAACTGTCATTGGCGATATCCGCCATTATTGAGAAATATTTTTTTTAAAGAATTTCTATAATTTCTTACACGTGTTATTGGCAAAATTGTGGTATCTAACCACAGAGGTCATTGAAGAGTTGAAGTAGTGTTCACTCTAAAGAAAGAAGAAGAACTTTTCATAAGTTTTTTATAAAACCGACCGGCTGTCGTTAGTATGACATTGGACGATTTATTCTGTAAAAATCTTGAAGTTCTCTCTTAATTCTTTTGGGTGGCGTTCGATGAATGGGATTTGTTTTTATAATTGAATTATTAGTATCACATTTTTATTTTATGGCGCAATGATCTGACGAAAATAGCTCTAATGGTGATGAACTTGACACGACGAAGGTGATGAACTGTGCGGACCCTATAACTGATGTGGTGCGTCATGATCTGAAGTACTTTATGACCTGTAGAGACGCATCCTTCGGTAGCTCAGATCACCCATGGTTTATCTTCGATTGTGCTCAAGCTCAACAATATAAGCACGCGGCATTTCTCCATCAGGGTTAACACTTGTGACCGCAGAGCTCCGCATCTGAGCTCAAAGACCAAGTTGTTACTGTACGGCGTTAAGAATTCTTGCTTCCAACACATTAACCCATATTGGCACATAACGCCACCGTCCGGTAGCAGACACTCTGATCCGTTGCCAAATCGGTTAAAGTGCCCTTTTGTCGTCTCACATCGCCTCTGCTGGTTAAACCTGATGGAACACTGGCTCTTACGGCAGGAGAGAAAGCAGGTCTCTTTACTTACATCTGTTGTTGCATATAATTCACATCTTGATACACTACCAGTGCTATTTTTTTTTAATCTATACTAATATATAAAGCTGAAGAGTTTGTTTGTATGTTTGTTTGTTCGCGCTAATCTCGGGAACTAGGTACTGGTCCGATTTAAAAAATTCTTTTTGCGCTAGATAGCCCATTAATCCAGGAAGGCTTTAGGCTATATAACATCACGCTGCGACCAATAGGAGCGGAGCATACATAACTAACTCCACGCGAACGAAGTCGCTGGCGGCCGCTAGTAAATTATAAACTACCCCTTGACCGCAATCTCGCCTGAAGTGACGTAATCGATGATGGTAAAGCGCACTAGTTTATTAAGAGCCTATTCACTCTAGCCTTGAAGACACTTAAATTGTTGTGAGAAGTGGATCAAAATTCGTTGTGCAGTTTAGAAGATCAACACAGTCACACGGACAGACAGTTTTTTTTTTAAATATAATTATAAACCAGTACTTGACTGCAATCCCGCCTTATGTTAAGCAGCGATGCAATCGTTGATGGTAAAGTGCGCTGGTTCATTAACAGCCTTCCACGACCAAACTCCCGACACAACAACGTTTGGCGCTTCGTACCCGGCACGCATCGCAACACAACTGCTCAGACCCGCCCCCCTCCGTACGGCTTCACCAGACATCATGCTGGAACACGACAAATTGCTTAGTGGCAAGACTTTGTCTGGAGGGTGGTAATTTCTGCCGGCAGCCGATGTTATAGCCTACCACCGAAAGCTATTCCTCCGAATTTGCCTCACTGCGACACTGCAATGCGTAAGTTCGCATTAAGAACAAGGAGGTTCTGAGAGAACTGTATCGTTTGGACATGAATAAAGCTAGTGGATCAGATGGTATACCAGCGATTGTTCTCAAAGCTTGTACGTCCGAGATATCTCCTGCTACACGCTTGTATTGATTCTCATTTACAGAACTGGTATAGTTCTCAAGTCCTGGAAGCTTACCAACACGCGGCAGCTGATTTATCAGACATCAATGGGCATGCAGAAGACAGCACAGTTATGGAGAGATACCTGCGGGGTGCTCAGGCTAAAAAGGAAGCATTCCGATCCGAAGGAGAGGCTATGGTAGAGCGTATGAATATTGCACTTCAGGCAGTCTCGGAATGGGGCAAAGCCAATTTTGTGGCATTTAACACTGCCGATGCATTCTTGAAGTACACCAACAGCTTTTAGAAGTTGAGATTTCCTCAAACCTAAACTTTAGGTGAAAACTCGCCATTATTCTTGAACTTCTAATGTTATACAAAGTGCAAGTATGTTCGTGTGTGGAGCATTGTAGCCAAATTTCGGTTGGTATGGCGAGAGGCTTGCGAAGAGACTAATTGTCGACCTAGATTTGGTTCAAAACGGTCTCCAAAGCCTAAAGCTCAGGCGTGGAGTAGCCAGCCTGTCGATGTTCTATGGTCGCGGGCACACAGAGCGGGGACTCTGCCTGCTCGCTAAGTAACCCCAGGGAAGACGGTAGCATAGTGGTCACGTGCTGCCATGCATAAGACGTTTAGGAGAGGCCCTCTTAGAGTCTCCTCTGGGATGTGCCTTCCAGGCGTTGCGCAGGGAGGGTTCCGGAATCGGTCTTTTAAGAAGAACCGGGACCACCCCTAGGCAAAGATGGTGATCACCGGGGTGGTGAGGATGCATTTTGAAGAATGTGTGCGGGAATTGCATGACTTCGTTCCGGACGAAGCGTTTCGTCTTGTCTTTTATACAGTGTACATCGAGGGATTGGAACAATTTCGCCGTCTTTCAGTCTGTCTAGGCTGAGTAACTTGTAAAGTTACTCATCAACGATTGCATCACTGCTTAGCATCAGGGGGGATTGCGGTCAAACACTAGTTTATAAAGTTAAAAAAAAAAAACTTATTTTAGTTGACACATACTTGAGGAGGGATATTAAAACAAACAAATTAATATTTATAATTGAACATATTTATATGTTCATAATTTGTTTATACGAGGGCCTTACATTAGGCCTAGGCATAGCATGTAAGTATTTCCTTCGGTTTATCGGACGACGGTAATTTACATTGTTTAATACTACTTGCACAGACGTCTAGACATTGGTGAGCGCGATCGAAGTTGTTCTGATTACCCCCACAGCCGCTGTATGAAAAACCTCTGCACGTCATTTCCGAAATGTCATAATACCACCTGTAATAAATCATAAAGAATATGTATTATTATTGGTTGAATTAAAGGCACACGGTCATTCTTACTTGAACAAGAATAGAATCGAATATTTATTTACACAGCATATACATTATTATAGATACCATATGTAAGTACATAAACATATGAGAGAAGTATCATTTGTATATATAATTTGTACATAAACATTTATATACAATATGTAAAGAAAACCCTGTCCGGTCCGTGAAGGTATTGTTAGGTATCGATAACTGATTATAATAATACCCACAAAGCCGGTCTAAACTTAAAAAAAATCCCCCTAAAAAAATAAATATTATTTCGAAAAAGCGAGGTAACTTAATGCATGTGCGGTAGACAACACGTTAGCCATAAATCAGTGGGTGACGGGGGGCAGGGCACGCGGCACGTGGTCGCATCGCTATTCACTCCATAACAAATGGTGTTGTCACTTTTTAAAAATTACCAAATTATGGGGAAGTTGGAATTAATTCGCCACAAAAAGAGATTATTTCAAAATTCATTAGTATTGTTACTATGATGATTATGTAAAATTTAATATTACATTTGGCCATGTGTTTACCTAACCTTTATTATCCTTACGGGTCGGACAGGGTTTTCTTTACATATTGTATACAACGACCTATACGAATATGTAAAGCTGAAGAATTGGTTTGTTTCAACGCGCTAATCTCCGGAACTACTAGTCCGATTTGAAATATTTATTATTTTTGCGTTGGATAGCCCATTAATCCAGAAAGGCTTTAGGCTATATAACATCACGCTGCGACCAATAGGAGTGGAGCATACATAACTAACTTCACGCGAACGAAGTCGCTGGCGGCCGCTAGTAAATTATAAACTAGCGCTTGACCGCAATCCCGCCTGAACTGACTGAGCGCACTAGTTTATTATGAGCCTATTCACTCTAGCCTTGAAGACACTCAAATTGTTGTGAGAAGTGGATCAAAATTCGTTGTGCAGTTTAGAAGATCAACACAGTCACACGGACAGACAGTTTTTTTTTTTAAATATAATTATAAACTTATTTATAAACATATATCACATAACATTACGCTACCACCAATAGTAGCGGAACACATAAAAAAAAAACATATCGAACCTACGCGGGTGAAACCGCGCCTCGCTGCTAGTTATAGATAAAAGTAGATATTTTATTAGGCACGATCGGCGGTCTACTGCTTAGAACGAACTTTTATAAACAATCTTTGGATGGATTGCAAAGAGAACGGGGGTAATCGCGCATTTAGTACAGGCGCTATGTGGTATTGTCCCTCCATTTTTGTTTTGAATGGGAAATCATCAAATGACCTCTCTCGCTCTGGGTGGAGCGGATGGGCGTGTCAGACTTTTACTGACTAAAAACCACCCATGTTTCTTCACTTGCCTATGCGCCACGGTTTCTTTTCTAACCAACCCGCAACCCTGGCCCAGGAGGCATTGGTCATAGTGGATCCCGTCACGGTGTGCTGACATTCTTTGAGGCGCGCGTGAAACACAACTCGTCGTCGACTCGGGCCTGGTCCTTATGGCGGCGCTGCTGCCCACCTGCCCATTGCTCATTGCCCTTGCCGCCCGCAAGCCAGCGCCTGCGGTGACGGGAGTTCGATGTTGACTCCCGATCGCGCTGGGATTCCCGATCCCTCACGCGCTCCTCCTCTTTCTATGCCAGCATCACTGCTTCGCAGAAGGAGGTGACGGCCTGCCATGCACTCTCGCTTCAGACCATGGCCTGGACCAAGGTCAGACGCGAGAGTTCGCCGGCGATCGCCGCCATGAGGGTATTGTCCCTCCTTACTTTACAGTTTGGTGTACCATCCAAAAGGTGTACCATTAAATCTTCATTCTGCTGCCCTTATACCAAATTATTTGTGCATGAGGGTATTGTCCCTCCTTACTTTACAGTTTGGTGTACCATCCAAAAGGTGTACCATCCAAAAGGTGTACCATTAAATCTTCATTCTGTATTCTGGCGCAACATGTATTTTTCTTCCTTCCTTCTCTATTAGACGTCATCTCGGTAGCCACGCCCTTTCTAACCAAATGTTTATTCACAACATATTTTCTTTGGTCTTACCCTACCCTGGAAAGTCTGTGTACATATTGTTTTAATACATTAAATACATACATAGAGCTTAATATTATACTAATTTAAAGCAAGCCTGTATGACGGCGAAGTATGCATAAGTATCGCGTGTGTACGCCGCACACTCTACTCAGAGACTTACATCCGCAAGATGCTGCATATGACGTAATTATAAAAGTTCGGTGGTAGGCCATAACATCGGCTACGGCAGAAGTTACCACCCACCAGAGAAAGTCTTGCCGCCAAGCGATTCGTCGTGTTCAGGCATCATGTTTGGTTAAGCCGTACAAAGAACGGGTCTGAGCAGTTGTGTTGCGATGGGTGCTGGGTACGATGCGCCAAATGTTGTTGTGTCAGAAGTTTGGTCGTGGAGGGTCTCCAGGGCAATCTCCCTTTGGCGCAGCATAGTTGGTCGTGTTGTTGGGTTTAACATTGTATCATCTCGGTCAATTGCCGTCCCTTCCTATTTACTCAGTTTTGGAGTGAATAGGCTGTTAATAAACTAGCGCGCTTTGCCATCAACTATTGCATCACTGCTTACTATCAGGCGGTACTGCGGTCAAGCACTAGTTTATAATTATTCTTTTATCTTTTTTTAACTCTAAAATGTGCTTCAAAATGTGTGAAGGGAGAATTGATTGTATGAACAAGTCGGCTCGAGGCGGGGGTGATGACATCTAAGATACTGAAGTGCGATTATGTAACCGTCTCACCATGAAAACTCTGGTGAAATGACGTGGTGAATGTGGTGTTAACTGTCATTCCAACGACTGCTATGGGATAGACACTATTCACTATCTCTAAGTGATCATCTAATTTTTCACGATAAGATTTTATCAGAATCGACGCTGTACCTACCTACATTATTTTTTTTATATAAATCTACTTAATCTACAAAAATAATAACATTGTACTTACCTAGGATAATATGAGTTACAATCCCCATATTCGGGCTGGAACCGGCAAAAAATGTTTTCTGTTACATTCGTAAGCGTTGGGATGAGATTCGTTTCTGCAACAAAATAACGTAATGTACTTTCATTATTTATATATTTATACTTTCGCACAAAGAAATGTACAGAGGCGGACTTAATCCCTTAGGAATTCTTTATCAATCGACCATTTGTAGAGAAAAGATTAGCTGGTAGGTGCTTTAGTTGAAAACAATGATAAGAAAAAAAAGATATCTTAACACTAGTTAAATTTATGCTTAAATAAGGTATATACACATACAATATTATTACCAAAATATATATTATACTTATAATATATACAAAACTAAAACTTGGGAGAAAAGTGCTAAGATGACCCTATTTTTTTTTAAATAAAATTATAAATTAGTGCTTGACCGCAATCTCGCCCGATGGCAAGCAGTGATGCAATCGTTGATGGTTGAGCGCGCTAGTTTATTAAGGGCCTGTTCACTCTAAAAAACTGAGTGAATAGGCAAGAAAACGGTAGTTGAGCGATGTGATGCAATGTTACATCCAACAACATGACCAACTAGGCTGCGCTAGAGGGAGGTAGATCTGGAGATCCGCCACGACCAAATTCCCGACACAGCAACATTTGGCTCATCGTACCCGGCACACATCGCAACACAACTGCTCAGACCCGTCTACGACAGACATCATGCCGGAACACGCCGAATCTCCTGGCGGCAAGACTTTGTCTGGTGGGTGGTAACTTCTGCCGGCAGCTGATGTTATGGCCTACCACCGAGTTACAATTTCCGAGTTAAAATTAAATACAAACCGACTAGTGGCCTTCCTAATATCAAGAGGAAGCGCATTCTACAGAAGAATTGACTGAATATCAAATGAAGAGTAAAATATATAATTATAATATTGGTAGGTACCTATACCCCTAATGGTATCTGAACTGGTGTGCATAAAATAATATATGTATAAGGCTATTCTACACCACCCTTGTCCGAAGCTAACTCGAATCTAGTGCCTGTGTCTAGAACCTCGATTACGGAGCCCAAACACTGATGTTGGAAAAGGTACAGAAAGCTCTACCATAGATGCCTCTTCCAAAGGTGAAACTTAATTTTTTTGTACCCTACCAACTATATCTCAGGGACGTTGGGATTTAACTCGCTGGCGGTGAGAAGAGGCCTTCATCAGCTTACTGTAGCATTGTGTTGTGACTGACCAGGTCTTTTCTGCCGACTATATGTGCCCGAAAAATACATCGGTCACTGGCAGAGCAGCCAGTAAAAAACTGTTTGCGCAATTCCCAGCGAAAACTGTAGCCAGAGCCAATACCCGGCTCTATCGTATTCTAATGGTGCTGAATGTTCGTCCGACGACCCTAAATGTGATGTTTTGCGGATGAATGGAATAAGATTATGCGTTTATGTCTGGCATTCTGTGAAAAAAGTATGTGAGTTAGTTGACTAGTTTTTAAGTTATATTATTGTTTCTAGGTTAACTGCCGTAATCGTTGTTGAACCGTTTTAATTAACTACAAATAAATAAGCTCGCATAGCCCGTAAATCAATACAAGTAAATAACAAACCTCTAAATCTCAGTCCATTCTAAGTTTGCTTTGAAGAGATTGCATTAGCGATAAAGCCGCCCATTGTATATTTTGCGTGAAGAATGTATTTTTATGTATGTTTTAGCGTATATTAAAGTAAATATAAACAAATAAATAAACGTAGGGTTTTCTCACAATTTCATTGTTGTAGTATTTTCTTGTGTTCATTGATTGTATAAAGTCATTTTGTTTTTTTTTTTTTTTAAATGAAAAGACCGCTGTGCTTCTAGGGAGTTTGTTTCGCCACTTCTTCTTCCCAGCGAAAGCGAAAGTGGCGAAGAACGGGCGTTTTGGGGAACTGTTTTACGTAAAATTGACGTTAAAAGTGCTGATTCTTAGCCTAATTTGAATAAATGACTTTTGATTTTGGCAACTTTTTATTTACGCACTGCCTTTTCAAAGCACTGTTAGCAGTGCCTTGAGCATTAAGAGTCTAACGCATCCCAGCGCGTCAAACATGATGTTGGATTTGCATTTGAAAGAGTGCAAATCGTTTGTATTTATAAAAATACTAGCTTTATGACTGTGGCTTCGCCCGCGAGGAATTCAGTTATATCGCGCTTTTTAGATTTCCCTCGGGAATATCAAATTTTTCAATAAACGGTAGCTTATATCCTTTCTCAGGGTCTAGAGATTGTCTGTGCCAAATTTCATCAAAATCGGTTGAAAGGTTTAAGCGGGAAAGCTTAACAGACAGACAGACAGACAGAGTTAGCATTTATAATGTTAAGTATGGATTAGATAATGTTATTATATCTATATTTTATAAGCAATATAGCAAAACTGTTAGGTATGCTAACTAAAATTAAAATAAAATAAATTATCCCGCGTTATTATGTTTTTTTTACTTGATAGCCAAGTTAAAATGCCCTGCAGTATGTTCCTTAAATATCCTGAATAACGAAAATGATTTTACCTTTGCATTCTTTTTTGCATGAATGTAAAGTACCGAACACATTGTAGGGATTAAAGCAATTTCCGTGGACAAAAGGTTCACAAGTATTTCTTTCTGCGTCATAGTAATATCTGAAAAAGATCAACTTCAGTATATTGTATATAAATAGCCGACGTTAACATTTTTATCCTATTTTTATATGATCTTGGTCAGATTATATTGGAAAATTATGGATAATATTTTTTTTGGTATTTGCGCATTAGTGAGTATCCGCGAGTATCTTTGGTACAAGTGTACTAGCCGATTAATGTTGCAATTGCAAATTATTTTCCAAAAATGTAAACAAATATGTGTTTAAAAAATAGCAATTGATAAATTGGATTGGAATTTATGTAATTTAAGAAACAATTAAAAGAAAGAATAGATTTTTGTCAATAGTGCTAGTCACTGTGAAATCAACTTAATTTCAGTTGAAATAAAGTTCACATATACAAAAAATAAATAAATATATATACAAAAATATCTCAAATACTTAATTGAAGCTGTCATTCCACCTGATAATTGGGAATGGATCTTTGTTACCATTAATTTGGATCACTTGAGAGTATGTGAAAATTGTAAAAAAATAAAAAAATATAATATTAGTGTATCTTACCTGTATTAGATGTCGTGGTGGCCTAGTGGTTAAAACACCAGCCTCTCAAGTATGAGTGCGCGGGTTCGATTCCAGGTCAGGCAAGTACCAATGTAACTTTTCTAAAGTTATATGTACTTTCTAAGTATTTCTTGGACACCAATGACTGAAGGTGAAGGAAAATATCTTGAGGAAACCTAGACTTTAAGTCTGAAATCGCCAACCCGCATTGAGCAAGCGTGGTGATTACGCTCAATCCTTCTCTGTATGAGAGGAGACCTGTGCCCAGCATTGGGACGATAAAAAGGTTGATGGTGTTACCTGTATTATAAGAGAATGCAAAAACTCACTTGAATATGCTACGTAGACTCCTTCCACACCTGAATCGATTTGCTTGCATTTTGCAATAAGTATTCGATCGGAACTGTGTTATATCATCTGAAACGCACGAAAATGTGTACAATGTGGAAAGCAGCTCCGTGCATAACACACTAACAGTATCTGAATCATTTAGGAGGATATTACTTATCCACTGATTCATGTATTTCATGAAATAATTATAAACTCGCAACATAAATAACGCAGTGATTGTGGTTGAACTAACAAAATGAAACACATTCCTACATTAACAAAAGGATAGAACATAACATATTAGGCCCGGATCAATTCGACAAGACTAAACAAATATTTATCTTCTGTCCTTTTCTTAATGAAGTAGAAAGAAAGAGATGCACTGAACTTAAATTAAGTTTAGTTAATGAACATAATTATGTTGCGCAAATATCCCGCTTGCGGTTAAGAGGGAATTCTAGTGGTGCTTTCTCTATACAAACGTATTCCGCTGTTTTCTTCGTGGATAATGCTTTTAGAGCATTTATTTTTTTCTACAATTTTACACCGTGATTATACGTGCCCCTATCATTTGATTTTTTCCGAAACTTAAACTTAATTGATAAAAGAAATACGATACTTTAAAATTGCGAAAAAGAACCCATTTTTACCGTGATATTCAGATGAATATTAGACATATGTGATAAGTTTTTGTTTTTGACAAAAAAGAAATTAATAGCAGCATAGGTACTTATACTTATCCTCTAAATTTTCATAATAATTGAGATCTGTCGTGTTTTAAAAAAGAAAACAGCGGGATACGAAACGTCTTTTGGTCCGCGTTTTTGTAGGTAAAATCAGCCTGAACTGCAACTGTCTTTTTCGCACTTTACCGGGAAAGGTTGGAAGCAGCGCGACGGCAATAGCATAGAATAAAGAGGGGAAGTAGGTTATCTGCGACCCAATCCGCGATTTAATTGCCTACTGTCTTAGGGTTGACGACTGTCCGCGCTTCGTCGGTTACGGTTGTCGCCCAAACCGCTAACAAATATTTGTCTATAAATATTTGTTAGCGGTTTGGGCGACAACTAAGAGCTTATGTTTAAATTATTTGCTTAGTATTTAGTTTACATATACTAGTCAGTTTTTTTTTGTAATTTTTATTTTTAGTTTTGTACACATAAAGAACCATATTTATTTTTATTTTTAATTAATACAAATATAAATAATACAAACATAACATCTATTGAATCACACATTTAATACAAAATTACAAATTAGCTACAGAAAAATACCTACTTTCGTCGGTTTCGACTATTACGAAACGCGTTGTTATTAAACTTTAATGTGTAATATATCCGTATCCTTGTAAATAACTTTTAAAAATATAATTTGAAAAGTATAAGTCTTTTATTTGTTCATAAATAGACATACCAACTTTGCAGTTTATGTGATCATTTTTTAAAAGCTAATGTGCCGAAAAACCGTGACGCGCGAACCTCGTTCCGTGCTAGCCGCGACTAGCGCAGTCATAGGCACTCTAATATTGTGTTTACGTGTGCGTGCGGCGACGCATAGATACTATGGCGCACACATACAAGCCGCGCGCGGTCCGTTTGTATGAAGATAACGTACTTCCCTCTCTTTATTCTATGGCAATAGTTTCTTCAAATACCTATTTTCCAAATTCCTCGGCACTCCCCTCTTAATGGCCAAATAGTGAGTTAAACTAAACCAGATCATCAACAGATTGAAGGTTTGATATTCGTAATTTAACATAGCAAGTTGTGTTACAATATTAAGGTAAGGTAAAGACTAAAGATTTACAAGTTTTTTTATTATTGTAAACTAGTGCTTGACTGCAATTCCGCCTGATGGTAATTAGAGATGCAATGTCTGATGGTAAAGCGCGCTAGTATATTAAGAGCCCTACAAACTAACTACACTAAAAAAATCTGAGTGCACAGGAAGGAAGACAGCAGTTGAGTGAGGTGATGCAATGTTAAACCCAACACGACCATCGATGCTGCGCCAAAGAGAGATTGATCTGTTGACCCTCCACGATCAAACCCCGACACAACAATATTTGGCATCGTATTCAGCACACATCGCAACACAACTGCTCAGACCCATCCTCCGTACGGCTTCACCAGACGTCATGCCGGAACACGGCGAAGTTATCACCCACCGGACAAAATCTTGCCGCCAAGCGAAGATTTTGTCTGGTGGGTGATAACTTCTGCCGGCAGCCGATGTTATGGCCTACCACCGAGAAATGCCGTAAAGGCTGCAGAAGATAGTCGCGACGTGGCAGAACGAGTCGATTCTAGTAGAATAATTATTATGAAAACCTCATGGAAATGTTCATTGTTCTATCAAAATCGCGACTCGAAACCCTCAAGATAAATATCAAAGTAACGAACCCATTGCTTTTTCTGGTGTAGCTGACAGTATACTTTTAGTCTTCGCACAAATAACTTGAACAAAACTGAAAATAAATATAGTGAAAAAAAGACAAAAATAATAGCTGAACAACATTTTGGTTTGTGTGATTACTACTTTCTATGATTGAAATCAATTCGAAGAACTTTTTATGGCGAGTTTCAATTGGCATAACGTTAAAATTATTATACACTCAGGGACTCCTAAATCGTGCCAGTATGAATTTTAGTGTTTATAAGAGTAAAAGATTAAAATAAAAAAGCAGAGAATAAGTTTTTATGCACCTATGGAATTTAGTTACTGGCCATCATTTTGGTGTCACCACTGTTTAAAATATGATTGATTGGAAAAGAAACAAAAATTGGAAGTTCAACGCTGGTAAAGAAGCAGCATAGTTTGTTTAAACTACGTATTTAGAAGAAAATACTGTCGTTTATGTATGTATGTATAGTGTTGTTTTTATACAACAAATATTGTTATTTGGTTATTGTGGTGGTTACCGAGCGGTTACGATAGACCATAAAACTTGAGCGCCCGCCACAGCTGACGCCGGAGGTCAACGCAGCGCACTCGCCCGTAATTTCTAAATGTATTTCGCATAAACAAAACATAACGTTGTGTAAAGCGGTGTGACTCAGCAAATGAAAGTCTGCATTTGACTATCGAAGCGAAACCAGCAATAAGTACGAAGCGACAACTGTAAAGATAACTTGGTCTACATAGGTTGACTTCTGTAGTGTGAAAACCTCTTGATGGGGGAAAAGCATTGGCTTTGCGTGATCGTTTTTTTCCCATTTCCTTTTTTGTTTTTTGTGTTTTTAAATGATTTCAGTTTTCACTCCTGTTGGTCAGTCTCACGACTGCTAATTTTATTTTCTTTGAATTACCATTAAAAATATAGAGTACTTTAAACAAAAATACGAAGGTATAAGTACCTAGATATGTTTCAAATGTCCAAATGTGTATTTGATTTGATGATCAAGGTTCGCAAACGTTTTAACGTGTTTAATGATGCCCCGACGAGGCGATCAATACCGCGCTAATCACCCGAACTACTGGTCCGATTTGAAAAATTCTTTTTGCGTTGGATAGCTCATTAATGCAGGAAGGCTTTAGACTATAGCATCACGCTGCCATCAATCTAGGAGCGGAGGATCTAAAAAAAAAAAAGCAAATATTAACCCTTATCCAAATAAATTCGTAGTATTTAATTTTGAACAAAACTGTCCTTGCCATCATTTAATTTGGATTAACATCTTATAAGATACTACAATTTTAAAATAACTCTTTTGGGGTTTAAATTAGGTAAATGTTCAAATCAATAACTCGTGCGGCCGCTAGACGTATCTAAAATAGCTAGGTATTCATTTACCCTATCTAATATTACCTACATATGTAGGTATCCTAGTGTAATGTCTCTTTTTTACCGTCTCATTAATTTTCGAAATAAAATTTTAATATAGGAAGAATTTAGCTTAGTCCCCCTGGCTGTCGGGAATTTTCCCACTTTCGACCGGGAAAGAAGCCTAAGCCTAAGTCGAAATCTATTTAATGGTTTAAGCATGAAAGGGTATCATCCATTATAGTACTTTTTACTTTTGCTAAAAAGATATATATATATATAGATTAAAATAATATTTATAGATTAAAAAGTACTATTTGGATATTAAGGTAAGGAATAAAGCTCTAAATTACTAACACAAATAGTGTTTAGCAGTTGTTTTTTTTATAAGTTATAAACTAGCACTTGACCGCAATTTCGCCTGATGGTAAGCAGTGATGCGATCGTTGATGGTAAAGCGCGCTAGTTTATTAAGAGCCTATTCACTCTAGCCTTGAAGACACTCAAATTGTAATGTGACGGAAACACCGTCGCTGGCAAATTGTTCCAGTCCCTCGATGTACGCGGTATAAAAGAGGAAGCGAAACGCTTCGTCCGGGTCACAGTTGTTTAGGCAAACACCTTTTAACACGATATTATTATATGATCTTTAATGTAACACTGACTCTAGACACACCTTGAATGAATGTTAAATGAAGTTCTTGTAGTAACACCTCTAAATTAGTTTATTTTCTTGCAAAACGTAAGTTAACTTGCTTTTAGCTGATTGCGGAACCGTGTCACTGGACCCAGCAAGTAGAAAAATGTGCTGGATGCCATCTGGCGCATTTAGGCCGTCATAAAACTCATTAATCGGCTATCCTGTCTGTAAGTAACCACCGCCGTATACCACATTGTCAACCTTAACCTATTCGTCCTCAGTTTACACAAACTCAATCGCTTTCATTCCTTTTATACAGCGTTCAAACCGACGATGAAATAAATATTTTTCTATAAAGCCTACGCCACAGTGGTTTTTGTGTTGAGGACATGCTCTTGGCACACGATACGAAGTTCAAAGTGCTCTCGTTATATCGTCAGCAGTAACGCAGTAGTTCGTAGTTCAATAGCTTTGAGCGACGGCTACGCCGCTTATCATGCTACGCTGCCGCTTGTGCCAAGCGGCAGCGTAGCATGATAAAACCAATTAAAAGTATGACAGTTCACCTCGCAACCTACGTCCACGATATCATATCTGAAAACGAAATAGTTTGGTTAAGGATACACGGTATTTCATAAACTCTTAGCCCCGAGAGCTGCGTATTTTAAACGGACGGATTGAAAACAGGTTGTGCCAAAGGTGCTGCATTCTTTTCGGAGGACATTATACATATACAGCCACGCTATTCAGCCTGCAACACTAGTTACATATGTAATGGACCGCATATGTAGTGTTCTAGGCTGAATGTATGAGCATTTCCTAGCCACTACGGCCACTCAATCCGCATACTCTCAGACAGCATGGCAGTTCTGCAAGCGCTGAACTGTTATAAGGATACAACGGTTGTCATGTTCATCTAAACTAGGGAGTTTAGATAAAGATGAACCTCTGCAGCATGAACAGGGTTTAAAGGTCACCCATCCTCCATAGAAAAGGGACGATCCTTCGACCAGACGGGGAAGTGTCTAGCAGAAAATTTCCCAGCGATTGATTACGGAAAATTGTATGCATGTTAGCTGCATGAAAAACGCCCCGGTTTTTTTTATAAATTATAAACTAGTGCCTGACCAATCTCGCCTGATGGTAAGCAGTCGTTGATGGTAAGCGCGCTAGTTTATTAAGAGCCTATTCTCTAGCCTAGAAGACACGTATATTGTAGTCCGACGGAAACATTGCCGCTGGCAAATTGTTACAACCCGTCGATGGACACGGTATAAAAGAGAAGGCGAAACGCTTCGTGTCCGGATCGTAGTGGAATTAACAACGTCACGTCAGTATGACGTATTGTTCGCACGTGGTGCTGTAGATACCACTATACTACTATGTAGCAGCCGATGAAAGTGTCAGAAGGGATCGAGCTGGTACCATCAGTGGAAAACTAGCACATCATGCCACTCCTCTTTCGTTACCTACACACTCCGGTAAGAAAACGCACTAGAGACCATTACCACATTGTACGGAATTAGGCGAACACCGAGCGATGAAGTGTTTCACCTCCTCCTTTATACCGCGTACATCGAGGGACTGGAACAATTTGCCAGCGGCGGTGTTTTCGTCGGACTACAATTTGAGTGTCTTCAAGGCTAGAGTGGCTAGAGGCTCTTTATAAACTAGTCCGCTTTACCATTAACGATTGCGTCACGGCTTACCATTAGGCGGTATTGTGGTTAAGCGCTAGTTTATCTATACTAATATAATTTATAGCTGAAAAGTTTGTGTATTTGTGTGAACGCGCTAAGCTCAGGAACTATTGGTTCGATTTGAAAAAATCTTTTTGTGTTGGATAACCCATTGATACAGGAAGGCTATATAATATCACGCTGTGACAAATAGGAGCGGAGCATAATAAAAGAAACATCGAAACCTACACGGGTGAAACCGCGCGGCGTAGCTAGTAATTTATAAAAAAAGCAAAAAAAAATGCAGGCAGGCTAAGGAAGCACTTCTCACAACAGATGGTCGCCTCACGAAATAGGTTCTCCGTCTAAATTAACTAATGTTGCGCACAATTATTGCAGCTTTATCTGGCCACGGGTTATTTACTAAAAGTTCTCTTTTATAGAAGTTATAGACAGTCCCTTGCAGGGCCTGCATTTAGGATGAGAAAGTGGCACATCTGCTGCTAAAGTACCCATTACCCTCTACGAAAAATAAGCGTATTGTATGGATTATTTGTTGTGTTAGAATAATGACAGTTACTCTCGTTCTTCTGCGAATTTTCTCATTCCTGATTTGATCACGCAGTGAAAACCCAAGCATAGCCCTCCATTGCCTTTCCTTTCCTTGAGCTTTCTTATAAGGCCCCGACAAGGTGGACCGACGACCTGGTGTCGGTCGCAGGAAACCGTTGGTTGATGGGAGGCGCAGGACCAGTCATCACGGAGATCCTTGGGGAAGGCCTATGTCCAGAAGTGGACGTCTTTCGGCTGATATGATGATGATGATGATTAGGGTAAAGCTAAGTTTACATTACTTATATTATACTAGCAACCCGCCTTCCTCAAGAAACGGTGGCCCTTCAATAAAAATAATGTCTACTGTGCCTTCCATCAGCTAATATTGTCCATGGATAGCTAGTTCCATCACCTTCAAAAAGAATGAAAGCCTACCGGGGTAGCAAGTTTGTTCGAAATAACGCGTCGGCCCACTCAATTCGCGGTTTAGGCAGAGAAACACTCAAGTAGCAGGCGGCCAACACGGGCGCGAGCGGCATGTGGATTTTTTCTGGTGTTTAGTTTTGAATGAATCGTGATATCTGCTGAATGAAACAACCAATTCCATTATTACAGAAAGAAATCCGCTGCTACTAAAATTACCTTTGATATGACGTAATTTATAATAAAGATGAATAATAAGGAACAAATAGTGGGCTCTGATTTCAACTGGCATTTAAGTTAACTTTTCAAACATAAAAAAGTGAAGAAACTATAGTATCTCATAGGGTTCAGCCAGCGTTTGCAATGTAAGCTCAAAAAAAATGGGTTTATTTTGCGACATGTGTTAGATACCTCAAAAATTATCAGTGTTCCTCTTATATATTATGCAATGTTATATACATAAAAACCTTAAAAAAACCCTATTAAAATCCGTTCCGTAGTTTTATAGATTTAATCATACAAAGAGACCTAAGGAAAGTAAAAGTGACTTTGTTTTATAATATGTTGTGATGATGAAGCAAGAGATGAAGAATCTATGTATTTTGTTAGTGAACTCCAGATTAGGCCGCGGCTGTCGACTCGGTCTTGGGTGGTACTATTTTACTAAAGATTTTTATAATCAGGAAGCATTTTTTAGTTTATTTTTTCTTATTCAGCTTTTTAGTTTATTGTTTCTTATTCAGTTTCTCGATAGTAGGCATAACATCGGCTGCCGACACAAGTTAACGACCACTAGACAAAGTCTTGCCGCCAAGCGATTTATCGTTCGCATGGTCTGAGCAGTTGTCGCAGTAGACAGACAGAACAGTAGATTATCTAACGCCGCTTGCCGCGTTATTTGCCTACTCTTGCGTTGATGCCCAGGGTTGTCTATTTAGCTTTATGTCCCATTTAGATAAAAGTAAAAGTGGTGGTAACCTTAAGCGTTAGTCGGTCACATCTTACTATAATTTTATTGAGTTAATATCATGATTAAGACGCCATATTTGTATCAAATAATACGTAAGACAATAGAAAAAGAAATAGTAATTTGCAGTAGTAGGTAATTATTGTGAAATTGCCCTTATTACACTATACGCAACAAATACGTTTACCTAAACGATATTTCGTAGTCAATCCTTTGTTTTATAAGAAAATTAGGCTACTTAAAATAACCTTTAGCTTTAAACATAATATTCAGGAAGTAAATTTGGGAATACATTTATATGGAAAAATACGAGTCGGGTACGCTCTTAATAAAGCAAAGAAAGTGTGAAATAAACAATACTAATATTTTCTAATAAGATAAAGTATAAATCGGTACTTATATTTCTGGTTCAGTAGGAATGATGAAGAATGATAAGTCCGGGTTTGCGAATTCGTTATTGAGGCACCCGAAAATACTACAATATTTTTTTCCTCTTTTTGTAGTCATGATACTCGTAATAATTAATATTATGGTAAGTGGCCGGCGAGAGCTGACGAACGCGAGCGGTCATGTAATTTACGCGCGTGCTCACAGTCACGCGGCACAGCCCGTACTGCCCCCATGTTATGCCATCCTATATTATGCCAGCGTGTGCGTGAAATCGCGTACCGACACGGCGCACGGCGCGCACGCAAACATTCAAACCGAGAGCGGCTCGTTTGTATGAAGATGTTGTACTGTTCGTCTACTGTGCAGTTGTGTTGTGATGTGTGCCGGGCACGATGCGCCAAATGTTGTTGTAACGGGAGTTTGATCGTCGAGGGTCTCCAGATCAAACTCTCTCTGCCGCAGCATCGTTCATCTTGTCGTTGGGCTTAACATTACATCGCCTCGCTCAACTGCAGTCTTCTTTCCTATTCACTCATTTGTTTTGAGTGAATAGGCCCATAATAAACTAGCGCGCTTTATAATCAACGATTGCATCACTGCTTACCATTTTTAGGCTGAATTACAAAAATAAACAAATGGATGTTTTGAGCGTAATGTAAACTATCCATGCCTATTATAATGGGAGTGTATTAGGATGTGGGTGTGTGTGTATGATTGTGTGAGTGCGTATATGCATGCACGAGTACATATTATATCGCAAATGATCAAATAGAGTTAACTATCAGTTAAAAAAAAAAACATTAATGATCATTAGATAAACTAAAAAATATCAAAAAACTTATTCTGCAGGCATTTAGCCATTATTTACTATTTTCTATTTTCCCTTCTTTAACTTCTGGAATAGCGGAACCGAACCGCCAGGCACTTTTTATTGATAGAAGATACAATTGTATACTGTGAAAAACACGTCACTCAAAAGTTGCAACAAAGAGCCAGCGAAGGTACAATGCAGTAGAAACGTTGTATGCAATGTTACATTGCTTTACCAAGAACTCTCGGGACTGAAATGGATAAGTATTGAAAAATAATAAAAGATACGTGCTGTTGTTTATAAAAGTCACACAGTCACACGTGAAATCTTAATACTAAACTTTAATTTATAATTTAGTGGTATCAATACATAGTATAAAACAAAGTCGCTTTCGCTGTATGTCCGTATGTATGCTTAGATCTTTAAAACTACGCAACGGATTTTGACGCGGTTTTTTTTAATACATAGAGTGATTCTTAAGGAAGGTTTGTATGTATAATAAAAGCATAATATAGTAGAGAAACACTGAGAAATCTAAAAAGCGCGATAAAACCGAACTCCACGCGGGCGAAGCCGCGGGCGGAAAGCTAGTAGTAAAATAAATAAAAAAGAACACATTCGTTTAATCCAAATGAATATGTTGAGCGCAGTGTAAACTAGATCAGTAAACAGTGTTTATTGTAACGATGTGCGTGCGTGTGTGTGTGCGTGTGTGTGTGTTTGTTTGTGGGCGTAAAAGGGTGCGTGGTGTGAGTTTACAAATAAACTAGCTTCTGCCCGCGACTTCGTTCGCGGAAAATTTCTTGTTTTAACATAAGATTACATTCGATTGATATTACTGTATTTAATTTTATTAGTAAAATATTTGATTGCCCAGCAATAGATATTTTATTGGTTGTGGTGGTGCCTGGATATCAGGAAGAACCACTTATCCTACAGCACAACACTTACCATTTGGTCCATCGTTTCTTTTATTTGCAAAACACTTAGGACATGTTTTATTCATTTCGCTTATTTTGATATTTTCACAATGTTTTGCTAAGCATAATCTACAGTATGTTAAATAACAGAGGGCGTTCCCTTAAACTCGTTAATATATATCATTAATAGATTAAAATAAAAATATCAGCATAGAAAAATAAGCATAAAATAATCCGAATAAAAAAAAATTATAATTGAAAATAAATTTGAAACCTCCTGTTTTAAATCAAAATAGTGGCGTAGTATCATAAATAAATTGCGACGTTGCCGTCTTTCAAGTTCGCGTGTACAGTGTGTTTCTTTTACATGTCAATTTAAAATTTTTATTGAATATTTTCATATTGAAAAAAAATTTAAAACATTTTGTTTTCGAAAGGAAATATTTTTTTTAGCATGTATGTATGCTATACTATTTCGGGTTAACGGGAACGCCCTCTGTTAGTTAACATACTGTATATTGGCATCGTAATTGAAGGCTGATCTATTTCCTTGGGCTAAATTCCAATTACGTGCTCTGACTGTAGCTGCTCGCTGTCTTTCTGATGCTAGGCGCTGCGAGCACTCAACACTAGTCTCCCTATCCCTTGTATCAGAGACATGTTGCCTTAAAACAGATAGACGCTGTGCACGTTCATCGCTGGATTCCCGAGCGCGGGCCTGCGATGTTATGGCATTTTGCCTAGCGAGCCGCTGCGAGCGCTCAGCGCTAGTCTCCCCTATCCCTTGTTTCAGAGACATGCTTCCTTAAATCAGATAGACGCTGCACACGTTCAGCGCTAGTTTCTCGAGCGAGCGCCCGCGATGTCCTCACATTTTGGCTAGCGAGGCGCTGTGAGCACTCAGAGCTAGATTCTCTAACGCGTGCTTGCGAAGTACATATATTCTGTATTTCTCGAGAGGCGTGGCTCATTTTCAATGGCAGATTCTTCCGTACGGCGTACTCGAGCGGCCCTTGTCTGTGATGTCTACCGGGACAGTTGAGATTTCCTTTTAGGCATACTCTCAACAAACTACGCACAGACTTGAGAACAATTATGAACAAAGGGAGAGCGACGTATCGATTATTACGATAGAACGAAGTACGAGACTATGAACATACAAACAAACGTACAACGAATTTTCTTATTATGAGGTATCTATCAACAACAACAACCATACGATAACTTATCACCGCGATTGAGAAAAAAGACGTAATTGCAGAACGCTATCTATGGGCAAATAGGTAAAACGTCTGCACTATGAAAGTTATGCTAGGGGCATTTTGCGTTTTAGTAATTTTATATTATCTCCGAAACTGTATGACCAATTGATATACTGTAAATGGCAAATCTAAATCTGTATGATGTTCTTGTGATACTGAAATAATTTACTGTCATAAGAATTAATATTTTGTTGCTCAAATAATCAACCAAACTTAAGTATGCCGAGAATTTTTTTTTAATGCAATAAAAGAAGTATAAAAGATAAAATATAAAAGATAGAAATATGGTATTGCGGAGTTTTTTGTAGAAATAATTAAGACAAACCAGGTAGCCATACATTGTTTTTAATTTTAAGCAACTGTTTAGGCAGTGCACGCAAATAATTCTGTTTTATGAGGTATTTTTTTCCGAGTTGCTAGACAAAAGTTGTGACAGCTCGGTTAATATACATGTTATAGAAACAATTTATAGCCTATAGCACTCAGGAGTAATGTAGATTTCTGCCAGTTAAAAACATGAATTAGATTATGAGTTCCAGAGATACACCCCCTACATACAAACTTACAAATTTTACCTCTATATAATATTAGTATAGATGACAGGTACTGACGAACTCAAAAGTGCATGAAGAAATCCAAACTAAAATTGTTTGTACAGGGTTTCATCAATTCATGACATGTTATGTCATTCAAGACATGTCTAATATGCCTTGGATGACATAGATGGCGCTAGTATAGTAGTTGGATTATAAAATATACATATCTTGTTCATCATCATCATCGGTCTCTACTCGTCCACTTCTGGACAAAGGCCTCTTCCATTGCACGCCAACAAGCTCGATTCTGAGCAGTTCTCCGCCAGCCACTACTAGCCACCTTTTTGATATCGTTGCTCCATCTCGCCCAAGGGCGTCCTAAGCTACGTTTGCCGAGACGCGGTCTCTACTCGAGGGTTCGTTTACCCCAACGGTTGTCGACCAGCCCATGGCCACTTCAGCTTGCTAATCCTCACATCTCTTGTTAACTTGTTTTTTGCTGGTTACAATATTACTTAATTTTAGCACGAATTTTCCTACATTTAAATTTTTCTAAAGCAACGCACTTAACCACTGGACCTCATTATGCAATGAGTTGAAATGAACCCACTTTTTATTATATTGTAGTTGTTTAGCGCTTTTAGCCCGCATCATAAATCTCAAAGGAATTCCTTCTTCAAAGAAAAGTATATCTAGATGAATATAAGTATATATAAATGTATTGTGGCGGCAACGACGAAAGTGGCGTAGCGTTAGCGGACGCGGCCGCTGCGCAAGGTGGCGCGGGTTCGATCCCCGCACAGTGCAAGTATTTGCATGCATGAATATGAATATTTGCACTGGTCTGGTCGTGCCTCGGAAAGCACGTTAAGCCGTTGGTCCCGGTTGCCATACGAACATCTAGTGGCAGTCGTTACGGGTTGTTGGAGCCCTCAAAAATCCAACAATTGGTCTAACTGTAATGCTTCGATGTCGCCGTCGGGTTGTGGAGGTCAGACGGCAGTCGCTTCACGGAAAATGTCGAAGTTTAGCCATATCAGCAGTTGGACTGGTAAAGCGGACCCCAGACTCCAAAGCTGAAAAAGGCTTCGAATGCGACTGGGATTAACGCTGGAATGATGATGATCTAATTATAATAAAACTGACCAAATTTGTTTGAACATGCTAATTTCCCGTAAATTGATTTCCAATCACAAAATGTTAAATTCTCTCTTATTTTATGTGTGCAAACCACAAAACAGATATTGTGGTTTAAAGGCTTTAATCAAAACAAAACTAATAATCAAATATGTATATGCAGGTAATCTGGGATTTCTACTTGGTTGTTGGCTCTGTTCTAACCCTATTCACGGCCTATATTCTGGATTTAAATATTTTTGTGGGTTTATATATAAGGTTATATTTTATAAGCAAGGGACATAATTTATGGGAGATATCCATACATAACATAAATATATACGGACAAATCACATAGATTTAGCTAGCCCCAAAGTAATTCGAGACTTGTGTTATGGGATACTAACTACTAACTTAACGATACTATATTTATAATACATACAAATGTAGACAAACATCCAAGACCCGGGCCAATCAGAAAAGATCGTTTTCCATCATGACCTAGACGGGGATCGAACCCGGGGGCCTCCACGTCACAGGCAGGCGTGTTGAACGCTGCGCCACGACAATATACACAATACACATGTACAACACACAATAATACATGGAGAGATTTTGAAGAATTTTGCTAATCCTTTGATTTATATATAAGTAAATAAAAAAATAGCAGTACTACTGGGACTGACTGACAGAAATAAAAACTGAAAAACGATCGCGGTGTCAGGTCGGTCACGCTCGTGACGGGGGGATGCCTCCTGGGCCAAGGTTGCGGGTTGGTTAAACAAGAAACCGTAGCCCTGGCACACAGGCAAGGGAAGGCACACGGGTGGGTTTTAGTCACTAAAAGTCTGAAACGCCCATAGCTAGAGAGGTCATTTGAAGAAAGAGTCAGTCGCGCTCACGCGAATTCAATGCTTTTCCTACATCCAACAAAAGTGCTCAACGTAGCTTAAGAAGCACTTCAATAAATTTATGTGCTCAACAAATTAAATTACGCAATAAAGTTGTTCAACTGTTAAAATGATAGCCAACTATGTATGTATCATCATCATCATCCTCAACCTTTTTATCATCCTACTGCTGGGCACAGGTCTCCTCTCATACAAAAAAGGATTGAGTCCAGGTTTCCTCAAGATGTTTTTCTTCACCTTGTAATCAGTCATTAGTGTCCAAGATATACTTAGAAACTACAAAAGTTACTAACTTACAGAAGTTACATTGGCACTTGCCTGACCTGGAACCACTATGGTATGTGGTTAGTGAGTTACGTATTACATAACATAATCAGCCTATAATCTTCCCACTCTTAGGTCCGTATTACAGAACGTTACTCAAAACTCAAGCTCTACTTAAGTCTCGTTTCAAGCCATTTGATTGGTTGAAACTAGTTTCAAGTAATGCTTAAGCAGAGATCAATGCTTGAGTTTCGTTCTGGAATACGCACCTTAGGGCACAGGCCTCTTCTCGCTGAGAGGGAGTGGGCCGTAATCTACCACGCGGGCCCAGTGCGGGTTGGTAGATGTCACATGTCTTTGAAATTTTGCTTCTAGGATATAGCGGTTTCCTCTGGATATTTTTCTTTACCGTCACTTAACCCAAAGATATTTTTATAGTTTGTTAGGTTAATCAAGAAAGTTTTTCTCGGTGGTAGGTCATAACATCGGCTGCCGGCGGAAGTTACCACCCACCAGACAAAGTCTTGCCGCCAAGCGATTCGTCGTGTTCCGGCATGATGTCTGGTGAAGCCGTACGGAGGACGGGTCTGAGCAGTTGTGTTGCGATGTGTGGCGGGTACGCCAAATGTTGGATGCGCCAAATGTTGTTGTCTCGGGAGTTTGGTCGTGGAGAGTCTCCAGATCAATCTCCCTCTAGCGCAGCATCGTTTGGTCGTGTTGGTCTTGGGTTTAACATTGCATCACCTCGCTCAACTGCAGTTATCCTTCCTATTCCTAAGTTTTTTAAGTGAATAGGCTTAATAAACTAGTGCGCTTTACACTCAACGATTGCATCACTGCTTACCATCAGACGGGATTGCAGTCAAGCACTAGTTTATAATTAATAAAAAAAAAAAGTTACTAGAGCATGTAATGGAACATACATAAAATGAACAACTTTAACTCAAATAGGTATAAAACTGAAAAAATGGATTTCTCTCATTTTGCTCGTGCAGTTAAATGATTGACGTTTGTAATACAATTCTCTGCTAGGGTGGCTTTTTGATCCGTAGTTAAACTCATAATTGTAAAAAGTATTGCAAAATTTTTGCTAAATGTAATTTTTTAAGAAGTTTTAAGTTTATCTTATGGCATAATACCAGCACCATAGTAGTAAAAATACACTATGCGAAAATTTTGCTTTTAGTTAAGTACTATTTTTAGTAATTAATTGACTGCGGATCAAAACAATTGTTTAATAAAAGCGCTTAAGAGACCCGTTGCCTACAAAAGCAAAAATAAACTAATGCGGACCACACCCTTGGTACCTACTAAAAATAAGGGAATTTGACTAACGTGTATACAGACCGGTGTCTGAAAAAAGTCCCGTGTTTGTGTGCTATGTAATAAATCCTATCAGTGTAGTATAATTATATACTATGTCAGATAAGAAAATACTTGTAGGTGTTGCCCGTATGGTCTAAGGACATCTTTGCCGATGTAAAGGATGTTCAGCCCACAATACTTTCACTAGACGCCCATAGACGCTATTTTTCTTCACTCGCGCAGACCGTCGCTAGCGAGTTCGCGCCGTTCGCTTCTTCACTCGGTCTTTGGTCCCTTAAACTTAATAATTATTCACTGCACCGAATGCAGGAGGACATCCGAGTCCCAAGGAATGAATCCGTCATTCAATACACTGCCTGCCCCAGGTGGCCTTCTATTCCAAACAACAATTGTCCTGAAAGATAACGGTAGGATATGAAAAAATAATTGTTGTATACAGTACATTCCCTGTGCCTCTCGTTTTACTTTATATGCTTTATATACATACATAAATAGGCACAGACTAATGTAATAAAAGAATGTATATCCTGTTTAATGTAGAAAAATCATTCATTTGAATTCGTATATGCTTTAAAAAACTCATGCTGAGTTTTTTATGGCTGCCATATACTTCATCTCCATCACCCCTTATCCAATTTACCTAAAAATATTGACATTTAGTTTCATAGAATTTGCTGTCTTTAGTTTCCTTTGTGTCACTGACGCGGCTGTAGTCCAGGTGTTTTTAATCTGACTCAAAAACCGAGTGTGGTAATTTTTTAAGTTTTTGAGATTGTTTTCAAAGCTGCAATGCAGAAATCAATTTGACTCCATGTTTGAAGATACAGAGGACGGGAAGGAGGTAGTACTGACAGCAGGTTAAGATACCCCAACCAGTCAAATATTTCCAATCAACCTTGAGCCTTAATGCCTTAGAGATAGTGTCTAAACACACTATGCCGAGGTTACGCGACGGAAGTTCGGCTTGATTACGCCTGCAATGCTATTTGAATTACTGGCGACACATTATGCCGAAATTATGTTGCGTTATAGCGTACAGCCGAACTTCAGTCGGGCGTAAGTTCAGCGAAAATTCGGCGGCAACGTATTCTGTAGAACACACATTATACGCGACCGAAGTTCGGTTCGATTGCCGACGCAGATCGGGAGATCATTTGTCTGTCCGGCTGTTTAGATAACACGACACGACGCCACGACAGCGCTCGAAACACTGAATATACACAAAAAATTGCGCAACTGAATTTCTGCAGCGTAAGTTTGGCAGTTATGGTGTGTCATATCAGCCGAATATGTTGGAACGTAAAATCAGCCGCGGAACTTCGGTCGCGTACGTTCGGCATAGTGTGTTTAGACACATAGAGTTGAAAATCTAATAAAGAAATCTGAAAGATTGTAGTAGCTTGATGTGCTGTCGTCTGTACATGGTCTGCGACATAATGTAGCTTCACATTGTGGTGTGCGCGTGTGCCCTACTGCCATTCACATTAAAGTCTCCGCTCGAAGTTACCTACATTTTATTTGATTTTCATACATTCTTACATGTAGCTAAATATATAAATACAAGTACCGTTCCCTCATTAAATTTAATGCGTTCTCTTTTCTTGTATAGGTATTTCTTTTCATAAGGGGTTCGCAGTAACGTCTATTTTATTTAAATCCGGTATCCTCACGTTTCTGAATAATTTTGCTGTATATGTATTTGTGACAATGTCTGCTATATTTCCAAGGAATACTTACTAGTAAATGAAGGAAGGTTGGACTATTGTTTCTTTTAAAAATGCGTTATAAATATTTATACGTTGTTTTTGTTTGCGTGGAAAGTGGAGACTCAAAGTATAATTGACAAAATGAGTTCTGACACTAGATCTAGCAGTTTCTTTCTCTTTCTTTCTTTTCTTTTCTTTAGAATGAATACTACTTCAACTCTTCCATGGCCCCTGTGGTTAGATACCACAATTTTGCCAATAACACGTGTAACAAATTATAGACATTCTTTAAAAAAAATATTTCACAATAATGGCGGATATCGCCAATGACAGTTGAAAAAACGGCCGCGTTAGCCGACTACGAGGAGATTTGATGCAAAGCCATGATGTGGCCACTATGCTGCGATATTTCAATGTTCTTTATATATTATTCACTGAATGCACTTTTTACTACATAAATCACGCGCTTTTATTTAGTAAACGACACTATAAATAATTTAAAAGTTCAATGAAAAATAAGCGTGACATTCATCTTAGCTATCCTGTCAAAACCCCCCATCTAGCAGTTTCTGTATTTTGCACTTTATTCTGACACGCATAATGTTCTTCATCCAAAATTGACGTTAGGTTTTTGATAAGGACTTTAACTTTCTCAGAAAAATGTGATGGTATAGCTACGTCTTGTATGTAACTAAATGATGTACTAAATGCTTGTTAAATATTAATGTTTTAGAATTATTAACATATGATTTCCGAGGAAATGTCTCTAGTATTCAAATAATTTATACTTTTAATTTTTAATAAACCACTTATTAAAAATGAACAGCCTACCAGAGCTGCGTAGCTAGCGGAATGATTCATTTGTATGCTAATAAACCTTTAGCCTGAAAGCCGCTTAGACCCCGCCACCGGGCAATACACTTTGCCCTCACAGAAGCTTTTAGTACTTTATTAGTTGAAATTGATTTTACCTTATCAGAAGCTATTACAGCAAGGCGGTTAGAAAATATGTGACACTAGCTTACGCCCGCTTTTATGCCAGCAATTTATTCTTCCCCAACCAACCCCGTCGCATCGCATCGTCTGCCCGCGCTACACTGTCAGACAGTAGTACTGACAGAAAGTATTCTGTCGTTTTTGTTTGCACGGCTCTCAAGTGTCTTAGCGTTATGTTAAGAGGGGACTCTAGTGGCTTTTTCTTCATACAAACGTATGCGGCTGTTTTCTTTGCGGATAACGCTTTTAGAGCAATGATTTTTTTCTACAATTTCACACCTTGATTATATGCGCCCCTATTATTTGATTGTTTTGAATACTTAATTAATAAAAGAAATATGATGTTTCAATAGTCGTAGTGGCCTAGTGGTTAAAACATCAGCCTCTCAAGTATGAGTGCGCGGGTTCGATTCCTGGTCAGGCAAGTACCAATGTAACTTTTCTAAAGTTATATGTACTTTCTAAGTATATCTTGGACACCAATGACTGAAGGTGAAGGAAAACATCTACAACCCGCATTGAGCAAGCGTGGTGATTACGCTCAATCCTTCTCTGTATAAGAAGAGACCTGTGCCCAGCAGTGGAACGATAAAAAAAAAGAAAAAAGTTGATGATGCTGTTTCAAAATCCCGAAAAATAACCTATTTTTACCGCGATGTTCAGCCGACTATTACACAAATGTGTTTTTGACAAAAAAAGAAAATAATAGAGGCATAGGTATACTCATCCTCTAAATTTTGATAATAATTGAAAAATAATTAGAAAATAATTGAGATCTGTCGTGGTTTGAATAAGAAAACAGCGGAATACGAAACATCGTTTGGTCAACGTTTTTGTAGGTAAAATCTGCCTGAGTTGCAACTGTCCCTTTCGCACTTTACGGGGAAAGGTTGAAAGCGGCACGACGGCAATAGTTTCTTCAAATACCTATTTCTCAAATGCTCTCGGCACTAGAGTCCACTCTTAAGGAGTCTTACATGAAAATTGGCTATCAAATACTAAACAAATAGCTGTGCTATTAAGGAGTTTGTTGCGCCACTTTTTCTCAGCGAAAGCACTAGAAAGTGTTGAAGAGCAGGCGTTTTGGGAGTAGCTTTTGTAATTTTGACGAAAGAAAATAACTGATTCTCAGCTTGAAAGGTTGTCTGTAAAAGATCGCTGGATAGCGATGAGACCGCCCATTGTCTCCCTTTGTATAATCTTTATATTTATGTTACATCCATACTAATATTATAAATGCGAAAGTAACTCTGTCTGTCTGTCTGTCTGTCTCTCTGTTACGCTTTCCCGCTTAAACCTCTCAACCGATTTTGTTTAAATTTAGCACAGACAATCTTTAGACCCTGAGAACGAACATAGGCTACCTTTTATCCCGGAAATATTTGATGTTCCCGAGGGAAACCTAAAAAGCCCGATATAACCGAACTCCACGTGGGCGAAGCCGCGGGCGGAAAGCTAGTATTACATATATATGGTGTACAGAATAAAGAGTATTCCATTCTATTCTTGAATTAATGAATTTACATTTTTTAAAACAACTTTCAAATATGAATGGAAAAATATTGTTCGGTTTAAGTATTATCAATTTTGAATGTACGACGCCCACGTTCAGTATTTAATTAAAATAGATTGTACAACGGTTTTATGCAAAATGTACCTACGGTAATCTGGCTTATCTGACGGCATGTGATGTGGAAATACATGCATGTGATAGATTTAAATACACACGAGTGTTTGATATTTGCAGTTAAATATTAATATCTGAATTGTATCTGGATGTATTATTGACTAACGTCCGCCCGCGAATACATTCGCGTGAAGTTATGTAGTTATTTGAACATTTTATTAGAATCCCAAAAGGGTAGAAATCGAATCGAAATTAAGTGATGTTAGGGACAATTTTGTTCACAATTAAATACTATTAATTTATTTGGATCATCATCATCATCAACCTTTCATCGTCCCACTGCTGGGCGCAGGTCTTCTTTTATACAGAGAAGGATTGAGCGTAATCACCACGCTTGCTCATGCGGGTTTTTTAAAAATACTTTCAGGCTTCTGACCTATAATGAATGCCAAATATCCTCGAATGGTAGCCGGCATCAAAGGATTTACGTGCTTTCCGAAGTACAGAGGGTTCAAGGTGATGTAAAAATAGTCCGATGCTTATGTTACTTTTTGATGTGCATGCTATCGTGCCACATTGTACGAGACCTAAAATATTTGAACTAAATTTTTCTCTCATTTACATAATTAGCATCTTGGTAAAGTAGCTTTCTCTTATTAGGAGCAATTGGCTCCTAAATTTAAAATAACTAACTCATGAGAATCATAAATTAAAGTGGTTCTTTTAAAAATAAATATTAAAGATAAAGTTACTCAAGGAATTCTATCTTTAATTTATGCAATGAAACATTCTCCTATTTCTAATCAAATCAGATTTTATACATGTCAGAATAAATAAGCGGACTAACTAAGGCTTCGTCGGCACTGGCAGTTCGCCTAGAGTAGGTACCTGAAGTGTAGAGAGACAGTTGCGATTAGCGAAGTAGAATAAACGCTCTAAAATTTCCGTAACCGGCCGCACGGTGCGCCTATGCTTCTCGTCTAGCGAGAATGTGGTTAAGGCTTTAGGGCTAAAACTGAGTTAAGCGGGCGCCACGAGGCGACGCGACGAGGTTAGCGCGTCACGTGTTCTTTTAAAAAAAAACGCATGGATCATCACGAGGATTGCGAACAATAGCAAGTGCAGAATCTAGGTATCTTCACTACAAAAATATTCTAGAAACCAAATTTTATTAGTGGTTCCACCTGACGACTTTGTAGAAAATGTTAAGAGGATGGAGAAGTTGATCCAAAAAGTATTAAAAAATGATCACATAAACTGCATGATACCAATAAAGTAAGAAAAGAATTTTAAAGCTACACAATAAAAGACTACCAACAATTACCAAAGTTGGTATGTCTATTTATGAACAAATAAAAGATTTACATTTTTCACAAAAGTTATTGATAAGGATACGGATTTAATACACATTAAAGTTTAATAACAAGGCGATTCGTAATAGTCGAAACCGAAGAAAGTATTTTTCAGTAGCTGATTTGTAATCCATACTAATATTATAAATGCGAAAGTAACTCTGTCTGTCTGTCTGTCGGTCTGTCTGTCTGTCTGTTACACTTTCCCCCTTAAACCTCTCAACCGATTTTGATGAAATTTGGCACAGACAATCTTTAGACCCTGAGAAAGAACATAGGCTACTTTTTATCCCGGAAAAATTTGATGTTCCCGAGGGAAATGTAAAAAGCGCGATATAACGGAACTCCACGCGGGCGAAGCCGCGGGCGGAAAGCTAGTTTCATAATAAATGTGTGATTCAATATATATGTTTGTATTATTTATATTTGTATTAATTAAAAATAAATATGGTTCTTTATGTGTACAAAACTACTATTAAATTACTAGATAAAAAATACAAAAAACTGACTAGTATATGCTGAGTAGTGTGTGCTCTTAGTCTATAAATATTTGTTAGCGGTTTGGGCGACAATCGAATCCGACGAAGCGCGGACAGTCGTTAACTTTCCGTCCTTTGCCAATTTATAGACACTGAATTAAAAATTAGCTAAACGTGACAACCCTAAGACAGTAGGCAATTAAATCGCGGATTGGGTCGGAGATAACCTACTTCCCTCTCTTTATACTAAGGTCGCGTGTCTACGCGCGTTACTACGCGCGTGTACACGCGGGCGCGCTTCGTTGGGAACGCGACGGTCCTCGTCGCGAGACGGAATTAAACTATGTCGGTACTTTAATTTTAACGGTAGGTACACATGTATAGTCGTGTAGATGGAGAAGTTAATATAGGTACCATTATGCATTGCACGATTAACGCAGTTTCAGGCCATATTGACTGAACAAGTCCGTGAGTATTAACCACTGGCGGGCACCGCGCGTGGCTCCGCGACGCGTTCCATCGCACGGAAGCGGGCAGAGTCGCGCACCTGCCCCTTACGGACAGCGCGGGTCCCCGCGATGGAGCACTTTTGCATGAAACCAGCCCTTCATATTTAAATTATATTTCAAATTGACGTTATTTCAAGATAAACCAATGTCAGTTTTAATTTAATAGTAATTAAGTTAATGTCCTTATCATCATATCATCATTTAAAATATTTAATAATGTTCGGAACTAGTAGCGTGAATTGGATTTTATTGTGTAGATTTTTCCATAAACTTATATTTGTTTACATTTCTGGTGACAATATTATCAAATATAACCTTACAAAACACTTTCCGAAAAAAACTTATACGAAAAAAAAAATAGGTTTTGTCCCAAGCGGTTCTGTTGTATAATTAACCACTGTTACTGCGTCAAACTACGTATTATTAGGTTATTATTTGTGGAATCCCTTTCTTTAATCCCTTTCTATTGGTAATAGTTAACTAAATAAAAAAAAGAAAATTGATTATTATTGTAGCCCCACATTATAGTTATGCTAAGGTTAAACACGGTGTTATTTTTCTTTAAAAAAAAAATGGCCTCTCCTCACTCTAGAAATTTCTCCTGCATTCGGTGCGTTTACAAACATATAAGGTCACATGCAAACAGCCAGACCGGAAACAACTGATTCGCTGCACGGAACAAATATTTGTATGGCTTACATACAAATATTTGTTCCGTGCGAGAATCGAACCCGCAACACGCAGCGCTCGATCATTCAGAAACTGAGCCAGTTTGTCGTGGATTACGCGGGATAAGTCCCACTTAATCCACGACAAACTGGCTCAAAATCTGAAAAAAAGGCTGGAAATCTCGCAGAACATTTAATTTTACGAACAACAAAGTGTAAACGAGTCTCTAACAAACACACAACTGTAGACACTGATAAAATGTACGGGGTAATTGCCAAAAAGCCACGTGCGACTGCAACGCACAAAAATTACTCACTCTAAAAATCTAAAAATTTGACATGAACCAGGTACGCTCATAGGCGTGCTGTTATCTTATCTTTTGTTAGTAGTTCAGATATTGTCAGTATACAAAAGTTTTGAGTATAATCTAGGAATATCACAACTCAGTGAAGCAGCACAATCTAAAAATCATAATAGTAAAGATAGAAAAAAAAGTAACTTCCTCAAGTTGACTGAAAACGTAAGTTTACCGAAGCTTCAGGAAGTCTTAATACACCTGACGAAATCAACTGTACCTTATATTAAACTAGGCATTCAGGTCACCTCCATCAATCTTTGAATTCGTTAAGTAAATGTATTAGGTACTTGAGTGAGGTATCAAAATAAAATAAAGTATAACATATTTTATTCATATTCCTCTAGCAAACAAAAAAGATGAGTGTTTTTGAACGCTCTAATCTCCGGAACTACAATTAGGATTTGAATAAATCCTGATTGAATTGTTTGTAGGAAGGTTTTTTCTATTTACCATTATGCTGCGAAACTTAGATTACGAGCAAAAAAAAAAAAAAAACAGTAAAAACATAAAGTGTAAACGAAGTAATGGCTCGCGCGGGTAATGCGGCTGTTATTTTGCTACTAGCTGCGTCCCGAGATTTAATCCGTATACATTTCAATCCCGTATAAATATCTGGACAAAAGCTATTCTTTATGTCAAACCTGGTCATAAACCATTCGTGAAGTCCTACGTGGCGAATGTATGTATGATTGCGCTGAGCTGCCGTCAGGAACAAAATGCTCTTTTTTTTAAGATGCTTAAGGAATACATTGGATGAAGAGGATACATTGTTAATCAGATCAGCAGGTTTTTATCACAAAGGAGATGTTTCAGAAATGTATGGAGCCTGGGCCAGCACATTGTACACTTAATGCTAGGTATAATTACGCTAAAGTTAACTGTCTTTAATGTTAATTTCCTATGTTTTGCCTTAGTTTTTATACAGATTCAATTTAATTCAGCCAAGGAGTGCAACACAACTGCTAATAAATATGGTGGTCAGCAATAAACGAAATAAGATTTTGACAGTGACATTTGATTGACGTATCATGTATCTAAGGCTATTGTATCTATATTATCTGCCATATGAATGCGAAAAAAAAACAAAACATGAATTCCTAACATACTGCCCACTAAATAAACATAATAAACTCAATTCAACACTCGACACGAACACAACGGGAAAATAGAATTGTCAAAGTCGCCAATCAAACGTCATAACCATTGTCATGGCTACCTTAATAAAGGATTATCTCACTAAAAAACGTTTCAAATAGTTAATTGTATTCTAATTAATTTAGTAGTATTTTTTATGAAAATCTTCCATTTATTTCCTTTTTCTCTATATAGCGTACATAGTGGTGGCCCAAAATGAAACATCTCCCTTCATCCAAACCCGTTTAGTAGTTTTAGCATGTAAGATAAACAAATTTACATGCAAACTTTCATGTTTATAATTTTATTTATACAATGTGTAAAGAAAACCCCGTCCGACCGATAAGGATAATAAAGGTTAGGTATAAAAATGATCAAATAAAACATGAAACTTTACATATTCATCATAATAACAATAGGAATTTGTATGAAATAATCTTTTTTGGGCGCGAATTAACTCCAACTTCCCCAATATTTGATAAATTTTCTAAAAGTGACAACACCATTTTGATGAATGATGTGCCCTGCTCCCCGTCGCCCGCGTATGTATTTCCATGTAATTTAGTTCCTTTTGCGAAATAATACTTATTTTTAGAGGGTATTTTTTTTTAAGTATAGCCAGGCTATAAAGCCTGGCTATAAAGGCATTAGTAGGATCAGTTATTGATACCTAACAATACCTTCACGGATCGGACAGAGTTTTCTTTACATATTGTATAGTAGGAAGGATGTCGCAGTGTCTTACTACTTCCATCCGCTCGTCCTACGGCATCCAATGAAGTCGCGGGCAGAAGTTAGTATAATATAATTAATATCGTACATTTTTTTAGTTTTGAATGTATTGCTGTTCACCTTTTCTAATTTAAATAACAATAAGTAATACTATACTAATATTATGTAGTATTTTACTGTGTCGACTTCATCATCATCACTACATAGTATAAAACAAAGTCGCTTTCTCTTTCCCTATGTCCCTTTATAAGATCAAATCTTTAAAACCCCGCAACGGATTTCGATTTGGATTATTTTACTAGATAGAGTAATTAAAGAGAAAGGTTTATATGTATAACAACATCCATGAAATAGTGAAGAAATACTATTATTTTTGAGGTTTTTAATGTGATGTCGTAAATAATTAATTTTTTTTCTGCGTTTGCAGTGTAACTCAGGCTGAACCACAGAAATTGACTTGTTATTACGATTTCTGTGGGCTGAACATTGCGAGATTTATTAAAATAATGTAATTTAGTACATTATTTTGATTTTGATATTGTACATATTAAGAAGGTCTACAGAACAGTCCGGGATGGTATATGTCTATCTCCTAAGGATATCCCACAAAATCATTTTTTGCCATTTACGTTTTAGGAGAAGTATTGGCTAAACTAAACTAATTCTAAGTTACGTGCATCTTGTTCGTTCCATTTCGTTAAGAAAAGGACAGAAGATAAAATGCCAGTTTAATCCTGTCAAATTAAGATACACCATAGACAGTTTAGACGCTATTAAAAACATGGCGACTAAAAATACGCCAGTTTACGTCAAGAACACACTAATTTGACATTTCTAAACTGACATTTTATCTTCTGTCCTGTTCTTAACGAAATGGGAAGAAAAAGATGCACTTAACTTAGAACTAGTTTAGATTCTGAACAACAGAATCGGCGCCATTATCTCTAAAATGGTGGAGAAAATCGTGTGGAAATCGTCAACTCCTAAAGTCAAAAATTGCATTACTGGTGACATCTATCAATCAGGATTGAGTACGAGTGGTTGATTTCGGCCCACTCTCTCGTACACACACCAAGAGGAAGGCTGTGTCTCGTCATTCAAAACATTAAAACGATTAGAAAATCGATCAAGTTTTATTACGTTATGGTTCCTTGTCTACTTAGCCAGCTTGAAACTAAGTGCGCTATAAGTTAATATGTGCGAGGCAGAAAAAGACTTTTGACAGATTAAACAGAGATTTAATTTTAATATAAAATTTGCGTTGTCACCGAATTTATATGAAGTACTATGTCAAGTTTCAGGTCAATTATATGTTGGAGAATACCCAGAAATACGACCAAAGCAAGTAACTAAAAAGCTTGTAAATACTTCTTATACTATATTATTGGCCTATAGCAGACTAGTTCTGGCCATAGCCTTCTCTAAATGCAAATTTTCGGAAATTTTCATCCAGCTGCAATAAGCCACTCAGTAAAGTTCGTCGGATTATGATTTAGTAACAAATAGCTCCAAGAGCCTGAAATCATACTTTAGCGAAGTCACAATTACTGCGGTAAGTCCCGGCTTTGAAGAAGGCCAGAGAGACGCCTCAGCGTCCTCACCTTTCACTTAACGTAGGTCCTCACCTCGTCCAGGAGGTTACTATTTAGGAACACGCAGGAGAACGCCAGGGTGTCACCACTATGTAGATCGCACGGAGGACACGGTGAAGCATACGGTGGTGGTATGTCTGCCGCCACTTACCAGCCAGTAAGGCCAGCCTGGGTCGAAGACGCGTTGTGTTCCACGCGTCGGCATGCCTCAAAGAGTTGTAAGGATTTAGTGACGGGGGACGCAAGATAGGGCCAATGTTTGCTAGGGCCATGGGTTTTTCGAAAGAGACCCCGTGGATCCAGGCACAGCCATCAAAAGGGTGCCCTGCATCCACTCAAGAACGGTTATCCATTCTATGACTAAAATGACTGGCCGATATTTTAACCGGTATTTTTATATGTGTACATAGGCTTTTGCCTATGAAGACATATAAATCAAATAACTGGCACCAGCTAGTTTCACTCTTATTTGATTCTTGGGCTGTTAATTTAAAGGCGTTACATAAAATTCCGGGACAATATCAAAAGTTAAGAAGTTTAAAAATGTGAACCAGGAACTATGTTGTTTCTGACTTGGTCGGACTTCATTAACAACTTTTAAACGGTTTATCCTAGAAATGTAATTCATCGTTATATTTTTTTACTTTTTAATTACGGAACAGGCATTTTACTATTTCTATTTTTGGCTACTTTCCGCTTGACTTATCCCTTTAAGCAGCTATAAATAAAAATATTTAAATATTAAAACATTACTTTAAATCGACCATATATTTCGGCCATGCAGTCAATCTCAGAGGAGACTATGTCAACTTAACGGTGGATGTGCATGTCACTCTTCTTCCACTACACATTTCCTCATGGTCCGATTGGATGATAATTCGATACGACTGGAGAGTAAACTGGTGCTGAATGTGCATTCTGAGGCATGGGGCATCAAATCGCCAACTCTCAATTTCTGTTACTAGCCATAACATCGGCTGCCGGCGGAAGTTACCACCCACCAGACAAAGTCTTGCCGCCAAGCGATTCGTCGTGTTCTGGCATGATGTCTGGTGAAGCCGTACGGAGGACGGGTCTGAGCAGTTGTGTTGCGATGTGTGGCGGGTACGTTGCGCCAAATGTTGCTGTCTCGGGAATTTGGTCGTGAAGAGTCTCCAGATCAATCTCCCTCTAGCGCAGCATCGTTTGGTCGTGTTGGTCTTGGGTTTAACATTGCATCACCTCGCTCAACTACCGTCATCCTTCCTATTCCTAAGTTTTTTAAGTGAATAGGCTTAATAAACTAGTGCGCTTTACACTCAACGATTGCATCACTGCTTACCATCAGGCGGGATTGCAGTCAAGCGCTAGGTTATAATTATTAAAAAAAAAAAAAACTTTTCCCGATCTTGGCAGTCGCAATAGTGATCAAGAGACCAACAGGGTTCTTCAAAGACAATAAGAAACAGTAGCTATTATAATAAACAACAGCAGATGTAAGGAAAGTAAAGATAGCTATTATTATTTCTATATACGCTTGCATAGGTGACTGTATAACAAAGGCCCTACGTGACTTTCATCTTATAGATCAAAGCAAGCTTCTTGTTAGCTCTCTTTAAAAGTAATGACTAATTCCCTTTTTTGCATATTATCCTTCATTATCCATAGAAATTGTAGAATTTATTTAAAAAAAATGTGTATTCACTCTGTAGCAGTCAACACAACGCGTCATACTGACTCACACGAATTCTACATCTCGCAATCAGAGTTTACCGTGCAATTAGTATAGATACAACTTGCCAATTTCAACCATTGGGCAAGTGCCCGCCAGACAAAAACACCCGGTTGGTCGGAGGATCCTCCCTTTTCTACGGAGGATGAGAGAACTTTACTCCCTGTTCCTCATACCTCTAAATTGGTGACCCCGAACGTAGACGTCAGCGCAGCCTTCGTGCAACGACTTCAGCGTCAACATCATCACTCCCGCAAGCTTCATCTGCGCTCACGGCTTCAAAGGGTGTCCTGACCACGAGTATGCAGCGACCGCGCATACCTGGTCTTCCCCCTTAGCCTCATCAGCACCCTCGGCCCAGGCACAGGTTCAGAACCAGGCACAAGCACAGGCACAGGCACAGGCTCAGGCACAATCACTATCACAGGCACAGGCTTAGTCTCAGGTACAGGCGCAGCACAGGCACAGGCATCGCAAAATATAAGACTCCGAACACTATCGATCTCCAGTCTTCAGAGGGGAGTGATGTAGCCACAAAAATGAACAACGCGTCATACTGATGTCACACGAATTCTACATCTCGCAATCAGAGTTTGCCGTGCAATTAGCATACATACAACTTGCCAATTTCAACCATTGGGCAAGTGCCCGCCAGACATAACACCCGTCTGATCGGAGAATCCCCCCTTCTCTAAGAAGAAGATGAGTCAACTTTACTCCCTGTTTCTCATACCTCTAAAACTCTTTTATATATAATCAATGTTCTTATTATTCTGCTTGTAAAATCATTCTTTTTGAAGTCATGCACAAATAACATGATATAAGCACATATATAGCCACGACATTTAATCTGGATCGCTGTGGACTGGCAATGTTAAGGGTTGTCTTTTCTAGATAAAAGTATCTCTAGATTAGTAAGATAAGTATTTCTAGATAAAAGTATCTTGGACAGAGGATCTTGGAGACGCCCTGGTCGGGGGACAACATCGAACTCCCGGCCACCGTAGGCGCGGGCTTGCGGGCGGTGAGCAGTGGGCAGGTCGCCGCCGCTCGGTAAGGACCAGGCCCGAGCCGACGGCGCGTTGTGCTTCACGCGCGCCTCAAAGAGATGTCAGCACATCGTGACGGGGTCCACAAAAACCGATGCCACATGGGTCAGGGTTGCGGGTTGTTTAAAAAAGAAACCTCTGAGGCATAAGCAAGTGAAGAAACAAGGGTGGGTTTTAGTCAGTCAAAGTCTGACGCCCTTCCACTCCGCCCAGAGCGAGAGAGGCCAGTTGATGATTTTCCATCCCAAACAACAAAAAGATAGCATCTTGGAGTGAGATCTTTTACATAAGAGGAAAGCTGAAACTGGCACCGGTAACTAAAGAGTTGTGTGAAAATCGCTATAAAAGTTCGAGAAGAAAAAGGAATCGATGGATGGACTGTGAAAGATGATTTATGGTTTGAAAGGAGGTGACTCCCGAAATGGCAACTAATGAAGAAATATGGAAGATAATGTCATGTCTCGCCAACCCCAAATAAATTGGGATACGTACAGGATAATGATAAGTTTTATTCTGATCTATGAGAAAACAATCCAGTGTATTAGACATTTTCTTTTTTTTTTTTTGAGAAAACAATCCAATAAATCTCACACAGACTTTGACGTAGGTTAGCATCATGTAGTAGATCGTATTTTAGGGTTTTATATTATACGTAATGAAATAAAATTATTAATATAATATATTAATTATGAATACCAATATCACATGAATATTGTAGTAGTATTTACAAACGCCATATGTGAACAAGGCGGCATACAGACGACGTCTGCACTTATATCAATACCCGAGTGTTCTATAGCCATTAGGATAGGGGCATATTTTTCGGGTAATCCTGCTAACATTAATGCTCCAACCCATTCATCGGTAATTTTGAAACCTGTCCCTTGTAGTCTTTGTCAATTTCCGTTACATATTGGGTCATCGATTCACAATTGTCAAGTCGTATGTTTATGAGTTTCCGCAACAATCCAATTTATCTTGTGTAGCCGGTATCATCAAACATATTCTTTAACTTGATCCATAAACAAAGGTTGTTGGCGCATTCTTTAGCATACATACAACTTGCCAATTTTAACCATTGGGAAATGCAGTAAAGTGCTGGGCCAATCGTCAACACCAACTTCGCTTTAGCTTTGGCATCTTCATTGAGTTGGCTTGTCGTAGCTGAAGCCGGTAACTTCTCAGCAATAGCGGACGCCATGTTCTCCAACACCAACATATTTTGTACTGCAAAACACCAATCCTCGTAGTTTTCGCCTTGTAATTCGGCTTGTAACATTTCACCATTAAATCACAATAATACATAGAAGAAATTTCATTTTCTCTACTTTGTGGAAGTGCAAGGTACCAGGGTAGCACAAAAGTGTAGGAGAAGCCGAAACAATGAACCTCATTCATCATTAAACCATAATAAACATGAAGATGAAGAACTTTTATTTTGCCTAGTTTCTAGAGGTGCACGGTACCAGGGTAGCACAAAATTGTTTGAGAAGTCGAAACAACGTTTCCGAGATGACATGCTTTTCAAGCAATCGGCGCCATCTGCCGGGCTGATTTGTGAATCTAAACCATCCAGGCCGCCACTCAAACGCAAAAAGAAACTTTCTTTTAAAACTGTCAAGCCGTTTAGGAGGAGTGTACACACGTACAACAGACTTATATATACAGTATGTAAAGAAAACCCTGTCCGACCCATAAGGATAATTAAGGTTAGGTAAACACTTGACCAAATATAATATAAAATTTTACATAATCATCATAGTAACAATAGTAATGAATTTTGAAATAATCCTTTTTTCCCGAGACTTAATTCCAATTTCCCCAAAATTTGGTCATTTTTAAAAAAGTGACAACACCGGTATTATTATAAGCGAATAGCGACGTGACCACGTCACAGGTGCCGCGTACCCTGCCCCCCGCCGCCCGCGGAAGGGGTTGCTTACCGCGCAAGTATTAAGTTACCTCTTTTTGCGAAATAATATTTATTTTTATAGGGGGATATTTTTTTAAGTTTAGCCTGTCTTTGTGGGCCATTAGGTTTTCTTTACATCCATACTAATATTATAAATGCGAAAGTAACTCTGTCTGTCTGTCTGTCTGTCTGTCTGTCTGTTACGCTTTCCCGCTCAAACCTCTCAACCGATTTTGATGAAATTTGGCACAGACAATCTTTAGACCCTGAGAAAGAATATAGGCTACCTTTTATCCCGGAAAAATTTGATATTCCCGAGGGAAACCTAAAGAGCGCGATATAACCGAACTCCACGCGGGCGAAGCCGCGGGCGGAAAGCTAGTATTGTATAAAGATAAAGCTCTCCACCTGCGGCCCTAGTATGCCACTACATACAATAGTGTCAGAATGATCGACCAGTAAATATAAAATGTAAAGCGCTCTACCTGGAGCCCTAGTCTGCTACTACAAACAATAGTGTCAGAATGGTCGATCACTATGTATGAGTTGCTATCTTATCAAGACCATTGAAAGTTTACGATGACACGAACAACTTGCCCTGCACGGCTGCACAGTTTTTAGGACATGACATAACATAGAAATTTCTTCCATAGGTATTTTGGTTTAATATCATACTACCAGTGGCGTAGCTAGCTTGGATGGCACCCGGGGCGGAAGTTGGTGGTGTCACCCCATAGAAAGTAAAAAACTGGCAGGTATCTCTCCACAACTGTGCTGTCATCTGCATACCATATCTGCATACCCATAGATACCGGGCATCAGCAGATTGTTAATATGCAGCAAGAACAGAGTTGCAGAGAGAAAAGACCCAGGAGGAACACCGGCATTAATCGTCATGGGGACCTTTCAGTCAGGAAGTCTTTTACCCAGTCAGTCAGGCCAGCGAAAATACCGTATCCTGGAACGCTGGCCTATTGAGTAAACACTCAATAGGCCAGCGTTCCATACCCTATCGAAAGCCTTCGAGACATCAAGAGAGACGGCAATCGCTTCCCCATTTTTCTCGAGGGTCTCGCCCCATAAATGAGTGGCATACACTAGTAGGTCCCCAGTTGACTGATTGCGGCGAAACCCGTACTGTCGGTCACTGGGGAGATCGTTACTTTCTAGGTAAGCCAAGAGGCGCGAGTTCAATATTCGCTCCATAATCTTGCAGAGTATGGAGGTTATTGAAATCGGCCGATAGTTGGTAGGATCGGCACGACTACCCTTTTTGGGGACCGGCTGCACGTTGGCAAGCTTCCAAGATTTGCGCACTATACCTGTTCTAAATGAGAGGCGATACAAGCGCGTCTATACAGGAGACAACTCGGACGCACATGCCTTAAGAACAATCGTTGGTATACCATCTGGGCCACTAGCCTTATACACTTCCAGAAGACATAGTACTCTCAGAACCTCCTTGTTCCTAATGCGAACCTCCAGCATTGAAGTTTCGCAATGAGGAAAATTAGGTGGAGTAGAACTGCTAGTTTCAAGACACGAATTGTGCCAAAGATGCAAAGACATGCTTTCTCTCTCGCCGTATGAGCCAGTGCTCCATCAGGCTTAACCAGCGGAGGCAGTGTGGGCCAACAGAAGTTCGCCTCGACCGATTTGGCAAGGGACCGGAAAGATCTGCTACCGGGTGGCTGCGCTGAGAGCTTATTGCCAATATGAGTAATGCAGTCGAAGCGAGCCTCCTTAAGCGACTTTTTGTAGGACTTGGCAGCACGATCAAAGGCTCTCTCTTCTTTGAGCTAATATCCGGAGCTCTGTGGTCCCGAGCTTTAACCCAGGTGAAAAATGCCGTGTGCTTACGCTGTTCAGCTTGAATATCGTCGGCGTTGAATCATGGGCGAGCCGAGCCACCGATGGGAACATCACTGAAGGGAATGAAATACTTCATAGCTTGACGCACCACATCGGATATAGCGTCCAGCTAGACGGATTGTCAGAAGAGAAGCGGACCAGCTGCCAGGAATAAGACGCTAAAAAGTGGCGCATCTCATCCCAATCTGCTAAGTTGTATCGCCACATTCGCCGTTCACCACGTGAGTCGCAATCTAGTGGGGTGAAGGACGATACAGACTTCACCAGACAGTGGTCTGAAGTTCCTAACGGTGAGTGAACTATTACAACACATCTGCCCGGATTAGTGGTCAGCAGAAGGTCCAAACAATTGGCGGTATGACCAACTACATCAGGCACCCTAGTCGGTTGTCCTACCAGCTGGGAAAGGTCCATTAATAGCGCAAAGTTACGCGCTTCTCAGCCAGCATAGTCGATCCTCTGTGTATGGGAAAAGCCAGTCTTGGTGGCAGGCATTGAAGTTACCTAGAGCGACGAACTGGTTGGAGAGAATAGATTAGAATACCTACTCTTTATTATGTACACCATATAGATTACAGAAAATAAATATAAAGATTGTACAATGGGCGGTCTTATCGCTAAGAGCGATCTTTTACAGACAGAGGTGCACTTTAAATGAGAGGACGTGCGTCCGTTGTGCACACCTACTTTTCTTTTTATGCCTTTTCTTTTTTAAAACTGAGTGAATATGAAGGAAGACGGCAGTTGAGTGACGTGATGCAATATTAAACCCAACAACATGACCAACGATACTGCGCCAGAGGGAGATTGGTCTGGAGACTGCGGGGCCGCCCGAATCCCCCCTGGAATCGCCATCATGTCCTCTCGTCCGGTCGGCAACCGGCAGGATGGAACCACTCTGGGATTTTTCGCAGTTGGCGGGGCAGCCCTTCGTCTGTGGCTGGCACACTAATTGGGCCCCCAGATACCCGCGGTCACCGTGAATCAGCGGAACACCGTGCTTCGGATCCCGCTACCCTCCACGACCAAACTCTCGACACAACAACAATTGGCGCATTGTACACGGCACACAACGCAACAAAACTGCTTAGACCCATCCTCCATACGGCTTCACCAGTCATTACGCCGGAACACGACGAATCGCTTGGCGGCAAGACTTTATCTGGTGGGTGGTAACTTCTGCCGGCAGCCGATGTTATGTTTCTAAAATATATTTTCTTCTTTTAACTATCTATTATTATAGAATAATACACGTTTAACAATTATTATTTATGACAACCAAATACTACATACTTCACGATCTCGAGTATGGGACGGGGAATCTCCCACGACAGCGTCTGGGTCTTTTGCGGGAATCCCCGATTTATAAATAGAGGTGAGCTAGTGCTAGTGGAGGAATCGCTGGAAAAAAAAAATAATTGTTGCTAACGATTTAGGTATTTTTTAGAGACTGGGTGAGTGTCACCCCAAAAAAAGTGAAACCTGGGCCGGACCGCCCCCACCGCCCCTCCTAGCTACGCCACTGCATACTACTGCTTACTTACACAAAGCTTCTAAAATAAACATCTATGTATATGTCTAGTGGATAGGAGATCAGATAGTCAGTCTTTTCATGTAAAACATATTGGCATTAAGAGGAAACTCTAGTGGTGCTTTCGTGCCTTTGATCTCGCGTAAAATGCCGACATCGTCTAGACAGTAACGCATCGGCCAAGATTGTCACAAATTGTCACAATATTTATGAAATAATTTATTTATTGCAGATGAACGTCGATATCTGTATTATAAATAAAATAATATTACATATTAATATAATAATGAAAACAATTTTTAACCCGCTCTTTACTGCATGCTTTATTATGGAGTTGAGTATGATAGTAAAAAATGCAGCTGAAGTGTATACAAAGAGCTTTAAGAGATAACTCTAGTAGTGCTTTCTCTATACAAACGTATTCCGCTGTTTTCTTCGTAGATAATGCTTTTGGAGCAATTTTATTTTCTACAATTTTACACCGTGATTATACGTGCAACTATCATTTAATTTTTTCCGAAACTTAATTAATAAAAGAAATAAGATACTTGAAAATAACGAAAAATACCCATTTTTACCGTGATGTTCAGATGACTATTAGACAAACGTGATAAGTTTTTGAGAAAAAAGAAAATATTGGAAGCATAGGTATACTTTTCCTCTAAATTTTTATATATAAGTAATTGAGATCTGTCGTGTTTTGAAAAAGAAAAACAGCGGAATACGAAACGTCTTTTGGTCAACGTTTTTGTAAGTAAAATCAGCTTTAAAGCATACGGCTAGACTGGAACCGACGATAACTTTGTTGAAAAAAGCCCGTGCAGATTGATTTTGTCTTAGCTAAGTGCAACAGGTATTTTGCTTAAAATAAAGTATTACGATGGAAAAAAAGGCACTATGAAAGTACCAGATAAGCTGAAAATCCGGGTTGGTATCTACATGTTTTGTAGCTAGACCATAGACAGTCTTTGTCGTTAGAGCAATATTTTTCACAGCTTTTTTTTAAATATATCCATAACAAGTCGGTACAGTCTAATCGGTAGGCAGATATTAGACACGGATAGTAATAGACGCCAGCAACAGGTAATTGCGTAACACACTATCAGTAGCAATGGGGTTCATTTTGACAGTTCAACAACATTCATTGGGTTATTTACGTTGTTGAGCAGACTGATTTTTCGAACATAGGAAGCAATGGATTATGCTTCAAAATGATAAGTAATAGTGTTTTAATTAGGGTGCATATCAAGTTACGCGAAACTGTCAAATTTTCTCAATCATCCTTGAACGATAAAGTTGAAAATCTATTATATTATGTCGTCCTCCGTGGCGCAGCGGTCAGCACGCCTGCCTGCGACGTGGAGGCCCCGGGTTCAATCACCGGCCAGGTCATGATGGAAAGCGATCTTTTCCTATTGGCCTGGGTGTTGGATGTTTATCTATACATATATGTATCTATTATAAATATAGTATCGTTGAGTTAGTATCCCATAACACAAGTCTCGAACTTACTTTGGGGCTAGCTCAATCTGTGTGATTTGTCCGTATGTATTTATTTATTATATGTATATATTTGACAGATTGTAGTAGCTTTATGTGCTTGGCGTCTGTACATTACAGGCGATAGACGTATTGAGTTATGATAACATTGGTAGTCTTCGCAGTATCACGACTATTGTAGCGTACCACTTTATTCCGTTGACTGTTGTTTTAACACGAATAATTTTTATAACGACCGGTAAACTAATTGCGTAACACATTATCAGTAGCAGTGGCTTTCATTTTGACAGTTTAACAACATTCATTGTGTTGTTGAATATATGAATTTTCGAACACAGGGAGCAATATAATAGCATTAAGCTTCAAAATGATTCCAATTAATAGTAGTGGAGTTTGGCTGGGATTCCTTTTTAATAAATGTCATTTCTTTCATGTCATCATGACTTTGCCTCAAACATCCCTCGGAGATGGTTCACGCGGCCGTCTTTTTCGACATGAATGAAAATTCATTACGAATTGGCTTTTCTAACAATCCCAACACGTGACATTGGCTAATTGCACGGGCCATGCGAAGCCAAAGAAGAAAGAAAATATTAATAGTGTGTTAAGCAATTACAGTGCTGATATATAGATGTTTTTAGATAGTTGGATATACTTTTAAAAGTCGAATAGTACCAACCTCTATATTAACAAGCGGCTAAACGGTTATTTTGTTATTTTTCAATAACGGTTCTCGGTGGTAAGCCATAATATCGGCTGCCGGCAGAAGTTACTACCAGGCAGTCTTGCCGCCAAGCGATTCGTCGTGTTCTGATGTTTGGCGAAGCCGTACTGAGGACGGGTCTGAGCAGTTGTGTTGCCATGTATGCCGGGTACGATGCGCCAAATGTTGTTGTGTCGGGAGTTTGGTCGTGGAGGAGGGTCTCCTGATCAATCTCCCTCTTGCGCAACATCGTTGGTCGTGTTGTTGGGTTTAACATTGCATCACCTTGCTCAACTGCCGTCTTCCTTCCTATTCACTAAGTTTTTTGAGTGGATAGGCTTAATAAACTAGCGCGTTTTACCATCAACGATTGCGTCACTGCTCACTATCAGGCGGGATTGCGGTCATGCACTAGTTTATAATTATTAAAAAAAAAAGTGTGTCACTCGGGGACTGCTGCGGTAAAGCTATTGCATAGCATTGTTTATCAACTTAAAATGCAATTATAATTATTTAATTATTCTAATTATGCAGTATATTTTTTCCTTGTTCTTGCGCATGAGGACCTGCCCCCTAATTGGCGAACACATTTTTGTCAAATGATTGCGACTAGTTGGCATCGGTTGGGATCGTTCGGAGCGTTCATTGGTCCGTTCGGTCCAAACTATCCCAACTAGTCGCAATCATTTGACAAAAATGTGTTCACCGATTAGGGGGCTGGTATGTCAGCATAGAGGTATAATAATTGTTGTGGTGTTATTGGATATTTGCAATGTTCTTACGCATTTATGAGGGCCTGGTAGGTCAGCATATATAAGAGCGTGAGGTTTTTTTGTTACGGAATTTCTGGATTCGGTCCCCGCGCTCAAGGCTCGCGATAGAAGCTATGCAATAGCTTAAATAATAAAAAGTAAAAAAACTAAAACCCAACTACGTCAAAAAATGACGCTGAAAAAGTATAAAACAAGATTTTCAGAATACTGAACTGAACAAAGTTGCTAATATAGTTGCAAGTAAATGGACACAGTAGACTCTACCAAGGTGCCTCAGTTGTAAATTGACAATAATGTCATACAATACTATTCTGAAGTATGCAATATTCACTATGTAGAGATAAATTTTCATGTTTGGAAAACCGCAGTCACACGTTATCAAAGTGCTACGGTAGGTAGGTATATTTAACGTGTGACTACGCCTTTCCAAATATGAAAATTTAAAGTACATAAGATCTCAAAAAAGTTCAATATTTTACTTTTACTTTAAGTATATAATGTTATACGACATTTCAAACTAAAATTAAAAACCAATTTTCATCCCCGCTGAAAGGAAGTTAGCCCAAAAATAGGTATCTCGGTAAAATGGGGCAACTTCATTTAAAATTAACGCTTACATGAACTTCGTGATTTGAGTGTGACAGTTTTATACTTCAGAAAACGAGCTTAATTTAAAAAGGTATCTATAGATTTTATACGAATTTATATACTTCAAAACTGACCGCGTCTCGGCAAACGTAGCGTAGGACGCCCTTGGCCGAGATGGAGCGACGACATCTAAAAGGTGGCTGGTAGTGGCTGGCGGAGAACTGCTCAGGATCGAGCTTGTTGGCGTGCCATGAAGGAGGCCTATGTCCAGCAGTGGACGAGTAGAGGCTGATGATGATACTGCAAAAGGATGTCTATATCGGTTATCTTCAGTTAATGCTAACGAGCTATCCTCGTGTGAGCTTGGACTTTTATGTCAAAATGTACGTGACATTTTATAAGTTATTTTAATTTACCAGTATTCAATTAATTATGTTGTCCGCACTTGAGTCCTTATTGTTGGTGTTAATAACGAATTGATAGTGAATTGGCTGTGGCCGTTGCATACAATGTAGGTACCATTCTGATCAATGCACAGTATAGTCCAAAGTTTTTGACAACCCTCATAGAAGTGACGCACTAATAGACGATTTTCAGAGTTCCGCTGAATGACTTACCTTAAGTTGATATGTCAGGTTCTCTCAGAATATCAGCGACATTTACTTTTTAAATGTCGGAGCATTATGCTGAGATAAGAGCCTTTTGGCCTCGTAAGGGACTTTCTCATTTTTTGTTATTAACCGACTTCTTTTATTTATACAATACGTAAAGAAAACCCTGTCCGACCCTTAAGGATAATAAAGGTTAGGTAAACACATGACCAAATCTTTATATATATAATTCTGCTGTACGTGTGTATGTCATTGAACTCCTCCTAAACGGCTTGACCGATTTTAATGAATTTTTCTGTATGCGTTTGAGTGGCGACCTGGATGGTTTAGATTCACAAATCAGCCCGGCAGATGGCGCTGATCGCTTGAAGAAGCATGTGATCTCGGAAACGGCCCTAACGATTTCGCTGAAATTTAATATGTGGGGGTTTTCGGGGAAGAGAAATTGATCTAGCTCAGTTTTATGTCTGGGGAAGCGCATATTTTCGGGTTTTCTCTTTCGCAATATTTCACGCATAATATGGGCGCTAATTTCGCGCGGCTTAACATAGCGGCTGTGGCGTAGGCGATAGTGGTATGGTCTACTCGCGATGGCTGGTGTTCCTCGGTTCAAACCCGGCCAATCACAAGTTTTTTTTTTTGTTTGAAACAAGTTTATAGTTTTTTTTTTTAATTTTTGTAGATACTTAAAAAGAAAATTGTACATAAGAACTAAAAGGGGAAAAAATAAAAAAATATTTTCATTTTTTTTATTTAACTAAAATTGTACTTATGAACTAAAAGAGAAAAAAATAAATAGAAATAAATAAATATTTAAGATTTTTTATTTAACTTTAAGAGACTGAAACAAGAGCTCTAGGGGTAGAGAGAGGTATGATATCTTTGTTACAAATGTAGATGACAATGCTTTCCATGGGTATATTCCTAAATCTGCTGTACCTGTGTACGTCACTGAATTCCTCCTAAAGGGCTGGTCCGATTTGAATGAAGTCTATGTATATAAATGAAAGTCGTGTAAGTTACTCTATTTATAACTCAAGAACCGCATAACCAGTATGGCTCAAAATTGGTAGGGAGGTAGATAAGAACTGGGAGAAGGACATATCACATAGCATACTTTTTATCCCGTTCCCGTTGTTCCCGTCGTTCCCGTGTGACGTGACATGGAATAACAAATCAACTCAGTCAAAATATAAGTTAGCGGTTCATTTGTTAAAAATGGTACCTACAAACACACTGCTGCACTACTCAGCATATTAAAAAAAAAATCTTGCCGATTGAATGTTGATGCATTCATTTAAAGCAAGGAATATAAATACTCTCTGCCGGTTTAATTTTTTTAATAAAAGCCCCAAAGCAAACTTTAACTTCAAAATTTCTAATATTGTATTGCTGTGCCATTTACCACTTCACTACATACTATAAAACAAAATTACTTTCTCTTTCCCTATGTCCCTTTGTATGATTAAATCTTTAAAACTACGAAACAGATTTTGATGAGGTTTCTTTTAATAGATAGAGTAATTAAAAAAAAAACGTTTATTTGTATAATAACATCCATTAAATTGTGTCCATATCCAATCCATAAAATCGCAGTAAGTACAGCGGACAGAGCTCCGGCGGGATTTCATGGCGACATGGAAAGTGTGATTGTCGCAATCCAGCACAGAGCACGCCACAATAGCGGCGGTAAGTCCTCTCTTTGAGGAGTAGCTAGAGAGGCGCCACGGCGTCCTCACCTTCCGACTGACGTAGGTCCTCACCGGACACGGCTGTTTCGGGAGGTTCCTGTTCCGTATAAGGCGGGAGGAAACGCCAGGGTGACCACTGTGTGCATCGCCCTGAGGACACGGTGGAGCATATGGTGGAGGTCTGCCCGGCTTGGGTAGAGCACAGCTGTGTCCTCGTGGCGGCGATCGGCGGCGATCTCTCGCGTCCGACTCTGGTCCGGGCCATAGTCCGGAGCAAGAGTGCATGATGGCAAGCTTTCACCTCCTTCTGTGAAGCAGTGATGCTGGCAATGGAGGAGGCGTAGCGCGTGAGGGAGCGGAAATCCCACTACTCTCACGTCTCAAACCGCCGCAGGAAGCGCCCTGGTCGGGTGGCAACATCGGACTCCCGACCACCGTAGGCGCGGGCTTGCGGGCGGCGAGCGATAGGCAGCTCGCCTCCTGGTAAGAACCAGGCCCGAGTTGACGGCGCGTTGTGTTTCACACGCGCCTCAAAGAGATGTCAGCACACCTTGACGGGGTCCACTAGGACCGGTCCACAGGGTTGCGGGTTGGTTAAAAAAGAAACCATGGCACTGGCCGTTGCACAAGTGACAAGTGCAAGTGAAGGAACACGGGTGGGTTTTAGTCTAGGTAAAAGTCTGACACGCCCTTCCGCTCCGCCCAGAGCGGGAGAGGTCATTTGATGATTTCCCATCCAACCCAAAAAAAAAGAACCGAAGAAGAGCAAGAAATTGCACTTGAAGAGCGCAGCCTTAGTATGGCTCGACTTCGTGCTTCTAGCGCGTCCAGACTTAGTGCGTCCAGAGCAAAGGGAGGCAGCCCATGAAACGGCTCAGTTGGCAATGCGAAATCGTCGAGCAAACCTCAGAGATCAAGTGCTAGATAATAATTTACGAAGCACAAGAAGAAATTCATCAAATACTGATTTGAATCGGGCAGCGTTTCTATACGCATATAATATAGCGCAATGACGTTCGCATGAGGCCAATGGATGTTGTTTCCGAGTATTGTAGCACATTAAAGATTTCCGGAGAACCGCCAGGATTGTGCTCCCAAATAAAGAATCATTTAATAATAATATTTATATATTTAAAATTATCCTAATTTAAAAAGTAGTCATGTGATATTGCCTTTAAGGCGGAACGAAGTTCGCCGGGTCAGCTAGTATAATATAAAGTTCTACGTAATCATCATAGTAACAATACTAATGAATTTTGAAATAATCTTTTTTTCCAACGAATTAATTCCAAATTTCCCCAAATTTGGTAATTCTTATAAAAATTACAACACCATTTTGACGGTATTATTATATGCGATGCGACTACGTGCCACGTCCCCTGCCTCCCGTCGCCCGCGCATGGATTGCATACCGCACATGTATTAAGTTACCTCTTTTTGCAAAATAATATTTATTTTTTTAGGGGGATTATTTTTTAAAGTTTATCCCGGCTTTGTGGATATTAATAGAATCAGTTATCGATACCTAATAATACCTTCACGGATCAGACAGGGTTTTCTTTACATATGGCATATTTTGTTTTTATTTCTAATTGTTTTTAACTTAATTTATTTTTATGATATTCTTGTACTAGTCCCAAATATTACTTTTATACACACAAGCATAGTTATCTTGACAGTTAGTCTACGTATTTAATGAACCCAATAGGCATTGTGCTTTGTGATCGAATCGTCACTGCCAGTTTACTAATGGATACCTACCCATTTGTTTACCTCTCTTATTGCACAATACTTTGCTGCAGCTGATAACGATCGTTTTCAATAGACACGTTACTAAAGTCTCGTAATGCGGTTCGATAACCAGCTCACTGCGAAGGCTTAAGTGAAGTGAGTGTGGAGTGAGTTGTCATTCCAACTATTATTATTATTATTATTTATTTTCTTATTTATTTATTTTTTTCTTATTTTCCAACTATTATTATTATTTTTTATTTATTAATCTCCACGTGTAAAATAAAAAAAAACGCCCACTATGCCCCGCAAAACCGTTTTCACGGTTTGTCTGTGGGAACGGAACAAACAGTGCATCAGCAATAATGAAATATGCAACAATATTACAAAAAAGTTACATCAACAATATCAGGTCTTACAGAATTGCTTACAGACTACTGAGTAAGAACATTTTAAGTGACCTGGCAAATTTTCTTTTTGTTTTCTGACCTCTTATGTCAGTAGGCAATTGGTTGAGCCAGTATGGTATTCTTTTGTCCAGCGTTCGGTCGCCAAAATAATTACATTATTATTATTGGTGGGGTTTGACGCTATTGACAGCTCATTGTCACATAACTTATCATACTTAACATACTCAGCATGTAATGTACCCATTGCTGGGACAGGCCTCCTCTCGGAGAGAGGGTGGGCCATAATCTACCATTCAGGCTCATGCGGTTTGGTATATGTCAGATGTCTTTGAAGTTTTGCTTCTAACATTAACGTTTCTTCTCGATGTTTTCCTTCAGCTTTTTGTGAGCTGTGGTGATGAAATAATTTACTCAAAGTAAAGCTCCTGGCATTTTGTAAGTCGTGGTCGATACTGTTAGGCTACCACTACTCTACCTAACTTATCGCTGTAGGTTTATACAGAATCAATCGAGTGATATTTTAGTTCAAGAAAAACAAACCGATTTGAATAATGAACTGAACATTCTTCATCTCAGCGTTAATCCCAGTCGCATCCATAGCTTTTTCAGCTTTGGAGTCTGGGGTACGCTTTACCAGTCTAACTGCTGATTTTGGCTACACTTCGATATTTTCCGTGAAGCGACTGCCGTCTGACCTCCACAACCCGAAGGCGATATCTAAGCATTGCAGTTAAAACAATTGTTAGACTTTTGAGGGCTCCAACAACCCGTAACGACTGCCACTAGATGTTCGTATGGCAACCGGGACCAACGGCTTAACATGCTTTCCGAGGCACGACCAGACCAGTGCAAATATTCATATTCATGCATACAAATATTTGCACTGTACGGGGTATCGAACCCGCGTCTCCTTGCGCAACGGCCGCGTTCGCTACCGCTACGCCACGGATGCTGTCATGTTAAAGATAAAATATTCACTAGGGAAGTTGACGTAAAAAGCTTTGGCATTTAATGTGCTTTAAAGATTACAACCAATGAAGTAAAACAAGCAGGTAGTTGGTATTCGACCCTGCTAAGCCAGAAGCCATATAAACATAATTCAACCTGAATCCACTTAACGTTGTACCACAGAGGAAGAAAGAACTTTGACGATAGAAAACAGTAATACCTTATTCTTTATAACGAGCAAATTCCTGAACTCTTTTCGAGCGCTGGAGAGAATTTGACAGGTCACTACACACGAGCTATGCTCCCAGGCCATAAGGCCCAACCCTTGTCATTCACGCTAATCCCCCGAACGGCACCACTGTACCGTTTATAGGCATAGTGGTATTAGCAAACGTTTTGTAGATGGCAGACCTACATATTAGAAGATTCTGGTTCCTTTTTGATAGCTATTATTATCTACAATTAAACATGATTTATACAGTACGAGCGACCCTCCCCGGCTTCGCATGGGTGCAATGCTGATACTAAATACACTACATAAAAACTGGGACCGTTGTTTAAAAAACATAGCGGCCCGCACACCGCCACTCCAAACGCGACACCCCGCAATTTTGAAATCTGTAATATCTTCGAAAATATTCATTTAAATCATATGCTGTAACGAGCGATATAGATCCATATTTAATCAATAATCTATTTAAGGGATTAAATTGGATACGGAATAATGCTGTATTGGTTAAAATCGCTTCGAAAATTAGCCAATATTTGTCGCAAGTAGTAAATGGCCTGGTGGAAGGGGTACGTCATGGGTTCACACCCAGACAGGCTAGTTGCTTTGTGCAATTGATTTCATCTGTTGTTTCGCTTCCTCTTTTATACCGCGTACATCGAGGGACTGGAACAATTTTCCAGCAGCGGTGTTTCCGTCACACTACAATTTAAGTGTCTTCAAGGCTAGAGTGAATAGGCTTTAATAAACTAGCGCGCTTTACCATCAGCGATCGCATCACAGCTTACCATCAGGCGGGATTGCAGTCAAGCGCTAGTTTATAATTTATAAAAAAAGCCATGGACTGAACGACGGCGGAGACCTATGCCATGCAGAGGTTATTATGGAGCCTAGCCTAAGCTGGGCACTCCTCCAGCGTAAACTTAACACTGACATGCTAATAAAAAAAATACTATAAAAAAATATTACGGGAAACGCCCGTGTGGGCGTTAGGGTGGCGCCTCTCCCTTTAAGGTAAGTGTCAATTAAATTGGTGTAGTATTTACGCTGTAATCTGATACAATATTGAAATCTCTCCTGAAAGCTGTTTTACAAAACAAAGATGTTCAGTTTTGTATGAATATTCAAAGAAACCTTATTTGTAAACGAATCAACACCCTTTCTTGTTTCTTTGTTCTTCAGATAACCGAAGGAACTTATTTCATACTAGCTTTTGCTGCCGGCTTCGCCCGCGTGTATATCGTAAAATAACGAACGAACGAAAGAACGTAGAAGCAGTATTAACTTGTACTCTATATGACAGGTTATAAAATACCCCTGGTCGGGAAACAACATCGCACTCCCGGTCACCGTGTAGGCGTGGACTTGCTGGCGGCGGAAAGTGGGCACCCCGCCGCCCGGTAAGGACCAGGCCCAAGTCGACGACGCGTTGTGTTTCACGCGCGCCTTAAAGAGATGTCAGCACATCGTGATGAGGTCCACAGATGCCTCCAAGACAGATGCCTCCTGGGTCAGGGTTGTGGGTTTAGTCAGTAAAAATCTGACACGCCCTTCCGCTCCCCCCAGAACGGGAGAGGTCCTTTAATGATTTCGCATCCAAAATAAAAAAATACCTGTTTTTTTTATCTAAAACCATTGAGCTGTATTCGCTACAGACTACAACAAGCATTCTGGCAACACTTCTTCGTTAATATATTATATGTATAGACTCTTCGCTCGACACGAGTGCGTGTAGCTGTACGATTCTGAAATCATATCTTCTTCATCTTTTTTCAAGGTGAGATTCAACATTTGATCAATGGCCTCTGCGAAATATATACCACAAGTTTGCCAATAACACATGTAACAAATTATAGAAATTCTTTGAAAATTTTATTTCACAATAATGGCGGATATCGCCAATGACAGTTGAAAAAAACGGCCACGTGAACCGTATATGAGGAAGGTTTGAGGCAAAGTCATGATGTGGCCACAACGCTGCGATATTTCAATGTTCTTTATGAATTATTTACTGAATGCACTTTTTACTACATAAATCACGCGTTTTTATTGATTAAACGACACTATAAATAATTTTTAAAATCCAATGAAAAATGCGCGTGACACTCATCTTACCATTCCCGTCAAAACTCCCTGTAATCGTCTCAACGTGAAACTTAAGTGACATGAGCGTACAGTAAGCTGTCATTAACCCTATTGACAGCTGATTCCAAGCTCATTTCGCCCAACTTTACACTGTCAGATTTTTACAGAAACTACCAAAAGTATTCCCACACATTACACAAGAAAGTATTTTATTAGAAACGCGGAGATACTAATAAATAATAATATATATACTAATAAGTTTCTATCATTTAACAAAAGATGTCCTCAATAAGAGGTTACGTTGAAGTTGTAAAATGTGATATCGTTAATTCGGACATCTGGTAAAAACATACACGCATTAGTGACTCTGCATCAGTATCACATATTTCTTTTTGTGCAAAAATGACAAGTTTGGTGCCGAATAAGCGTCATTTGCGGGAACTTTTGATTTACTTCTTTAATTTGATGAAATCTGCAGCTGAGGTCCATCGATTACTTGTAGAAGCTTATGGTGAAGCTGCTTTAAGCGAGAGAAGTTGTCGTGAGTGGTTTCAAAAGGTTAGAAGCTGTGACTTTGACGTGGAAGACAAAGAACGTAGTGAAAGATATAAAAATCGTACTAAGACACGCAATTGGAGGTGGATAGAAGGGAGACGAAAAAGCGTCCATTACTACTCCAGACATGACAAAATTATTCTCTTACATGATAATGCTTATCCGCATGTTCAAAAAACGGCGGAAACTTATTTGTAATCAAATCAAATCAAAGCATTTATCTGTCTGTCTGTCTATCCGGCTTTCACGCCTAAACTACTGAACCGATTGTAATGAAATTTGGTACACAGATAGTCTAGAGCCTGAGAAAGGACATAGGCTACAAAACATCCCGCTATGACCAATAGGAGCAGAGCAGGAATAAAAAATGTTTCGAAAACGGGAGCAGACGCGGGCGTACATATTGTTCCCATTATTTTATCGGACGCTTTTTTTATATCAACTGAGCTCTTTCGGTTCTAAGCTTACGCGGGTGAAACCGCGGGGCACAGCTAGTTTCAAATAAACCAGTTACAGGCACTTTTGAATTGTCAGAAGGTCGGTCAGTCCGTAAGGTGAAGGTAGTCACCCATTCCAAAGGTACCTATGCAGAAGAACGGGCAAGAAACTCCATGGACACTCTTTTACACTTAATAGTACCCTTAATAGTCTTGTACACTTAATAGTATAATTAACTTGAAACATTCAAAGAATGTTATGTATGTATTTATTATACTAGTGAGGGAAAGTAATGAGGAAAAGTAGCGTGCACTAAAAATGTAATTAATTTTCATTTTTAGGGTTCCGTACCTCAAAAGGAAAAAACGGAACCCTTATAGGATCACTTTGTTGTCCGTCTGTCGGTCTGTCTGTCTGTCTGTATGTCTGTCTGTCGAGACCCTTTATCTCAAGAACGCGTGGACGTATCAAGCTGAAATTCACATAAAATACTCGGGTCTATTGTCCCTTTAAGCTGTGAAAATATCAAACTTCTAAGCCAAGCCAATCAAAAGATACAGCCGATTATGTCGATATTTTCAACAAATTTTCGACACTCGCAAAGAAATCAAAACCTACAGGATACTTCCCGTAAAGTCAGAATCTTGAAAATTGGCATGAAGCATTGTCATATAATGCAAATATAGGAAAAATTGCGAAAATCACATTTTTTTAGTTATATAATATAATAAACATATTTTAATAAAATGGAACTTACTACCTTATTTCTCACGTACGAATAAAGTTATCTAATTGAAATTTATACCAAATACCTAGGTCTATTGTCCCTTTAAGCTGTGAAAATATCAAACTTCTAAGCCAAGCCAATCAAAAGATACAGCCGATATGTCGATATTTTCAACAAATTATCGACACTCGCAAAGGAATCAAAACCTATAGGATACTTCCCGTAAACTCAGAATCTTGAAATTTGGCATGAAGGATTGTCATATAATGCAAATATAGGAAAAATTGCGAAAATCACATTTTTTTAGTTATACAGTATGTTAAATAACAGAGGGCGTTCCCTTAAACTCGTTAATATATATCATTAATAGATTAAAATAAAATTATCAGCATAGAAAAATAAGCATAAAAAAATCCGAATAAAAAAAAATTCTAATTGGAAATAAATTTGAAACCTCCTGTTTTAAATCAAAATAGTAGTCGTCATGTATAAATAAATTGCGACGTTGCCGTCTTTCATATTCGCGTGTACAGTGTGTTTCTTTTACATGTCAATTTAAAATTTTTATTGAATATTTTCATATTGGAAAAAATTTTAAAACATTTTGTTTTCGAATGGAAATATTTTTTTTAGCATGTACAGTCAAGACCAAAAGTCGAGTTGCAATCTCACAAAACTATGGCCAAGCAATACTAGTTGTAGTTACGACCTTCTTCTATAATAAAGTTTGATACACGCTCATACACTTGCTGCCCGCTTATGATTGTTAGGTACTACTTATTAATTTCAACGTCTACAGTAAGTGTTTCAATGGCGTAACGGTTTTCGCCTTGATAGGCGTTCAAGGTGGTTCGAGTTCGAATCTAATAACTTACAAAAATATTTTTTAAATGTTTATTGGTGAGTTATGAATGCTTACAACAAAAATATCTAAAAATATCGATCTGCAACTTAAAGATGATACTTTCTTTTAAGATTTTTTCTTAAAAGAAAGTATTCCGCTACCTACAATAACTATTATTAGCTACAATAACTCAAATAATATTACTTAGCTGTTGTTGGTTGGTGAACATATAGTTACCAGTTTGTGTTATTAGTTTTACTTTTTAATCAATATGCAGGCATATGCAGCAATATATCTCAAATATCATATGAAACCGGCTTTTGTGTAAGTTGTTTTTATTATTATTTATGTAAGGTGCAAACCAATCGCTTGTAGCAAGTGCGTAATAAAATTGTTATTGTTTTAGATAAATACTGTAAGCCGTTGGAGGTCAAGGTCAAGAGGTTGGAGGACGAAGGTAGCTGTCGAGACAAGTGAAACGAAACGACAATATTTACCGTTGAATAAACTTTTAAATCGTGCGAAGAAGATAGGTTGCATTTGTGGTTTAAAAATAAATTGGCGAGGCTGGTGGAGTGTTATCGAGCTAAACAAAAAAAAAACTATTTATAACAAAAACAGTGCAGAAGTGTCCTACAGAGTGTTTTAAATATATACCAATAAATATCCTAATAACGGACTCTAAACCATCTCTAAAGTAATTTAGCTAAGTGACAGTAATATGTTCGGTTGGCTTAATGGCTAACAGATGTCGCCTTTTGCAATTTCAATACAAATTACTTTTGGTAAATTATAAAAACAATAATTTCGGAATTCGATAAGAAATAAGTTCGTTTACTTTTGAACTAAGAAAGCGCTTGAAGATTATAATCTCATGCCTTCAAACTCCGAAAAAAGGCATTGCAGGATGGCAGCACTAGTTCTATGCTATACACGCAAAAAAATATAAATGTAATAAGCACTGTTATGTGTTCTAAGTATAGATTATTTTATGATTGCAATAATATTCAGGTTAAGCTTCAATCCTCTTTTCTTTAAGAAAATGAATAATTAAGCTATAACCTCTTTAATCATAATATACGTATAATATTATAATTTTCATATCTAACAACCAAAAATGTTTTTTGTATTTTTTACCATAACAATATCATAAGTTTGTCAAGGATTACTTTTATATAAAATATTACAATGCTGCCGTTTCAACGTTTGTTTCATTTGTTAGTATAAGTATATCTATACCGAATAATATATAACTTTATAATATATTGCATTATAATATGCTTATTGTTTTATTTTTATATATTTTTATTATATTACCCCTATAGTAAACTAAAACATATAATAAAACCCTTTTTTGGGATAAATATTCAATAAATTTTCCTATTTGTTTAAATATTATTTGCAAACATTTTTACTTTAAAATACAAATCAATTATCATAATTTTAAATTATATGAAACAACAAAAAGAGTTGCCTATAATAAGGATCGAACCCACAATCGCTCGCTTTTGATAGCACCATTGTTAAGTGCGGCCGCTAACTCAACTTCAAATGAAGTAACGAAATTTTGCATTACTTTAAAGAAAGACGAAGACTGCGATAAAAAAATAATGCGGTAGTGTGCGTGGCCGGTTTAGCGCAGGCGACAGTAGTCTTTAAGGTGGAAATGGACTTCTACAGCTGATAGTACATGTATGTATGCTATACTATTTCGGGTTAACGGGAACGCCCTCTGTTAGTTAACATACTGTATAATATAATAAACATATTTTAATAAAATGAAACTTACTACCTTATTTATCACGAACTAATAAAGGTATCAAATTGAAATTTATACCAAATACCTAGGTCTATTGTCCCTTTAAGCAGTGAAAAAATCAAACTTCTAAGTTAAAGTGATCAAAAGATACAGCAGTTTATACCGACACCTTAGACGAATTTCCGTCACACGCTAGGAAGTCAAAACCTACAAGGTACTTCCCGTGAACTCAGAATCTTGAAATTCGGCACGAAGCAACGTTATATTATAGTCATCATCATCATCACAGCGTTAATCCCAGTCGCATCCGAAGCCTTTTCAGCTTTGGAGTCTGGGGTCCGCTTTACCAGTCCAACTGCTGATATGGCTAAACTTCGACATTTTCCGTGAAGCGACTGCCGTCTGACCTCCACAACCCGAAGGCGACATCGAAGCATTGCAGTTAGACCAATTGTTGGACTTTTGAGGGCTCCAACAACCCGTAACGACTGCCACTAGATGTTCGTATGGCAACCGGGACCAACGGCTTAACGTGCTTTCCGAGGCACGACCAGACCAGTGCAAATATTCATATTCATGCATACAAATACTTGCACTGTGCGGGGATCGAACCCGCGCCACCTTGCGCAGCGGCCGCGTCCGCTACCGCTACGCCATGGAGGCTGTCAACGTTATATTATAGTACAGACAGATAAAGGAAAAATTGTGAAAATGATACATTTGAAGAATATTAAAATATTATTTTTGCTTACATGACATAAAATATTTTTTTAATAATTATGAACTTACTACCTACCCTTTTTCACATGAACGCGTAGAGATATTAAAGTTGAAATTCATATCAAACACTTCTTAAATCTAATTGCCTCTAAACTGTGAAAAATTCTAAATCAATGCTAGTATTATAAATGCGAAAGTAACTCTGTCTGTCTGTTACGCTTTCCCGCCTAAACCTCTCAACCGATTTTGATGAAGTTTGGCACAGACAATCTTTAGACCCTGAGAAAGAACATAGGCTACCTTTTATCCCGGAAAAATTTGATGTTCCCGAGGGGAATTTAAACAGCGCGATATAACCGAACTCCACGCGGGCGAAGCCGCTGGCGGAAAGCTAGTACGTCACAAATTGTAAACCGCTACGTTTGTACGGCGGAACCCTCGGTGTGCGAGCCCGACTCGCATTTGGCCGGTTTTTTTATTAAGTACTAGCTTTTGTCCCTACCCGTGCGTGGAGGACGAAAATTACCAATATGTATTACTGGAATAAAAAGTATCCTATCATATTAAGCATGATCATTCAGGTTATCCTTCTCTATATGAGAGGATACCTATGCCCGGCAGCGGGAAGATAAAAAGGTTGAAGATGATGCTGATGATGATTCAAGTTATTAACTTTTGACAACACGGCTGGTGTAGTGCCTGTGCGAATGCTGGGCTGCATGTTGCGGCTTCGATGCCCGCACGGAAAAAATATTTGTATGGCCTACAGGTTGTTTTGCAGTCTGGCCTTTTTGTGTGAGTTTAAATGTTTGTAAACGCACCCAGGAAACAGGAGTAATTCCTACTGTGGGACAAAGTTCTTTATATTCATTGTTTTAAAATATTTGTGTTGTGTGCCAAATTTCATCTACATTAAGAGCGTTTAGTACGCACAGCTGGCACGTCGCATTTTAGTGTCATATTTCGTGGTTTTCAATTTTTATTATTAAAGCGGAGCTTTATTTTAAAAATGTGTTTCACTAACTATTTAGAATTAGGTGAAAAGTGTGTAAAAGGTAAGAAATCAATGCGTTTATAGTTCTATTTATATGCAAATAATGCATTGGAAACTTCCAAGACGTTATTATCATAGTAAAGTACGTGTAAACATTACGGTTACTTACTTTTTATCCACTATTCACCTAATTCTAAAAAGTTAGTGAAACTGATTTTTAAAATATAGCTCCAGTTTAATACTAAAAATTAAAAACCACGAAATATGACACTAAAATGCGACGTTGCCAGCTGTGCGTAGTAGACTCGTAATAAGTAATTTTTGCGTGAAAGAATAGCAATAATAAATCAAAGAAAACATACAGACATTCGCGTTTAAGTAGTAGCATTGAAAATGAAAATGGCAACTGTATTAGACGCCTTCCCTCAGCTTCAAAATTATACATCCTTAAATCCATACTAATATTATAAATGCGAAAGTAACTCTGTCTGTCTGTCTGTCTGTCTGTCTGTTACGCTTTCCCGCTTAAACCTCTCAACCGATTTTGATGAAATTTCGCACAGACAATCTTTAGACCCTGAGAAAGAACATAGGCTACTTTTTATCCCGAAAAAAAAATGATGTTCCCGAGGGAAATCTAAAAAGCGCGATATAACCGAACTCCACGCGGGCGAATCCGCGGGCGGAAAGCTAGTAAATGAATGAACTAATTGATTAAATTGTCCACGATCGTTGTTCCCAAATATTGCGCATTAGGTATACCTATTTAATTGTAGCAACACAAAAGTATGAAACATATATTTATTTCTCTTTTAGTGCCGTTATACTTTACTTCACCGTGATATATATGTAACCCATCAATATAGCCGAAGCCTACAGCGGCAGAAGGCTAATAAAGTGCCAATCAACGTAGGTTATCTTCACACTCAATCGCTTTCTGTATTTGCGGCAAGTGGGGAAGTAATGCCAAATAGTCCGCTAACCTGTAGGTACTCTATAGAGGATATTAGAAATTTGTCTTCGGCGGTGTGTTACCGCAATACCGTTTTCGCCTTAATTAATAGCGGTAGCAAAATGAGAGGTAACGACTTGCGTGTTGTATAAATTATACAATATTTATTACTACAAATTTCTGTTCGAAGACCGCATCAGAAACTCCCGCATCTGTGGCCGTCTTCGTGTCCGTGATATAGCAGACAAACAGCAGGAGGGTCATCTACGCTGGTACGGCCACATCTTAAGAAAACGTTCTCGGTGGTAGGCCATAACATCGGCTGCCGGCAGAAGTTACCACCCACCAGACAAAGTCTTGCCGCCAAGCGATTCGTCGTGTTCCGGCATGATGTCTGGTGAAGCCTATACGGGTCTGAGCAGTTGTGTTGCGATGTGTGCCGTGTACGATCCGCCAAATGTTGTTGTGTCGGGAGTTTGGTCGTGGAGAGTCTCCAGATCAATCTCCCTCTAGCGCAGCATCGTTTGGTCGTGTTGGTCTTGGGTTTTACATTGCATCACCTCGCTCAACTGCCGTCATCCTTCCTATTCCTAAGTTTTTTAAGTGAATAGGCTTAATAAACTATTGCGCTTTACCATCACGATTGCATCACTGCTTACCATCAGGCGGGATTGCAGTCAAGCACTAGTTTATAATTACATAAAAAAAAAACGTGGTAACAAATGTCATGCCATGGCGCCTCCGCGATGCCGGAACAAGCGAGGGAGACCAAAGAAATTCAGGCTTGAGGTTGTAGGAGATGACATGCGTGTCCACAATCTCATACCGCAGGATGCTAAATACCGCGCGAAATGGAGGAGAATGAGCAGAAAAGCGGATCCCGGGTTTGAACGCTGGGATGATGATGATGGTGATGTGTTACCGCAGTACCTAAAATTTTCGGCTTAATTAATAGCGGTAGTAAAATCAGAGGTAGCGACTTCCGTGTTGTATAAATTACTTAATCACCACTACTCTGAATGGCAAAGGAAGACATAATGAGCAAAAGGGAATGTCCTAGAACCAAAAATTTTAAGACATTTGACAATTATTAACACGGCCTGGACCCACGTCCATACTCGCGCTTAATCCTCTCCCAGACAGAAGGTCTGTGTCTTTATAGTGGGAATATTCCCACTATTACCACATTATTGGCTAATTTGCTGATTATGATTATTAACTGTCGTGAAACGCTACGCGCTAAACCAAGACCACGGCCGTTATCCTTAAAACCGCTAAGTTTAATTGGAACAAGGCCGCATGACAGATGACAAATGGGCTAGAAGAACCACCAATTGGCTCCCACTAAGCCACCACTTATAATATTTAAATTGTAAAGTGTATTTTGTAAATTTTATAAATTGTTTCTATAGGTACCTTGGTCGGAAAATAAAATTTTATTCTAAGTGCTCGACGCTATTGTGGCAGGCGGAGATTAAGCTAGGTTAAGGATTAGAGAATGCTGGTAGTTGGCAGCATTTTATTTATTGAAACAGGAATATAAAAAATAAAAATGTTTTATTTGCACCTTAAAGTATTGGGTTCACAATAAAAATAGATATGTTTCTTTTCCAAATAATAGCTTGACAACATAACGTATCGATTTGGAGAACAATTATAGAGAGCAATTATAGTATAGAGTACGGTCAAAACAAAAATTTAAGCCCTGACTCCTAAACTAGGAAGACCTTGTATCTTAGCAGCCAGTGTCTTTGCATAAATCGTCCGCGAACTAATTTTGAGCGTATTAGCAGATGATAAGTTGTATGTTTGAGTTGCAGCCAATACATCAGCTAAAATAACTTAATAATTTATAATTGCAGCCTTCAGCGCCGACCTTCAACATGTAAAATAAATATTTTACTTATTTGAATAATTTCTATAATCTAGACGAGTTTAAGTTATAATAAGCTGAATTTTAGACACAAAACAACATAATTAAAATGAATTAGGGAGACTGTTTAGTATTGTGCAAAACTAGAACTAGAATTAAAATTAACAAAGAAACATAAAAATAGATAAACGTAGACTAGTGCATGTAGAGTATGACTGTAGTGTAGTGAAAGTATATATTTCTTTTTGTGCCAGTGTGTAATGTTTGTGTATGGGTGACATTTGTGTGTGTGTCAGAGTAAAACAGCAAATAAGATATTATATAGAAGTAAAATAACTAAAAAAATAAATAAGATTTCTGTCATATACATATGAGTCCTAAATCTTAACTAATATATAAAGCTGAAGAGTTTGTTTCTTTGTTTGAACGCGCTAATCTCGGGAACTACTAGCCCGATTTGAAAAATTATATTTGCTTTGGATAGCCCATTAATCCAGGAGGGCTTTCGGCTATATAACATCACGCTGCGACCAATAGGAGCGGAGCACAACTAACTCCACGCGAACGAAGTCGCTGGCGGCCGCTAGTATTTAATATACCGCACACTCACCACACATATAACACACGCCACACACACTGCATATACTAGTACACCATCTAGAGCTGCTTAATTACTTTTATTATTATTTTTAATTTTTTCGTTTATTTTTTTCATTTTATTTTCTGTAATATTTAGCTTCATCACTTCCATTGTTAAGATAGCACATAGGGGAAGAACGAGACAGCTCCGACTCAAGCACTATTGTAACTTACTGGAGCTGCCTCAATCTATCTATGACACAATATTTGGATGAAATAAATATGTTTGTATTTTTTTGTATTTTTGTACTTAACGGGAGAGAGAGATGGACAAGAGCAATTTCTAGATTCACTATGGCAAATGTGAGAAGTTGTACGATATGCGATTGACAAGGATTGCGGATAGAGAATGTGACATATTTGGTTTTCTCGGTACTAAAAGAGAGAGGTAATTTTGCACAAGCTATTGTGTGTTCGTTTTATGGCTATAAAATGGCTATTTTATGTGTTTAGGGAAGTTTCACTCCATATTACCATGGAATCTTAGGGTAGTATCATCTGCATACCAAATCATTGTCCAGTTTTCAATTAAGTAGTGTAAGATCCATACTGATATTAAAAATGCTGTCTGTCTGTCCGGCTTTCACGCCAAAACTACTCAACCGATGGTAATGAAATTTGGTACACAGATAGTCTAGAGCCTGAGAAACGACATAGGCTATAAAACATCCCGCTATGACCAATCGGAGCAGAGCAGTAACAAAAATTGTTGCGAAATCGGAAGCAAACGCTGACGTACATATTGCTCCCATTATTTTAACAGGCGCTTTTTTATATCAACTGAGCTCTTTCAGTTCGAAGCTTCTTCTTCTTCAGCTTATAAATGTCCACTGCTGGACAAAGGCCTCCCCCAAGGCTTTCCACGCCGACCAGTCTTGTGCTGCCCGCATCCATCGGCTTCCCGCGACCTTCACCAGGTCATCGGTCCACCTTGTTGGGGGCCTCCCTAAGCTGCGTCTTCCAGTACGTGGCCGCCACTCCAGAACCTTACTGCCCCATCGGCCATCGGTTCCACGAGCAATGTGCCCTGCCCACTGCCACTTAAGTTTAGCGACCCGCAGAGCCAAGTCGGTGACTTTAGTTCTTCTGCGGATCTCCTCATTTCTGATTCGATCACGCAGAGAAACTCCGAGCATAGCTCTTTTCATTGCCCTTTGTGTGACTCTGAGCCTTCGTATGAGGCCCATTGTGAGCGACCACGTTTCAGTTCCGTAAGTCATCACTGGCAACACACACTGGTCAAAGACTTTAATCTTGAGACACTGTGGTATCTTGGACGACGAGAAGATATAGCGTAGCTTCCCGAACGCTGCCCAGCCGAGCTGGATTCGACGAGGCACCTCTTTCTCGAAGCTTACGCGGGTGAAACCACGGGACACAGCTAGTTAATTTATAAACAAAGATGGACCTAAGATATTACCACAGTATAAAAATCATACAGTAGGTCGACGCCTTTGATCTCGTGTAAAATGCCGACATCGTGTAGACAGTAACTTATTTATTTATTGCAGATCAACATCGATAGCTGTATTATATTTAATTAATTTGCTACTTTTACTAAGGGAACAACTCGAGACAGATTTAAGTTATTTAGATGGCATTTTCTCAACCAGCACCCCAATTCACCTCGAAATTAACACCCATATCATATTAATATACATTTAAATTGGCGTCCGCCATCTTGGATTTCAAAAAGGATGGCTTTTTCGTAACAAGCACCCCAATTATATTCAAAATTGACACTCATATCAAATTATAAAACAAACACGCGTTAGCCCTTAATGATAGATACCGAGCTACGAACATCGTTTTGTTCTCAGCTCGGGTGCCGCTTACCCGCGTCTTGTCCCTCACACCCCGCATGGTTTCTCTGTCTTGACGTCTACGTCGGAAGACTGTATAATTTTTAGAGTGTGATATTACTCTGTGGCACTCCATGGGTAACAGGTAAGGTTTCACTTGCATAATTGCCAAAATTTATCTTTTATGTTCTTTTAGATAAATAAATAGACAGTTATTTGAGTTAAATCCACTGACTCCATGTCGATATAACTTGTTAATTAGAGGACGAGACTAGGGTTGTAACGGAGGACTTGTTAGTGGAGACGGAGGCGGATGCGGAGGCGACGAGTCTCACTTCCGCGGAAGCGGAGGTAATAGGCGGGGGTGAAAGTAGATATAGAAAAAAAAATATGGTTAAATAAAACATTTTTTATTATTTTAAATACATACATTAATAGTAGTACATTTAGTAAAAAAATATTATCTTCTAGTAATGAAAATTAAGGAGAAAGAAATTGTATTTGCCGCATTCCCGTCTCGTACTAGTTGATTCTTTACCATTTCGCGCTCAAACGCAGCCGGTCGGTTGTTGAGCGTCACGGTAAACCACCGTACACATAAATAAAGGAAGGCAAAATATATTTTTTTTTTTTTTGTTTTGTTTATGTTAATTATACAAACAGAGAAGTCTTATAAATATGGATGTTGAAAATGTAACTTTACGTAGAAAGAAAGCAACACCTAACTCACTAAATTCGTCATTCGAATCAACAAATTCTGATTTTCTTTCACAAAGTTTACCGCAAATGTCTACTAGCTTAAGCTGCGAGGAGGTTGAAAGACTAAATGAAGAAATCAGTCAGCTGAGAATGCAGTTACTTGCCGCTAACAATGAAATAGATAACTTGATCATGGAAAACGGCACTTTAAAGAAACAAACAGAAGAACAACAAAATCTCATAATAAAATTAAAACACCTGTGTAGTGAACCAATAAATAGTATCACAAAATACTCAAATTATAAAAAAAGGGTTAGTAAGGTATATAATCTAGATCTATTACACAAAAAGAACCTTGATACGAGTTTGATCGAACCAGAGACCAAATTATGCGAAGAAAGTGTAACAGATGGCGCTGAAGGTCGAATGATGATGAGTGGGTCGCTCCACAATAATAACATGGGCTTGAAGAAGTTCGATCAGAATCCGCTAGATGGCGCTTTGATAAATAACCATGCAGAGAACATGAGAAACAATAATAAAGTACCGACTAAAAGTGACAAAAGCAAATCTAATTCTCAATTATATATAGTTGGAGGTCAACAATTTACAGGATTGGCAACACAACTTATACAGTCTAGAATGAATACTAAGTACAAGAATTATCATATTTTTTCCAGTACAAAACCATACGCCACCACAGAAGAGATTCTCAAGTCTATTTACAAACTGGAAGATTTGGATGATAATTATTTAATTATATGTGTAGGGGAAAATGATACCAACCCAAATAAAATACTATTAGAATTAGGATCGTTGCTGAAAAAATTTCAGAAACTAAACATACTTATATTTAATGTTTTGCAAAATAAATATTTGAATTGTAGTTTGTTAAATAATAACTTAAAATTCATAACCAGCCACTTTAAAAATTGTTCATTTGTGAATATAAAAGGTAATTTCCAGTACAAGAAGACCTACTTGTCAGAGGTATGTAAAAAAATTAACTTTAGCATTGACTCGAATTATTATGACAAATCATTTTTATGTTTTAAAAATATTAAGTTATTAATTAATACAGCAAAGGCTAAAACAGAAGGCAAAACAACTATTCCTAAGAAAGGCACTATTCCATTTTACTTTCAATGTAATAAGAAAGCTCATTCAAACGACAGTGGCCAAAATATTAATCCTAATACCGCCTCTTTGAGTAACCAGGTAATGATAAGCGCCGACAACCACAAAAAGGGAACCATTCCCTATTATTTTAAAATAGTTGCACCGTGTATAACTATGCGATCCGAAAAAAAATTGTGTTTACCAACACAGAAATGTTTTCGTCTCTAATTCGGATTTTAACTTTAGAATATTTCACCAGAACATTGCTGGCGCTATAAACAAATCAGAAGAATTAACTTTTGCAATCCACGAACTATCGCAACAAGGGCTAAAGATAAACGTAGTGTGTCTGACTGAAACTTTTATTAAAAAAGGTACAGAGATGCTTTTAAAAATTCCTGGGTACCAATTAGTTGCATCATACTCACGTGACTATAAACGAGGAGGGGTGTGTATACTGCTTCAAAATAATATGAGATATAAAAAAAATTGTGACATTAATGACTTGTCATGTAATTTTATTTTCGAATTTTGTGGCGTAGAAATAAATAACATTATTATTATTTGTTTATATAGAACGCCAAATAGTAATCCTCAAATGTTTCTCGGTAATTTAGAACAGTTACTAATAAGATTGACGAGAAAGCATAAAAAAAATTGTCTTATGCGGGGATTGGAACTTGGACATATTAAAGCCAAAGAAATGCTGTGAAAGTCTGAAGAGCCTTTTGAAAAATTTCAACTTGGAATTACATATTAAAACTCCCACAAGACAGATGGCGTGCCTAGATCAGATAGCAAGCAACGTCAAGCAAGTTAAACCAGAAGTGCATCATCTTGCATTGTCCGATCATGAAACGGGACAGACGCTTTCGTTAAGAATTAATAAAAAGTACGGAACATGCTCTTGGTACGAAGAGGTCAGAGATTTTAGTCAGGAAAACATGGATAAGTTCTATAGTTGCATATCATCTCTCACTTTTTCAAGTGTATACGAAGAGCATGGTTTTCAGGAAGCGTTCCGGGAGTTTCATGGTATTGTTAAACTATTTTTTGAATTATGCTTTCCGATATTTTCAAAAAAGAGGTCATCTTATAAAGAAAACTATAAATGGTTGACAAAAGGCATAAAGAAATCGTGCGTAAAAAAACGAATACTTTATCTAAGTCAACAACACAATAAATCTAAGGGACAAAAACTAAACAAAAAATATAAATCATATAGTGACATTCTCAAAAAGTGTATATATAAATCTAGACAGCTGCAAAGTAAGAAGTATATTGTCAATAACAAAAATAAATGTAAAGCCACATGGACAGTGGTTAATGAAAATATCAATGATTTAAGTGCTGTAACACAAATTGACGAAATAACCATAGATAAACGGACAATTATAGACCCTAAGGAAATAAGTGACATGTTTAATCAATTTTACATACAATCGACTAATAATTCAAATTTTAAATACGATATTGACGAGATAAACAAGACTATTGATATTAATAATGACCACACAATATTTCTTAAGCCTACTGATGCTACGGAAGTATTTAGAATAATACAAAGTCTTAAAAATACAAGTGCAGTAGGACTGGATGACATAACGACAAAAGTTATCAAACTGGCAGCTTCGTGCATTTGTCAACCCTTAAGTTATTTAATAAATTTATCTTTTTTGGAAGGTGCATTCCCGGACATTTTAAAAAAATCGGTGGTTAAGCCACTTTTTAAGAAGGGTAACACATCTGACATGAGGAACTACAGGCCAGTAACTCTGATACCGATTATGTCAAAAATCTTGGAGAAAATCATGTTGAGAAGGCTCCAAGACTTTGCGATTAGTCATCATGTACTTAAGGACGAACAATTTGGTTTTAGGACAAACAGGACAACGTCTTTGGCTTGTTTTAATTTAATAAAGAATGTCACCCACGCGATAAACGATGGTTCACCGGTAGCGGCAATCCTCCTAGATATGAGTAAGGCGTTCGATTTTGTCGATCACAAATTGCTTTTACATAAGTTAGAGAAATACGGAATAAGAGGAAAAGCGAACGACTGGATAAGAAATTATTTGAAAAACCGACATCAATGTATAGAAATCTCCAGAATTAGTAATGGCAAAAAAGTGGCATATAGAAGCGAATACCAGCAAAATAATTTCGGAGTGCCGCAGGGAAGTGTATTGGGACCTTTTTTATTTCTTCTATACATTAATGACCTCCCAAACATCACTCGCCACTCGGTGATTTTATTTGCTGATGACACGACTCTTGTCGTGAAATGTGAAAGAGTCGACACCTACGAGTATGAAATAAATGAAGCCATCAAAAATGTAATACACTGGTTGAATTCCAACAACCTACATATAAATATGGACAAAACAAAAATGATCCAATTTCAAACATATAGGAGAAACCCATTAAATTTGAATATCAAATATAACGACACTACTATAGAACAAGTACAAAGTGCGGCGTTTCTGGGCATACAGTTGGATCAAAATTGCGACTGGAAAAAGCATGTCGCCTATGTTTGTGACAAATTGGACAGATTCATCTATGCACTAAGACGGTTAAGAGACACGGTCTCAACTGAAGCGGCTCTATGTGCTTATCACGGGTACGTTTCCTCCGTTCTGTCCTACGGTCTCTTGTTGTGGGGTAACTCGGTGGATATCAATAAAGTGTTTGTAGTACAAAAAAAATGCGTGCGTGCTATCTGTAGAGCGGAGTACATGGATAGCTGTAAGCCTCTGTTTAAAAAGTACAATATATTACCTTTAGCATGTATGTATATTAAAGAATTGTGCCTACTAGTACGACAACATCCTGAAAATTTTATTAAGCATAGAGATGTAACCAAAAGGAATGTTGCCTCTAGAGACAGACATAGGCTCTGCTTGCCACAATGCAAGCTTGATTTGTATAAAAGAAATTCCTATGTCATGGCTATTAAGGTTTATAATAAATTACCAAACACTTTTAAAGAACTACCTTTGCTTATATTTAAAAAGAAATTGATACAGTGGCTAAAAGAAAAACAGTTTTACACAGTTAATGAATTTTTTACTTATGTTGAAAGAAAGTGAATTTGGTTATTATTATATTTTATTTATTCTAATTTGACATCAATTGACTTAATAGTATTATTTTTATTTTGACATTATAATGAAAATCGTGGACATTTCAATTAATAAAATATACAATCTGACATTTTATAAATTGATATTAATGACTAATATATTATAATGTAATGAGTTTGAAATTGTAATTATATAAATTTAAATATTTGCACACCACAACCATTGGTAGAATGTAAATGGGTCCACTTTTATTTTATGAAGAGCATACTATTTTTGTAAACCTACATTCTTGCAAATAAAGTATTATTATTATTATTATTATTATTACCGTTATAACTACGTGTGAAAAAAAAAAATATGCGGAGTCGGAGGCGGAAGCGAAGATACGCTTTCTTGCAGAACTTCCGCAGTAACGAAAGCGGAGGCGAAGCTCCGTTACAACCCTAGACGAGACTATGTGTTACTCATCGAATCATACAAGTCCTGTGAAATCATAACAAATATTTTTACTGAGTCGTATAATTGATTCATATGCTAGATGAGCGGAAGGACATTTCAGACTTTTACTGACTAAAACCCATCCATGTTCGTTCATTTGCCAGCATAGTATATCCCTGTTGCTACCTGCCTTCAATACATAGCCATGGCCTGGTATGCAACATCATCATCATCATCAACCTTTTTTACCGTCCCACTGCTGAGCACAGGCCTCTTCTCACGCAGAGTAGGATTGAGCGTAATCACCACGCTTGCTCAATGCGGGTTGGCGATTTCAGACTTAAAGTTCAGGTTTCCTCAAAATGTCTTCCTTCACTTTGTAATCAGTCATTGGTGTCTAAGATATACTTAGAAGGTACATATAACTTAGAAAAGTTACATTGGTACTTGCCTGACCTGGAATCGAACCCGCACACTCATACTTGAGAGGCTGGTGTTTTAACTACTAGGCCACCACGACTATAACATGGCAGGCAACAATTGAATAATATCCTTTAAAACGATTCAGGTTGGAATTGAATGTATGTTAAGCAATATGCCCCGGTATAAAAACAAACGAAACGCAAATACATTCACAATATTTTACCTAAAAGCAATAGCATTGAAAGCAATACCAATATTGTAACGCTGAAGCACATTTCATTTCAAAGACATTCATTGCAATAAAGGGTCAGCTTTTAGAATAAAACCACCATTTTTACTGTCAACTATTGCAACGGACTTTTTTGTTAACTATATATTGAATAAACACGGGATTACAAAGGCTTTTTTATAAGTTATAAACTAGTGCTCGACCGCAATCCCGCCTGATGGTAAGCAGTGATGTAATCGCTGATCGTAAAGCGCGTTAGTTTGGAGACCGTTTTGAGTTAAATCTGTCTACCTAGACAGTGCAACTTTTGACCTGCAGATTAAAACAGTCATTGAATAATTTAAAGGAGATGTTTCAGAAATGTATGGAGCCTGGGCCAGCACATTGTACACTTAATGCTAGGTATAGTTACGCTATAGTTAACTGTTTTTAATGTTAATTTCCTGTATTTTAGCTTAATTTTTATACAGATTCAATTTAACTCGGCCAAGGAGTGCAACACAACTACTAATAAATATGGTGGTCAGCAATAAGCAAAATAAGATTTTGACAGTGACATTTAATTGACGTGTCATGTATCTAAGGCTATCGTATATATATTATCTACCATCTGACTGCGAAAAAAACAAAACATGAATTCCGAACATACGGCCCATTAAATAAACACAAACAACTCAAATCAACACTTGACACAAACACAACGGGAATATAGAACCATAGAATAAAGAGAGGGAAGTACGTTATCTTCATACAAACGGACCGCGCGCGGCTTGTATGTGTGCGCCATAGTATCTATGCGTCGCCGCACGCACACCTAAACACAATATTAGAGTGCCTATGACTGCGCTAGTCGCGGCTAGCACGGAACGAGGTTCGCGCGTCACGGCTTTTCGGCACATTCGCTATATCACAGATTACAGAATACTACGTAGCTAAATTAAAGAACAATGTGTGATTATCGCAGGAGAAATTTTATTAGTGGTTCCACCTGACGACTTTGTAGAAAATATTAAGGCGGCTCCAGAGGAAAAACACACCGCAAGCCGTTTTTATGTAGTTTTCCGGAGCTATCTACTCTTTATCCAAAAGAAATATCAACTTATTAAAAATACGTAAATTTTCTCCATAATCTTGGCTCCAAAATTGTAGATTTTTTTTTTATTTTACTAAGTGTAATGTTTAAATAATTCCTTCACAACGAAACCACTGACAAGAGAAATAATTATCATAAACGTGCATCTCCTCGGAAAGTAAGCATTATTTAGATTGCGTTCTTACACTAATGGATAGGTAATTTCATGACGAACATTATTGTAGAAATATTTTTTTAAAACGACCAAAATCAAAATTTTGTTCAACAATCTGAGCGCATTCGCCATCATTTCTGTTGCCCGGGCTATTGAGATTCAGTATGCCACAAGCTCTCGAAGGGGGAACCCGTGTCGTTCGTCATCGCGCGCTCCGCTAGCATAAGCGGGCGGCGCGTGAGCGAGAAAGCATCTGCTTGCTCGCTCACGCACCGCATGTCGCATAGAGTACAATACTATCTTAGAGTATCTCTGTTATTGATGTTTATTTTGGTGTTCGTTTTTTTAACCGATTTCAAAAAGGAGGAGGTTGCTCAATTATATGTTTTTTATGTTCAATTTTTAACCGACTTCAAAAAGGAGGAGGTTACTCAATTCGACCGTATATGTTTTTTTTTTATGTTTGTTCACGCATAACTTCGTCATTTATAAACCGATTTTGATAATTCTTTTTCTGTTGGAAGGAAGACGTTCCCAAGGTGGTCCCTTGATAAGGATATCAAGGTTTGATGGTGGAAGTCCAGAGAAAACAAGCGGAACTTTCAAAAATTGGGGGCGACTAGTGCATTTCTTAGCATTTTCATTAAATATTTTAAAGCACTACAATTTAATAAAGGTCTGGAGTAGATCTGATGATGGAGCCGAGAGACAGTCGAAGGAACTCCTCAACAATTGACAGCAGCTACCTTGTGGTTGGGCTCGATTAATTTGTATTGATAAGAACTTTACACCTAGATGGGTTGCGACTCTCATAAGAGCTCTAATGATGAAGACAAAGGCCAGTTCCGGGAACTCCTCAACGGTTTCCAGTAGCTACTTTGTGGTTGGACTTCATTCATTTATATTAATAAGACCTTTACTCCGATTAGGTTAAAATAATAGTCTACAGTAAATTTAATGATGAAGACCATAGGCAGTTGAGGGAATAGGTACTTACGGGTAAAAATTAAAGTAAACAAAAGTACGTCATTTCCCAACTATATTTGCGTCAGCTTCCAGTCTGACCGGATGCAACTGAATACATAGTACTTTTAACAACTAAAAATGTAAAATAAAAGCTTTTTTAGAAAAAAACAACCGACTTCCAAAAACCACTATGTAAAGTGAAAAATAACTAACTTCGGAACTCGGTGTCTAAAACGAATATACCAAACGAAAGACACCAACTTCCGAAATTAGTTATTTTTCACTTTGTAGTGGTTTTTGAAGTCGGTTGTTTTTTTGTAAAAAGTTTTTATTTTTATGTTTGTTTGCGGATAACTTCGCCTAAAATTTGGTATTTCGATGAATTTTTGGGTATTTCGACATGGGTGTCGTGATAGGGGTTTTCGGGAGTGCAGATCACGAATATGACGTAATTTTTGAAATCCAAGATGGCCGACACCAATTTTATGATATTTTGACATGGGTGTCGTGAAAGGGGTTTTTGTGGGTGCTAATTACGAAAATGACGTCATTTTGGAAATCCAAGATGGCCGACACCAATTTTATGATATTTTGACATGGGTGTCGTGAAAGGGGTTTTTGTGGGTGCTAATCACGAAAATGACGTCATTTTGGAAATCCAAGATGGCCGACACCAATTTTATGATATTTTGACATGGGTGTCGTGAAAGGGGTTTTTGTGGGTGCTAATCACGAAAATGACGTCATTTTGGAAATCCAAGATGGCCGACACCAATTTTATGATATTTTGACATGGGTGTCGTGAAAGGGGTTTTTGTGGGTGCTAATCACGAAAATGACGTCATTTTGGAAATCCAAGATGGCCGACACCAATTTTATGATATTTTGACATGGGTGTCGTGACGGGGGTTTTCGGGGGTGCAGATCACGAAAATGACGTCATTTTTGAAATCCAAGATGGCTGACACTAATTTTATGATATTTTGACATGGGTGTCGTGAAAGGGGTTTTTGTGGGTGCTAATTACGAAAATGACGTCATTTTGGAAATCCAAGATGGCCGACACCAATTTTATGATATTTTGACATGGGTGTCGTGAAAGGGGTTTTTGTGGGTGCTAATCACGAAAATGACGTCATTTTGGAAATCCAAGATGGCCGACACCAATTTTATGATATTTTGACATGGGTGTCGTGAAAGGGGTTTTTGTGGGTGCTAATCACGAAAATGACGTCATTTTGGAAATCCAAGATGGCCGACACCAATTTTATGATATTTTGACATGGGTGTCGTGACGGGGGTTTTCGGGGGTGCAGATCACGAAAATGACGTCATTTTTGAAATCCAAGATGGCTGACACTAATTTAATGATATTTTGACATGGGTGTCGTGAAAGGGGTTTTCGCGGGTGCTAATCACGAAACTGACGTCATTTTTGAAATCCAAGGTGGCCGAAATTATATTTCATGATATTTTGACTTGGGTATCGTGACGGGTTTTCGGGGCGCTGATCACGAAAATGACGTCATTTTGGAAATCCAAGATGGCCGACACCAATTTTATGATATTTTGACATGGGTGTCGTGAAAGGGGTTTTTGTGGGTGCTAATCACGAAAATGACGTCATTTTTGAAATCCAAGATGGCTGACACCAATTTTATGATATTTTGACATGGGTGTCGTGACGGGGGTTTTCGGGGGTGCAGATCACGAAAATGACGTCATTTTTGAAATCCAAGATGGCTGACACTAATTTTATGATATTTTGACATGGGTGTCGTGAAAGGGGTTTTCGCGGGTGCTAATCACGAAAATGACGTCATTTTTGAAATCCAAGGTGGCCGAAATTATATTTTATGATATTTTGACTTGGGTATCGTGACGGGTTTTCGGAGCGCTGATCACGAAAATGACGTCAATTATAAGCTGTGGCATAGCTTCTATTTCTTTATCAAAGTCAAAAATAAAACATCAAATATAGTTTAGTCGCTAAATCGCCACCATTTTTCGCACTCCTTCAATGACGTCACTGGTAAAAAATAAATAAATAAATAAACTACAAAAAAGAAAATACTTACTTATACAAATGTATACGTTAATTAGCAAAATAAAAAAAAATACTATGTCATAAATAACTAATAAAAAATTTCCTACTAACTACATACTGCGGAACTCGGTGTGCACACCTTTGCGATTTACCCCGCAGCCACGCGCAGGATTGCGTTTTTTATCTGCATTTTCATGCACATCTGCAGCCCTGCGCGTGAGCGCAGATTCAATGTATAGTACCATGCGTTTCTCCATACAAAATTTGGTACTAGCGAACATCTATCTTATATATAAAATTCTCGTGTCACAGTTTTCGTTCCTATACTCCTCCGAAACGGCTTGACCGATTTTCATGAAATTTTGTGAGCGTATTGAGTAGGTCTGAGAATCGGCCAACATCTGTTTTTCATCCCCCTAAATGTTAGGGGTAGTCCACCCCTATTTGTTTTTTTATTTTTACACAACATTTTTAGTTTCTATTTTTTTACAACATACAAAAATACATACAATCCTAAATTTTCACCCTTCTACGATCAATCCTTCAAAACTGATCAATCGTCATTTAATTAGTTTTATTCCCATGGGAAATCTAAAAAACGCGATATAACCTAATTCCACGCGGGCGAAGCCGCGGGCGGAAAGCTAGTACTAATATATAAAGCTGAAGAGTTTGTTTGTTTGAACGCGCTAATTTCAGGCACTACGGGTTCGATTTGAAAAATTTTGCGTTGGATAGCTCATTAATCCAGAAAAGCTTAAGGCTATAAAACATCACGCTGCGACTAATAGGAGCAGAGCATTACTAACTCAACGCGAACGAAGTCGCTGGTGGCCGCTAGTATAAAATAGCTTTACCGCGGCAGCCCCGAGTGCCACATGTTTTTGTTTTATTAGAAAGACGATATCTTCAAGGTAGTCTCATGTTTAGGAAATTAGGGTCTGATGATGGAAGACTAGGTAAATCTAGAAGAAATTTAAAAAATCAAAGGGGCGTCTAGGGCTTTTCTAAGTTTTTTCATTAAGTGTTTTAACGCACTACAATTTAGTAAAGTTCGGAGTTGATGATGGAGCCGGGAGATAGCCGAGGGAACTCCTTAACGATTCACATCAGCTGCCTCGTGTTTGTGCTTAATAAATTTGTATTGATAAGAACTTTACACCTAAATGAGTTGTGATCATCATTAAAGCTCTGATGTTGAAGACAAAGGCCAGTTAAGGGAACTCCTTAAAGGTTTACAATACTGCCGTCATAAGGAAAAAAGACGCATCTAACATTTTTTTCCAAATTGAGTTAGAGCCATATTCTGAATCTATAAAAAAAATGGCATACACCAATATTTTTATATTTCGCATAAATTAAACGTAACCCTATAAATCTAACTGTTAAAAAAGACGTATCTGCAATGTGAATCAAATATTACTAAAATGAAAAGACCTTTCTGACGTACACTAAGTTGAAAAGACGCATTTTAGTAGAAGCGTCTTTTTTGTTTTCAACATATTTAATTCATCATAAAATGAAAAGGCACATCTGCATCGTCATAAGAAGAAAAGACTTTTCTGTGTAGATGCGCCTTTTTAGCTTAGTATTACAAAAACTAGGCAGGAGCAAGTGCCAGTAGCGTCTCTTCTACTTAGTATTGCTAGCTGTGCGGGGTGTGGTGGGGCCCGCGATGTGGGAATAGTGCTCTTCAGTTGCGTCCAGGCAGTCAGTGACAGCAGAAGAACAGAAGCTGTATCTGGGACAGCTGATCCAAATCGATAATTCCGGCTTCAAGGACGAGGTGTTTCGAGGGATAGGACTCGGCTGGGCAGCGTTTGGGAAGCTCCGTAGTGTCTTCTCATCCAAAATATCTCAGTGCCTAAAGACAAAAGTCTTTAACCAATGTGTGTTATCGGTGATGAAATATGGATCTGAAACGTGGTCCCTCACTATGGGCCTCATAAGAAAGCTCAAGCTATGGAGAGGGCTATGCTAGGTGTTTCTCTACATGATCGAATCAAGAAAGAGGAGATTCGTAGAAGAACTAATGTCGCCGACATAACCCAGCGGATTAGAAAAGCATAAAAATATTAAAATATCATTAAAATGGAAATGTAAGTAAAAACTTATTCGCTTAATACCTGGGGCTTTTATAATGGGGCAGGGGCAATGTAGGGTATTAAAGAGGCTATGGAACAAAGGCTCGAAAGCAATCGCAAGAGATGTGTCTGTTGGACGGAGCCTACTTGCGAAGCTGAAGACTGGGAATGGTAAAATCGCTTCAATAGTAAAGCTTAGCGTTTGTGGACTATGAGAAGGCCTTCGATTCGATCGAGGCTTGGGTGGTGCTACCGGATGAGATGATAATGAGTATGGTGATGGTAGTGAGTTTGTACAAAAACGTCACTATGTCAGTCCGCCTCCAGGATCAGGACTCGAAATCGATTCAACTGCAGCGTGAAGTGTGATAAGGAGGTATCATATCACACAACATGTTCACTGCTGCGTTGGAAGATGTCTTCAAGCTCTGAACTGGAAAGGACTTGGTATCATCATCAACGGCGAGTACATCACTATCCACCGATTTGCAGATGATATCGTGGTCATGGTGGAGACCCTAGAAGACTTGGGAAAAATGCTCAATGACCTCGGTAGAGATTCTCAACAACTGGGTCTAAAGATAAACATGAATAAGATGAAGATCATGTCGAACTCCCATGTCACACCCACTCCAGTTCTAGTTAGTTGCTCTGTACTTGAAGTTGTTGACGAGTATATGCATACATATACCTGGAAAAAACAGCCCAACTAGGTAGGTCAAACTTCGAGAAAGAGGTGTGTCGTCGAATCTAGCTCAGCTGGGCAGCATTCGGGAAGTTACGCTACATCTGCGTCGTGTGTGTGTTGCCAGTGATGACATATGGAACTGAAATGTGGTCGCTCACATTGGGCCTCATACGAAGGCTCAAGCTCACATAAAGGTCGATTGAAGGAGTTGCTCGGAGTTTCTCTGCGCAATCGAATCAGCAATGAGGCGACCGAAAACCAAAGTCACCGACATAGCTTTTCGAGTCGCTATAATTAAGTGGGCGTGGGCGCGGCACATTGGTCGCAGAAGATCGATGATCGCCGATGGGGCAGTAAGGTTCTGGAGTAGCGGCCACGTACTGGAAGATGCAGCGTAGGGAGGCCCCCAACAAGGTGGGCCAACGACCTGGTAAAGGTCGCTGGAAGCCAATGGATGCGGGCAGCACAAGACCGGCTATTGTAGAAAGCTCTGGCGAAGGTCTTTGTCCAACATTGGACCTCTATAGGCTAAAGAAGAAGGTGTAAAGGGCGTGACAGCTCACATTGGTTGAAAAGTATAGATAAGATTAATCTATGTATGGGATTTATTCGCCAAATATGTAAAAAAAATTATGAATTACTAAAAAAAAAACTTTAAATTCTTAAACAACAGAGTTAATTTTCGATACAACTTCAAACATTGGTAACACTTTTAAAATAAGGTTTGTCACTCAGAAATCAAATTGATTACAATGGCAATAAAGTTGATATTTGTTTAACTGAAATATAAATTGAACTTGAAAGATGTTAAATAACTTAGTCCGATTGACAGCATAAATATAAGGTATGAATTTAGATGAGACTTATAGTATTTCCTAAGTTGAAAAAACTACAAAAAAAGAATTACTTAAATCGAACTTATTGTTCCGGAAATATTTGGGTACAAACATACAAACATACACTTTTGAAATTTGGCACATTTGTTCAGACGTTGTTATCTAGACTAACATATACGAAAACTGAGCAGTTCTGGAAATATTACATACTTTTTGATGTCGGTTGAAAGTAGAGGTTAGATTTATATGGGTTCTAAAAATGGGCAGGTGTTTTTGTTTTTTAATTGAAAGTTGGTTTTATTAAGTAGAAAAGCAGCAAATGGCTATAAACGTCTTTATTATTTAAATAACTAGAACATAATAACACAATAATTACTAAATAGAAAAGGCGTTTAAGCAAATACTACGTTGAAAGGACGTTTCTAACCAGAAGCGTCTTTTCATTGTAGTATCACGTATTTTCTTGCATTTTTATTACTAAAAAGAAAAGGAAAAATTGATTTTTTAAATACAAAACATTTATTTTATTAAAATTTACGTATACATACTGATAGATCAAACCCTAATTCATACTTTTGCATCACAAAATAATAATTAAGTTTATTTCTATATGCACAGCAAGTTTTTTAATTTTTGAAACACGTTTTATTTTTTTACTCGGTTTCGTACTTCATGTAGAAACGTCTTTTTCGCTTATCGCGGCAGAATAGTTACCTTATGTTTGGACTTATTTCTGTTCATTTATATTGATGAAAACTTTACACCCATATAAGTAGGTTAAAATGAATGTCTACAATAGATCTGATGATAGAGCCGAGAGAAATTCGAGGGAACTCCTCAACGATTCACAGCAGCTACCTTGTGTAATATCTTGATTAATTTGTATTGATAAGAGCTTTACACCTAGATGGATTGTTATGATCATTAGGAGTCTGATAATGAAGACGAAGGACAGTCTATTGAGGGAACTCCTCAAAGGTTTACAGTAGCTGCTTTGTGGTTGGACTTAATTCATTTATATTGATGAGAAATTTGCACCCATATGGGTAAAAATTAAAGTCTGAATTACATCAGATGATAAAACCATAGACAGTCGAGGGAATTTCTCAACAATTTACAACACTCTACTTTAACATAGTACAAACACTACCTACTCGTCATGCTTATGCAAACATCAATTAAAATCAAGAGACTGAATTTAAGTTGTGTTATTTCATTGCGTTATTTCTAGAAATGCTCATACTTTCATTGTGGTCTTAAAGGAATTAAAGCAAACGAAATAGGTCGTTTGCTTGCAGGCCTTTTCCAAATATGCTGCCGTCAACGTCCAGTCTGATCGGATATTGTATTAGTCGGATGTTTATTATTTTTCTGCGAAAGGAAGCTTTGCGTAAATAATATTATAGTATATGTATTTGTTATTTATTTTGATATACGATAGTTTTATTTTTTACAATTTACGTATTTGTTTTATTAAACGAGAATAATAATATAATTTCACAGTCTTGCCTGGTCCAAAAAAAAAATCATGTTTTTTTTTCTTTAATTTTTACCCATATGGGTGCAAATTTCTCATCAATATAAATGAATTAAGTCCAACCACAAAGCAGCTACTGTAAACCTTTGAGGAGTTCCCTCAACAGACTGTCCTTCGTCTTCATTATCAGACTCCTAATGATCATAACAATCCATCTAGGTGTAAAGCTCTTATCAATACAAATTAATCAAGATATTACACAAGGTAGCTGCTGTGAATCGTTCAGGAGTTCCCTCGAATTTCTCTCGGCTCTATCATCAGATCTATTGCAGACATTCATTTTAACCTACTTATATGGGTGTAAAGTTTTCATCAATATAAATGAACAGAAATAAGTCCACATAAGGTAACTATTGTAAACCTTTAAGGAGTTCCCATAACTGGCCTTTGTCTTCAACATCAGAGCTTTAATGATAATCATAACTCATTTAGGTGTAAAGTTCTTATCAACACAAATTTATTAAGCACAAACACGAGGCAGCTGATGTGAATCGTTAAGGAGTTCCCTCGGCTGTCTCCCGGCTCCATCATCAACTCCGAACTTTATTAAATTGTAGTGCGTTAAAACACTTAATGAAAAAACTTAGAAAAGCCCTAGACGCCCCTTTGATTTTTTAAATTTCTTCTAGATTTACCTAGTCTTCCATCATCAGACCCTAATTTCCTAAACATGAGACTACCTTGAAGATATCGTCTTTCTAATAAAACAAAAACATGTGGCACTCGGGGCTGCCGCGGTAAAGCTATTTTATACTAGCGGCCGCCAGCGACTTCGTTCGCGTTGAGTTAGTAATGCTCTGCTCCGATTAGTCGCAGCGTGATGTTTTATAGCTTTAAGCCTTTCTGGATTAATGAGCTATCCAACGCAAAAAGAATTTTTCAAATCGGACCCGTAGTGCCTGAGATTAGCGCGTTCAAACAAACAAACTATTCAGCTTTATATATTAGTACTAGCTTTCCGCCCGCGGCTTCGCCCGCGTGGAATTGGGTTATATCGCGTTTTTTAGATTTCCCATGGGAATAAAACTAACTAAATGACGATTGATCAGTTTTGAAGGATTGATCGTAGAAGAGTGAAAATTTAGGATTGTATGTATTTTTGTATGTTGTAAAAAAATAGAAACTAAAAATGCTGTGTAGAAATAAAAAAAACAAGTAGGGGTGGACTACCCCTAACATTTAGGGGGATGAAAAACAGATGTTGGCCGATTCTCAGACCTACTCAATACGCTCACAAAATTTCATGAGGATCGGTCAAGCCGTTTCGGAGGAGTATAGGAACGAAAACTGTGACACGAGAATTTTATATTTATGATAGATGTTCGCTAATACCAAATTTTGTATGGAGAAACGCATGGTACTATACATTGAATCTGCGCTCACGCGCAGGGCTGCAGATGTGCATGAAAATGCAGATAAAAACGCAATCCTGCGCGTGGCTGCGGGGTAAATCGCAAAGGTGTGCACACCGAGTTCCGCAGTATGTAGTTAGTAGGAAATTTTTTATTAGTTATTTATGACATAGTATTTTTTTTATTTTGCCAATTAACATGTACATTTGTATAAGTATGTATTTTCTTTTTTGTAGTTTATTTATTTATTTTTTACTAGTGACGTCATTGAAGGAGTGCGAAAAATGGTGGCGATTTAGCGACTAAACTATATTTGATGTTTTATTTTTGACTTTGATAAAGAAATAGAAGCTATGCCACAGCTTATAATTGACGTCATTTTCGTGATCAGCGCCCCGAAAACCCGTCACGATACCCAAGTCAAAATATCATGAAATATAATTTCGGCCACCTTGGATTTCAAAAATGACGTCATTTTCGTGATTAGCACCCGCGAAAACCCCTTTCACGACACCCATGTCAAAATATCATAAAATTGGTGTCAGCCATCTTGGATTTCAAAAATGACGTCATTTTCGTGATCTGCACCCCCGAAAACCCCCGTCACGACACCCATGTCAAAATATCATAAAATTGGTGTCAGCCATCTTGGATTTCAAAAATGACGTCATTTTCGTGATCTGCACCCCCGAAAACCCCCGTCACGACACCCATGTCAAAATATCATAAAATTGGTGTCGGCCATCTTGGATTTCCAAAATGACGTCATTTTCGTGATTAGCACCCACAAAAACCCCTTTCACGACACCCATGTCAAAATATCATAAAATTGGTGTCGGCCATCTTGGATTTCCAAAATGACGTCATTTTCGTGATTAGCACCCACAAAAACCCCTTTCACGACACCCATGTCAAAATATCATAAAATTGGTGTCGGCCATCTTGGATTTCCAAAATGACGTCATTTTCGTGATTAGCACCCACAAAAACCCCTTTCACGACACCCATGTCAAAATATCATAAAATTGGTGTCGGCCATCTTGGATTTCAAAAATTACGTCATATTCGTGATCTGCACTCCCAAAAACCCCTATCACGACACCCATGTCGAAATACCCAAAAATTCATCGAAATACCAAATTTTAGGCGAAGTTATCCGCAAACAAACATAAAAATAAAAACTTTTTACAAAAAAACAACCGACTTCAAAAACCACTACAAAGTGAAAAATAACTAATTTCGGAAGTTAATAATATAATTTCACAGTCTTGCCTGGTCCCAAAAAAAAACATGATTTTTTTTTTAAATGTGTCAGTTCTGCAGAAATTTATTTGACCCTGATTACGTTTTCCCTTAAAATAATAAATAATGATAAATTAAACTTTATTATATTATTTTTCTATCCCTTTGTCCATCTGACTTAGCTAACTTTCAATCTACAAAACTAACTTCCAACCCTGAAGTTACAGTCATAACATATTTAGTTATAAAGGTCTAATCAATACACATTAAATAAGCCCAAACACGTGACAGTTGCTTCCGATGTGGATTCCCTTGATATTCTGTCATCTCCATCATCAGGTCAGGCCCAAATCTTCACGGTTTTATAGTATCATCCGATATAAACACGAGTATCAAGTTGTCACCCGAAGCGTGCCTACAATTTTCGATAATTGGCCTAAATTTCTCAGAATTTCCATTATCGACACTGACGTGGTAACAATGGGATTACATAGGCAGCATATCCCTTCATATAAAAAAAAAGAATGGTCTAAATAGGTTCATTAACCATAAAGTTATCAGCGACAATAAATCGAACTGAGAACCACCTTTTTCTGAAGTCGGTTAAAAAATAAACACCGCAGAATTTTTATTATGAAGTATCGTCAACATTTGTTTGAGTACATAATAACCAAAAGTATTTGGGCGCACCAATAAACAAAAATAAAAGTGCCATGTCTGTTACTTCTGTGGTCTATGAATTTAACTTGTATTTGTAAGTACTTCGTCCGCCAGACGGCGCTAGTAATATTTTGCGAAGTATTGTAGAGGTGGGGCGCGGTCAAGAGGGAGCAAATGCTCGAGGTCATTTGGTGAGGGTACGACCTTAAGAGGATGGAGCAGATGTTCCAAAAAGTATTTAAAAATGATCACATAAACTGCAAAGTTGGAATGTCTATTTATGAACAAATAAAAGATTTACATTTTTCAGCGCCCTGCCCATGCTTTCCGAAATTATATTTGCAAAAGTTATTTATAAGGATGCGGATATATTACACATTAAAGTTTAATTTATTATTAAACTTTATAGGCGTTTCGTAATAAACGAAACCGAAGAAAGTATTTTTCTGTGGCTAATTTGTAATTTTGTAATAAATGTGTGATTCAATAGATATGTTTGTGTTATTTATATTTGTATTAATTAAAAATAAAAATAAATATGGTCCTTTATGTGTACAAAACTACTAATAAATTACTAAATAAAAAATACAAAAAAACTGTGTATGACTATATGTATACTAAATACTAAGCAAATAATTTAAATATAAGCTCTTAGTCTATAAATATTTGTTAGCGGGTTCGGTGACAACCGAATCCGACGAAGCGTGAACAGTCGTCAACTTTCCGACCTTTGCCAATCTATAGACACTGAATTAAAATTTTGCTAAACGTGACAACCCTAAGACAGTAGGCAATTAAATGGGGGGTTGGGTCGGAGATAACCTACTTCCCTCTCTTTATTCTATGATAGAACTCTCAAAGTCGCAAATAAAGGGTTATCTCACTAAAAAACATTTCAAATAATTAATTATATATAGTTTTATTTTTATTCAAATTAATTTAGTAGTATTTTAATGAAACCCTTTTATTTTTTTCCTTTTTATGTTTCATTTTGGGCCACCACTATCTACGCTATCTCTTAATAATATTTTTTTTAACATATCCTTTTTATAACATCTCCTTTAATAATACTTTTTTTTTTTAAATTCCCAGTTAAGGAGGAGAAAGGTATAGAACTTTTTTAAAACCACATCTATTGTTATCGCTAAAGAGATAGTTTCTTTATGAGACGAGGTTCAAATACAAATATGATTATAAGGGCGGGTTGTTTCAAACGGTTGGTTATCGTAACATACGTACGTCAAAAAGTTACGTCCGTTAACGTAACTTTGATGATGTTTAACGTTCGTTAAATGCCGGGGCTACATTAGCAGGCGAAGATTCGTGTCGCGTTGGCGCGCAAAATATCTGTTGTCCTTGTCATACACGATGTTCTTCTCATTGGCGGGCGAAGATTCAGAAATCGGCCTACGGCGAATATTCGTTGTTTAGTTGTGCGGCCGAGACCATGGAGGAAGCAGTGGCTTTGCATTATATGTCAATAAATTATTATTTATTACATGTTTACACAACAAATAAAACAAAAACAATTTAAAAAATATGCAAAAAGAACGTCAGTCCTACTTCAAAGTCTGGACGACACTGAAGTGACGTAGGTGTGAGTGTGAAGTTACTCCAGCGAATATTGTCGCGACAAGTCCTTTGAAGCGCGCCACTTTACCGACAGCGCCCCGATGCTACATCGTCTGCGCACGAATACATTGCGTTGCAACGATGTACCCGGCCACATACATCGCCCCAGCAAATTTTATCTAGGCGACTGTCATGTGCTGTAGTTTATCTAACTTTCTTGGTATTATTGTTTATTGTTGTGGGAAATAACTTCGTGCCATTTTATAAATTAAGTCCGTTTATACTAGAAAACTGTGTACCTATAGAAAAGCTATACTTTGACGAAAAATGGATACATTTTATTTTTATTTTATATATTTGGGACAAAAAACAATTATATGTTACAATATTAATAGCCGGCTAAGGTATAATACATAGTAACCAAACATAAACATTGTCGTCCTCCGTGGCGCAGCGGTCAACACGCCTGCTTGCGACGTGGAGGCCCCGGGTTCGAACCCCGGCCAGGTCATGATGGAAAACGATCATTTCCTGATTGGCCTGGGCCTTGGATGTTTATCTATATATGTATCTATTATAAATATAGTATCGTTGAGTTAGTATCCCATAACACAAGTCTCAATCTTACTTTGGGACTAGCTCAATCTGTGTGATTTGTCCGTATATATTTATTTATTATTTATATAACCCCCACCATACACACCAAAGTAAGTAAATTACTACACTTACTCGTACTACTACATACACTTAAACATAGTTACTATGTTTAAGGCCTTAATAAGTAGGTATATGTTAAACATTGCAATCTAACAAAACACGTATATTCTATAATGTAAACATATTTTTTTTAGAGAACGGAAAAAAATAAAACATGACGTGTAAAAGTGATCAGTGATCCTACTTGCTTAATAAACGATTTCATTTCATTTCACTAACTTCACAAAAAATGAGAAAGATCGCTTTCAATCTTCGCTTGAAAAATACAAAGATGTGTTGTTCTGTAAAGAAACAGACAACAACAGTAATATAAAAAAAAAAACAGAACTTGGGCTGCTAAACACCTTTCTTTTTCTTTTTACGTTACTTGTATCATCATCAGATGAACTACCTACTATCGTCAATTAGAGACCAAACTCGCGAATACAAAAGGGAGTTTATGTCGTTTTCACTAATTGACACCACGGCGGACTAAACACAACTTGACATAAGTTACGTTAACCAGTGCTCAGAGCATCGGTTAAAGTAATCGTATTTTTTTGCGTGCGTTGACGTTTACGTATTGTGAAACAACTCATTTTTTGACTTGACGATGGTTAGCACCATTTTTAACTTTTACGCATGCGATAAGTGAACGTGAAACAACCCGTCAGTTATCGTAATCGTATCTTTTTTTGCGTGCGTTAACGTTTACGTATTGTGAAACAACTCATTTTTTGACTTGACGATGGTTAGCACCATTTTTAACTTTTACGCATGCGTTAAGTGAACGTGAAACAACCCGCCCTAAGTATTAGATATATTCACTAGCGATCTGTCTTTATCTAAAAATAGGTTATTCGGCTTACCAGTAAAGGACTAAGCTTATTTTCTCAAGCATATTAAGGTTATTTAACATTTCCAAAATACAGACAACAATACGATGAAAATTCCAAATACTGGCAATACGAACAAGGGCTACGAGTAACACCCAGTAAGTGGGTTGTGTTTTTCCAACGGAAAATAGGTATTGTCTGACTTCTACTGAAAGATTAACTGGCTATTGGATATTTTTGATTGAATTTTTGTATGAAGACCAGAAACGTAAACACGTTATCAAAAGAAAAAAAAACAATTTAATTTAAAAGTATATTATGGTCTACATACTCGAAAGCCTTTATTTAATAAATCATGAAGATATTCATGAAGTCGAAAATAGCCGTATTGATATTCTTAATTTTCCTATCATTAAATTTATATGAAATGAATTTAAACTAAAAGTAATTAAGATTAAATTAACACCTTTAATAAGTATTCACAAGTTCGCAGAATTTTGTATCCGGTACCATACCATGTATGAGTAATTAGTTTTGAAAGTGGATTTCATTTCTAATCACTAAAGTTGACCACGCAATTAAGCACATAATTATAGAAATTAATTATCAGCAACAGTTCAGGTTATGTGACCCTTCTCTTCTCTCAAGATTATAAGAAAGAGTCTCGAATATAAATCATTATACGTATTTTAAAGACGCTTTCTAGAATTTCTGTTTATTAGAGTAATTCTAAAAAATGCTCAAATACTAGAATAATCCCATTTCAAAGAACCAGAACTTAACCAGAATAATTGCCTTTATTTAATTTAAACCAACACTAAATTTCATAATCATTTCACCATTAAGCTTATTTTGGTTTTGTTTGAACTGTATGATGTAAAATCATTGTCTCCTCAATAGTATGATGTGGTGTAATAATAAAAAGTAATAAAACTAAAACCCAACTATGACAAAAAATGACGCTGAAAAAGTATAAAACAAGATTTTCAGAATACTGAACTGAACAAAGTTGCTAATGTAGTTGCAAGAAAATGGAAACAGTAGACTCTACCAAGATGCCTTCGTTGTAAATTGACAATAATGTCATACAATACTATTCTGAAGTATGCAATTTTCACTATGTGGAGATAAATCTTCATGTTTGGAAAACCGTAGTCACACGTTGTCAAAGTGATACTATAGGTAGGTATATGTAACGTGTGACTACGCCTTTCCAAACATGAAAATTTATCTCTACATAGTGAAAACTGCATACTTCAGAATAGTATTGTATGACATTATTGTTATTATGTGTTGTTGTTATATGTTATTGTTAGTGTATTTGTGGCGCATAATATTAACAAAAGTTAAATTGATGAACTTAAAAGATGTGATTTATATGCAATCAGACCATGAATACAGGTAAAGTTACAAGCAAATGATAGTAATTGATATATATTCAAAATGAACAAGTAAAGCGTTTTCAAATGATATCAAACACGGCATATTTATCTTAACTTTATTTTTTTACTCTGTATGTTTTGTCCGCTAGAGGGCGCTAAATTAGATTTTGTGAAACCCTATATAGCCTATAACCAGCGGACAATTAAGACGCTTCTAATGATATGTCATTTGTCTAATTCTGATAAGTAGTTTAGAAGTTACGAGGGAACAGATGAACATACATACATACATAGCCTGCCAAAATCATAACCCTCCTTTTGCTTTGCCGTAGTCGGGTAAAAATACAAAAATAGGAAAAGTACTTAGCAATTCATTAGGATTTCATTAACTGACACTCACTGACACAGACAATAATCTCGGTTCAGAAAATCAATTCACAGCAGGCGATCTATCGAGTCAAAATTTCATGCTACTTATGGGATTATCAAAACTGAGGAGGTCCCCAAAAGAACCAAAGTCGCCGACACAGCTCTTCGAGTCGCTAAAATTAAATGGCAGTGGGCGGCGCACATTGTTCGTTCCGTTGCCAGAACCGATGGCCCATGGGGCGGTAAGGTTCTGGAGTGCTGGCCAAGTACCAAAAGATACAGCGTAGGGAGGCCCCCGACAAGGTGAGCCGATGACCTGGTGAAGGTCGCGGGAAGCCGATGGATGCGGGCAGCACAAGACCGGTCATTGTGGAACACCTTGGGAAACGCCTTTGTCCAGCAGTGGACCTCTATAGGCTGAAGAAGAACATGCTAGTACTAGTAATACCACGTGAATAATTTTACGTGGACAATCTTAGATTTGGCGTATGTGCACTAAATATGTATGAAAGTTTAAAAGATCAATTAGGTCAATGTTCCTCAATAAAACCTTTAACTCGAAGCCCTTTTAATATATTACTATGATAGTACTTTCTTTCATGCTGTGATGGATGGATGGTATAGCATGGATCCGTGGCAAAATAATAACAATTGCACAGACCGATGGATCCGGTCAAGCTTCGCATGCCGCAGTTGGCCTGCGGATGGGTGACCATCGTAACATACCCTTCGTGCCTCGGAAAGAACGTTAAGCCGTTGGTCCTTACTGTAGATCAGGAGCCCGAAAGCCTTAAAATCAGTCTTATCAAGGGGATCCTATTACCCAGTAACAGGGTTAGTAGGCGCTCCATATAATACTGGTATTTAGTTGAAAAAAGACTTTTTTTTTTTGGGACAAAACCCGCCACACTGTTCCCAACCCACTGCAACTCCTGAAAGCCAGAATCAACAGTGGAGACCGCCAGAAAAACGCCGAGCAATGAAGCTATTGAAAAAAGACTAGGCGAATGATGTCGATTACTATAATAGCGTTTACAACGAAAATTTTTCTAAATATGAAATTACTAGCTGTGCCCCGCGGTTTCACCCACGTAAGCTTCTAACCGAAAGAGCTCAGTAGATATAAAATAAACGCCTGTTAAAATAATGGGAGCAATATGTACGTCCGCGTTCGCTCCCATTTTCGCAACATTTTTTGTTCTTGCTCTGCTCCTATTGGTCATAGCGGGATGTTTTATAGTGTATGTCCTTTCTCAGGCTCTAGACTATCTGTGTACCAAATTTCATTACAATCGGTTCAGTAGTTTTGGCGTGAAAGCCGGACAGGCAGACAGAGAGAGATACTTTCGCATTTGTAATATTAGTATGGATATATCGTGTTCAACGCTGGTCAACGCAACACTTAACTTCCCCTAATAAATTTTCGGATGCCCTGAAAATCTGTACAATCCTTTTATCCCCGTACGTGTCTATATTTGGTATTTTCAACGCTCGAACGCGGGCGAGAGCATGACATTTTATTTTGTGAAATGTGGTTGAATAACAAGTTTAAAATGCTTGTTGCATTTTGATAGCCTCGTATATATGTAGAATTACTTTTTAACTTCACATAATTGCTGGGATACTAGGTTGCGCAATTGTCTTCACCTTATCGGCATAATTTTAGCAAATGGTGTCAAAAGTCTATTCTACTCTAACATTTGCGATGCAATGAAACAGATACCAAATATACGTTAACTAGAAATGAATAGCCATTTGAACTATTCCAAAGAAGACGAAATAATTGTGTCGGGTCGATTAGTCTTTCGTTTTGGCGATTTTCACTGGCCTGATTTAACCGCTCCACACTTTTTAGGGTTTCGTACTTCAAAAGGAAAAAAACGGAACCCTTATAGGATCACTTTGTTGTCCGTCTGTCTGTCAAGACCCTTTATCTCAAGAACGGGTGGACGTATCAAGCTGAAATTTACATGAAATACTTAAGTCTATTGTCCCTTGCTGTGAAAATATCAAACTTATAAGCCAAGCCAATCAAAAGATACAGCCGATTATGTCGATATTTTCAACAAATTTTCGACACTCGCAAAGGAATCAAAACCTACAGGATACTTCCCGTAAACTCAGAATCTTGAAATTTGGCATGAAGCATTGTCATATAATGCAAATATAGGAAAAATTGCGAAAATCACATTTTTTTAGTTATATAATATAATGAAAATATTTTAATAAAATGAAACTTACTACCTTATTTCTCACGAACGAATAACGGTATCAAATTGAAATTTATACCAAATACTCTCTCTCAACCTCACACTCAAATACTCTAAGCAGTGAAAAAATCAAACTTCTAAATTAACGCGATCAAAAGATACAGCAGTTTATACCGACACCTTAGACGAATTTCCGTCACACGCTAGGGAATCAAAACCTACAACAAAATACTTCCCGTGCACTCAGAATCTTGAAATTCGGCCGGAAGCAACGTTATATAGTACAGACAGATAAAGGAAAAATTGCAAAAATGATAAATTTGAAGTTACATAAAATATTAAAATATTATTTTTGCTTACATGACATAAAATATTTTTTAAATAATTATATACTTACTACCTACCCTTTTTCACATGAACGCGTAGAGATATTAAAGTTGAAATTCATATCAAACACTTCTTAAATCTAATTGCCTCTAAACTGTGAAAAATTCTAAATCAACGCAAAAATTCAAAACGCTGAGGTAGGTACCTACCTATAATCATTCCGCATATTTTGAAATTCACCACTACTTGCAACGGAATCAAAACTTAAAGACTACTTCCCGCTGACATTGAATCTTGAATTTTGGTATGAAACAATAGCTTAAGGTAACCTAACAGAAATCCCCGAAACCTTTTAAAATTTTTAGGCACAGTAACTAGTTAAACCAAAACAAAGACCAACACAATCGTCATTCAATCTAAATATTTTGGTGAATGTAATTCTGTATAAAACCTAAATGCCTCCTAACTGCTGTGTTATACTTAGAACTTATAAATATATTCCAAGAAATTAATTGTAATTTCCTATTATTGTCGATGATCATCAGACAGCTTGCTTCCCACTGGCGAGGCGGGACGGGGGGGAGTAACGAACGAACGCGCAAGCACTAGCCGCCCGCGGGCGCGAAGGCAGGCGGTTGGTCAAGGGAAGGGGTATCGCGGCACAGCGAGCGGCAGCCGTGCGCCATACGCACGAGCGCCTAGATGCTGTTCGCACGTGTACCGAAATTAGTAAAATCTGCGACAATTTCTCGTTGATTTTGTTTACTTCTACTTAGTTTCTCGATTAGGTGTAGAATATTTACACGAAATTACCATAAATATGGTTGTTCTAAACTGAACGGTTTGCGCGAGAGTCACTTTCAAAGTATTAAAATGTGTACCTACCCTCTCTGTAAGTTCCAAAATAAGATAATATTAAAACTAAAAAAAATATATGATGTGCATTACGCATTACCATGCAATTTGTTTGAACGATGTCTAGTAAGTAATTTAATTTAATACGTCATAAATTGTGAACCGCTACGTTTGTACGGCGGAACCCTCGGTGTGCGAGTCCGACTCGCACTTGGCCGGTTTTTTTTTTAAATCAAGAACCCTCAGAGTTTTGAAGTCCTCAAAGAGAATAATGCTGGAGGTCCTGTCAAATGAATGCTATAAATCGGGGCCACGGTTATCAATTCTAGCGAAGAACCATATAACTATTTAGCCTATATAACTTTGTCGACTTAATTAAAAATCATGACATCAAATAAACACAATCCAAAAAGAGAACTAAAGTTTTTCATTCATTAAAAAATACAATAAAATCATATTAGGTCACAATTCAATAGATTTTATTTCCAAAATATCAGTAGGTACATGTTACACCAATTTAGTCTCGACCCCTGAAGTAGGAGATCCTTTTTGACAGGAGTCGAGGTTTCTCCAGTTATTTGGATCAGCATAATAAGACTCAGACATAAGAGATGTCAGCACATCGTAACGGGGTCCACGAGACCGATGCCTCCTGGCTCAGGGTTGCGGGTTGGTCAAAAAAGAAATCGTTTTCCTGGCGCACAGGCAAGTGAAGGAACACGGGTGGGTTTTAGTCAGTGAAAGTCTGACACGGTCTTCTGCTCTGCCCAGAGCGGGAGGGGTCATTTGATGATTTCCCATCCAGATCAAAATACATTTATTATACGGCCTACTAATTTACCATGATATCAGTCATTACGTAAAGACACTTAATATTGTTGAACGTTTTGAGTTTCCTTAATGAGGCACAGTGTAGACATGGCTTCATTAAATTCGAGCTTTTTTCTCGCCAATTTGCCATTGATTTCGGCGCTACACAAAGGGGATCACAGATCCGTTGAGGAACATCCAACTTTTAGCGAATGTACTCGAATTATAATGAAGCACGTTGTTAAACTAGTTAATCACGATTCTAGTCACCAAGTTTGTGCATAAATTGAACTCCTGGGCAGTTTTTGTCGCTTCTGAAGAAATGGAGGGTAGTCCAACAAAAGAATTTGTGGGTACCGGGTACGGTAGGTGCTGACTATAGATTGTATTCACGGTACCTACCGCATTACTTTTGAATTTCCAACCAACTTTTTCATTATACTTGTCTTTTTATGTTTGAAAAGAAAGGACAAGATGTCGTTTGCATTCAACTTTGTGATACGACGATTTCTCTGGCGATATGAAGATCATAGATATCTGATGTTTCGCGTACATTTATCGGCGTGCTCCGGCGTTTGCTCTTGATATTTTCCTCAAAATGAAACTTGGGAAAAGCGCGAACGTTTTGCAACTTTTATAGCTTTGCTTTAAAAATGCCAATAGTCTGGAAAAAATATTTGGCTTCTAAAACCATTCTGAATAAACACCATATTCGATTCTCAGGTGCTTCGGCAGATAAATATTCATGCTTGAAACTTCTCCAAGCGTAAGATGAACTTTTTCAAAGCGTATATTTTGTTCGTAAGCAAGAAAGGTCGAGGGAATAAGAGCGAAAGCATGTACACTTCAGTCGATTTCACTTCAGCTGAAATTAAAGCTCGGTTGGGATCAGCGGTTTTAGAGATTGCGGTCGCGCTTTGTTGCTGGCGTATAATATGAAATAGGTAGGAAAAAAGGATCCGCAAAAGTTCTGTGTCATTCTGTGCGACGAATGGCGTGCCGTCTTCACAATACAACCTCATGAGAGTGAGTACGTGATTTGTTCCAACATTGAAAATAAACGCCGAGACCCGGCCTAGCGCCGATCCACATTTGATTAATTTTAGTATTCTACACTGATTGACCACCGTTTATTCGGCATTTTGACAGACTTTTGTAGATTGAAACTAAGAGAATTTCCAGAGATCTTAATAGATAGTCTTTAAATGATTTGTATCTATATTTTTTATACTTAAATACCATCAACTTTTTCCCTAAAAGGCTTTTTACAAGCTCTCTTACTTCTTAAGCTCAAAGAAAATAATGATTTCTGCGAACGTGGTTTTTGCTGTATGTTTCTTAATGCTAAAAAGATAACATACGATGCAAATACATACATGCTGTGCGGTGAAGGAACATTTATTTCGAAAAAAAAAATTGATAGACAGCAAAATGTTACTGTAGCCGAAGACAAATAACTCAAAAAATATACTATCTTAAATTATATAAAAAAATGCCTGCGATAACTCAATTTCATTCTATTTACAGATGTTGTTGTGGTTAAATAAAATAATTCCCATATCTTTACGTATACATTAAGAAAAGAAAACCCCGTCCCATCCATAAGGATAATAAAGGCTAGGTAAACATGTGACCTAATAAAATATGAAATTTTACATTATCATCATAGTAACAATTTGAAATAATCTAGTGAGAATTTTGAAATAGTCTTGTTTTTCCGCGAATTAATTCCAATTTTCCGAAAATATGGTAATTTTTACCCGACTACGGCAAAGCAAAAAGAGGGTTATGATTTTGACAGGCTATGTATGTATGTATGTATGTATGTATGTATCAGTGGCGGCGTAGCATAGGTTGGCACCCGGGGCGACTTTCTATTCGAGCACCCTTTTTTTTTGTTGGGATGGGAAATCATCTAATGACTTCTCCCGCTCTGGGCGGAGTGGAAGGGCGTGACAGACTTTTACTGAATAAAACCCACCCGTGTTTCTTCACTTGCCTGTGGGATGGCCAGGGTTTCTTGTTTAACCAACCCTCAATCCCCACCCAAGAGGCATCGGTCTTCGTGGACTCCGTCACGATGTGCTGACATCTCTTTGAGGCGCGCGTGAAACACGACGCGCCGTCGACTCGGGACTGGTCCTTACCGGGCGGCGAGCTGCCCACTGCTCACCGCCCGCAGGCCCGCGCCTACGGTGGCCGGGAGCTCGATGTTGTCTCCCGTTGCGGCGGCTAGCGGCGTGAGCGCGCTCGGATTCCCGTTGCCTCACGCGCTCTGCCTCCTCCTTTGCCAGCAGTACTACTTTGCAGAAGGAGGTGACGGCCTGCCATGCACTCTCGGTCCGGACCATGGCCTGGACCAGGTTCAGACGCGAGAGATCGCCGCCGCTAACCAAAGCCGGGCAGATCTCCACCGTATGCTCCACCGTGTCCTCAGGGCGATCCACACATTGGTGACACCCTAGCGTTTCCTCCCGAAACAACCGTGTCCGGTGAGGACCTGCGTCAGGCGGAAGGTGAGGGCACCGTGGCGCCTCTATAGCCACTCCTCAAAGAGGGGACTTACCGCCGCTATTGTGGCGTGCCCAACTATCGAGCACCCTCAAAATAAAACGACAAATATTAAACGTGTTTACGTGACTTTATTTTGCAAAAACACTCAATGACATTATCATCGGAACTCCCTCCGAACCTTGGATTTATGCCCCCGATAACGCCTGAGGAAATCCAAACTGCTTTTCGTTGCATGGCGAATCGGAAAGCTGTCGCAGCTTAGGGAGTTCTCATTGAGGCCTGGAAGGGGATGGGTCCTCGCGGTGTGGGCATGTTAACGAACTTCCTGAACCGCGTGCTCCTATACGGCAAAATCCAGAACCAATGGAGGCTGAGTATTATCACTCCAGTCTTCAAAGGCAAGGGCTCGGTACAGGAGTGTGGTAATTACCGCGGTATAAAGGTCATGTCCCACACTATGAAGATCTTTGAGAGGATTTTAGACTCCCGGATCCGACAGGAGTGTGCTGTCTCGACGTGTCAATATGAGTTCCGTCGAGGGTACGGAACCATGGACCCTATCTTCTCCCTAAGGATCACCATGGGGAAATACAGATCGAAGATCACGCCTCTGCATATGCTGTTCTGGTGGGCATTGAGGTCCAAAGGGGTACCAGAAGCCTATGTTGACATAATTCGAGACATGTACCTCAAATCCGATTCCGTTGTTAGGACCGCTGTAGGCGACACTAAACCCTTCCCCATCACCGTCGGAGTTTACCAGGGCTCCGTCCTTAGTCCGTTTCTGTTCAGCGTGATATTGGAGGTCTTGTCAGACAGCATCAAGAATTCACATGAGCAACCTCCCTGGCTGCTCATGTATGCTGATAATATAGCGCTGGCAGACTCGGACAGGGAAAGGTTGGTGCGACGGGTCTATGTGTGGAAGAATTCGCTTGAGAACAGAGGTCCTAAACTCAATGTGGGGAAGACGGTGTACCTGATTAGCAACACGACAGACCCTATGTCTTTGTGCATAGGCGGAGACATGGTTGAGTGTACAGACCAGTTTAAATACTTGGAGTCTGTGCTCCACGCATCCGGTGACATTGATTGCGACGTTAAGGCACGTATTTCCGCAGCTTGGCAAAATGGCGTGAGGTGACAGGTGTCATTTGTGACTCCAAAATGCCGGTTAAGGTTACGGGACAGGTCTATAAGTCCATCATTAGATCTGTTCTTCTGTATGGCAGTGAGGCGTGGCCTGTGCTTGAGCGAAACAAGCAGGAGCTGCGTGTCACGAAGATGAATATCCAGCGGTGGATTTGTGGAGTTACGCGGAAAGTCCGCATCAGGAACTCCCGCATCCGTCGCATTCTTCGTGTCCGTGACATAGCAGACAAACTGCAAGAGGATCGCCTACACTGGTATGGTCACGTCTTACGAAAACCGGCATGTTACGTGGGTAACAAATGTCTTGACATGGGCCGGAACAAGCGAGGTAGACCAAAGAAGTGTTGGCTTGACGTTGTAAGAGATAACATGCGTGTCAACAATCTCACCCCACGGGATGCCAGAGATCGTGCGAAATGGAGGAGTAAGTGTAGGAGAGCGGACCCTGGGCTCCAACGTGAAAGCAGCGGATGCAACCGGGATTATACGCTGAGATGATGATGATGATGACTCAATGACATTATCAAAATTTACTTTCCTCTCCTTTTCAATGGACAATATGGATAGACTGGAAAGTCGTGTTTGGCTCATTGTAGATCTTGAGTAAGATTTTGTCACCCCTTGATGCTTGGCACCCGGGGCGGTCCGCCCCCACCGCCCCCCCTTTACGCCGCCACTGGTATGTATGTATGTATGTATGTTCATCTGTTCCCTCGTAACTTCTAAACTACTTATCAGAATTCGACAAATGATATATCATTAGAAGCGTCTTAATTGTCCGCTGGTTATAGGCTATATGGGGTTTCACAAAATCTACCGTGGCGCCCTCTAGCGGACAAAACATACAGAGTAAAAATATAAAGTTAAGATAAATGCGTAGTCACACGTTGTCAAGGTGCTACGGTAGGTAAGTATATGTAACGTGTGACTACGCCTTTCCAAACATGAAAATATATCTCTACATAGTGAATATTGCATACTTCAGAATAGTATTGTATGACATTACTACTGTGTCCATTTACTTGCAACTACATTAGCAACTTTGTTCAGTTCAGTATTCTGAAAATCTTGTTTTATACTTTTTCAGCGTCGTTTTTTGTCGTAGTTGGGTTTTAGTTTTTTAACTTTTTTTTAAAAAAAAGTGACTACATCATTTTCGACGGCGTTATTTTGAGCGATTCGACCACGTTCAACGTGCCCTGCCTCCCTTCGCTCGCGCATGTATTAACTTACTTCCTTTTGTGAAATAATATTTATTTTATAGGGGGATTTTTTTAAGTTTAGACTGGCTTTATAGCCATTAGTAGAATCAGTTATCGATACCTAACAAAACCTTCACATATCGGACAGGGTATGTATACATTGTATATTTTATTTACTAACCGCGCCCAACGGTTTCACTTACATAAGTTTCGAACCCGTAGGAATACCGGGATAAAAAGTATCCTATAGAATAGAATAGGATGGAAACGTACGAGAATAGTAGTAGTAGTGTTGTACTTAATACTCTTTATTATGTACACCATATAGATTACAATCTACAGAACATAAATATAAAAATTTTACAAAGAGTACACAATGGGCGCTTCTTAACCCTAAAAACGATCTTGTACAGACAACCTTTGGAAAGTATCTTATGTGTTAAGTATTCCTGGTTATAAACCATCATCATTATCTCAGCATTAATCCCAGTCGCATCCAAAGCTTTTTCAGCTTTGGAGGCTGGGGTCCGCTTTTCCAGTCCAACTATAACAGTCCAATATTTTCCGTGAAGCGAATGCCGTCTGACCTCCACAACCCGAAGGCGATATCGAAGCATTGCAGTTAGACCAATTGTTGGAGTTTTGAGGGCTCCAACAACCCGTAACAACTGCCATTAGATGTTCGTATGGCAACCGGGACCAACGGCTGGTTATAAACAAACTTTATCCATATCCATTCTGTAGTTTTTGCGTCAAAGAGTAACACATATTCATACATACATACAATCTTTCGCATTTATAATATTTGTACGACAAATGGTAAAAACATATGTTTTGTATGCTGTGAACATTTGGAGCAAATACTAATGGACTAGAGAAAGAGGAAGTTCCTATTTGGACACCTTTATAATATTTCGTTTTGTTCTTCCGCCATTCAATATACAAATTGATACCATTTGCCAACTCCGGGAACTCTTTAAAAAGATTGCAAGGTAGGGCGACACAGGAAATTATATTTCTGTGAATCGTTGGAAAATAACTTTGACTGATCTACAAAATTATTAGATTTTGAGCTTATTTTCATGTTATTTCTTGGGTGATGGTTGTAGTCGTTTTAACATCTAAAACCAACTTTTTGTTTTGTATACATACTATTACAATAAAATAAAATTTATGATTGTCTTCGCTTTGTATTGTCACAGTAAACAGAACAGTAAAACATCTTCATACAAACGTGCCGCTCTCGGTTTGAATGGATGAGTACGCGCCGCGCGTCGTGTTGGCACGCGATTTCACGCACACGCTGGCATAATATAACTGGGAATTCATGAGGTGGCAGTACGGACTGTGCCGCGTGACTGTAAGTTACATGACCGCTCGCGTTCGTCAACTCTCGCCGGCCACTTACCATAATATTAATTATTACGAGTATAAATTAGTATTAGTAAAAAATATTGTAGTGTTTTCGGGTGCCTCAATAACGATTTCGCAAGCCCGAACTTATCATTCTTCATAATTCCTACTGAACCAGAAATATAAGTACCTACTTATACTTAAATCTTATTAGAAAATATTTGTATTGTTTATTTCACAGTTTATTTGCTTTATTATGAGCGTAGCCGAGTTGCTATTTTCCATATAAATGTATTCCCGAATTTACTTCCTGAATACTAAAAAAATATAAATAAATATAAATATAAAGTCTATTTTAAGAAGCCTAGTTTTTCTATAAAACAGAGAATTGATTACGAAATATCGTTTAGGTAGACGTATTTGTCGCGTATAGTGTAATAAGACGTAGTATAGTGTTTTACAATAATGACTACTGCAAATTAATATTATTATTTTTTTTCTATTGTCTTATTATTGTTTGATCCAAATATGGCGTCTTAATCATAATATTAATAAAATTATAGTAAGATATGACCGACTAACGCTTAAGATTACCACCACTTTTACTTTTAGCTAAATGGGACATAAAGCTAAATAGACAACCCTGGGGATCAACGCAAGAGTAGGCAAATAAATCGGCGGGCGGCCTTAGATAACCTACTGTTCTGTGTACTGTGGTATTGTGTTGTAGACTTTTGTGGTTGGAAGGAAGTGCTAACTGTGCTAAGCGACAGTGCGCGAGGCGGTCGCCATATATAGATAGAACGCCAGCCCAAACTGATCAGACACAAAAATAATTAACAGAAAATTATCTGCGTAAATCTATTTATATAGTACTAGCTTTCGCCCGCGGCTCCGCCCGCGTGGACTAATATTTTTCGTATCCCACGGGAACTGCATATTTTTCCGGGATAAAAAGTAGCCTATGTGTTATTCCAGACTATTATCTACCCCTGTGCCAAATTTCAACCAAATCCATTCAGTAGTTTTTACGTGAAAGAGTAACAAACATCCATACATCCATACTTACAAACTTTCGCCTTTATAATATTAGTAGGATGTTTGTTTGTTTGTTCGCGCTAATCTCGGGAACTACTGGTCCGATTTGAAAAATTCTTTTTGCGTTGGATAGCCCATTAATTCAGGAAGGCTTTAGGCTATATAACATCACGCTGCGACCACTAGGAGCGGAGCATAACTAACTCCACGCGAACGAAGTCGCTGGCGACCGCTAGTATACTATAAGTATACTGAGACATTATTGTCTTGCAAAGTCTACAAGGTCATCTCGCCCAGCCTTTTGGCAACTATGTTGAGATCGGGTTTCAGTATAAGAGGATGTAGATATACCTACTAGTATTTAGCATGGAGCGACGATGTTTAACTGTCCTCCAAAAACCAGTCATTGAGTAAGATATATCTAACTAGCTTTCCGCCGGGGGCTTCGCCCGCGTGGAATTCGGTTATATAGCCCTTTTTAGATTTCCCTCGGGAATATCAGATTTTTCAATAAAAGGTAGCCTATATCTTTTCTCAGGGTCTAAAGATTGTCTGTGCCAAATGTCGTCAAAATCGGTTGAGAGGTTTAGGCGGGAAAGCGTAATAGACAGACAGACAGACAGAATTGCTTTCGCATTTATAATATTAATATCGAAGTATGGATAAGTAAAATTTTAAAGAGGAGTTTATCATACTTTCAAAGTGCTATTGTTGAAAATAGTTTTACGAATAATAGCTAGAACGTCCGGCTTAACGTGGTTTCCAAATCAAGAAGGGGTCTCTGTATATAAAGAATATCACCCATCCTCAAACCGACCTGGGCAAGCGTAGCTTAACATTATTTCTCAGCCACGAGCTCCGTTAAGCTGCCATACATATTATCTATACTTTGCGTCTCCTATAGTAACAATACTATCTTTAGATCAGATTTCTCTAGATCTGAAGATTCTACTTATTTATTTATTTAATCTTTCGCACAAGAAATGTACAGAGGCGAACTTAATGCCCTAGTTATTCTCTACCAGTCAACCACAGGTGGTGAAGAGATAAGATAGCAGGTGCTTTAGTTGAGAAAAAAATTGTAAAGAAAAAAAAAGCTCTTTTAACACTATTCAAAAAAATACATAATAGCTATATATGGATACATTCTATTACCAAAATATATACTTATATACATACAAAACTAAAATTTGGGAGAGAGGTTTAACCTAACCTAACGAGAGTCACTGCCGCACGCGATTTTTTTCATATTATTTCTTCGGAGAAGCTTTTCGTAGAGTGTCTGTGTGTGTAATACGATTGTGTGCATGGACCAACTAACGTACGTTTGTGTCATGCCCTAAGTTTACACATGCTTTCGTGAGGTGTGGAATTGGAAATTTATAACAAAACTCGACGGACCCACGTACATGACATTGTAGCGTCATACTGACGTCACACGAATTCTACATCTCGCAATCAGAGTTTACCGTGCAACTAACATATAAACAACTTTCCAATTCCAACCGTTGGGCAAGTGCCCGCCAGACATAACACCCGTCTGGTCGGAGGATCCTCCCTTTTCTATGGAGGATGAGTGAACTTTACTCCCTGTTCCTCATGCCTCCACAACATCATCATCGTAAGCCTATAGTAGTCCACTGTTGGGCGTAAGCTTCTTCTGTTGCACGTCTTTTAAATATTTTCGGCAAACTCTCATCCAGTTGCCATCAGCCACCTTGCAAGATCGTTGCTCCATGCATACTGATACGAAATTCAACAGTCACGTATAATTTTTTTGTGCTTTGTTTTCGGACTTTTCTAGTACTAAACCTCTTGTTGGTCGGATAGTTTTTGCTCGTATTTCTTATGACAAGATACATTTGCATCAATTTTTAATTAAGACAAGTGTCTATTTACTTGCTGACTGTAAAACCAAAATCAAAGCATATATTTCAAATAGACCAATGACAGGTACTTTTGAATTTCAAAGGGTTGGTCAGTCAATATTTTGATGGCACTAATACCTAGCCCATTCTAAATCGTAGGTCTTTCTGGAGTAGAACGGGTAAGAAAAAAAAAAACACTCCTTAGACACTCTTTTAAAATCATAAAATTATTACAAAATATTTGATTAGGTATAGCTTTCACGTTGAATTTTATACACGTGAAAACGATGCAGAAATACATCTACATCAAAAGCATCGAAAATACATTAAGCACTTCAGAAATTAAAATAAGCCGTGACAGCTAAGAGATGATCAGTCCCTACTGAAGGCGCCCGTTCATGAACATGACGTATGGGTCAGCACCATTTAGGTCAACCATTATGAAGGGCACTTAATGATCCACACGCGCTACCATCAGCGAGACATTAGATGAGGATAACATACTCTAGTCAGAGCACATTCAAGTCAATGAAAGACGTACTTACCTACATACCATCACGTCTGTAATCTCGGGATTACAGGAGGTCCAACCAAAGATGTACATGTATATAAAATTCCAACACCCACATTTCGCCAGCAATATTTTAATCCTATGTAATAGTGAGTCTTATTATTATTTCCATTATTTCATTTTACAGGCATATAAATTACATTTTTTGTTTAATTAAATATTAAATTATAAAAACATTTAGAAATATAAAAAATAGTAACCCACTGGTATCGGGAATAGGGTCCAAGCTACCGAGGAACCTCCTGACAATGCGAGCCGTGTCCAGAAGTACCGCTTTCTGTAGATGCCGAACGAGAGCCTTCTAAGGTGTTAGTCGAGGCTCTTGGCTATTAAGCCATTGGCTGTCACGACTATCGGTACAATGATTCCTGAATCCACATCCCACATTTCGACAACCTCGCGAGCCGCTGGCCACAAGATACTTGATTTATTTATCTTTCTCGGCTTTCACGAGGTTTTGTCAACAATCATTGCACGTCGTAGTTTTCAGTACGAAACTCGATCGTCGATATCGAGCGCGTTTGGCGCTTTCATTGGTTGAGAGTTCTTACGAACTTGAAACGGGCCAATCGCTGAGTCAAACGCGCTCGATATCGACGAACGAGTTTCTTAATGAAAACTCATAGCCTACTGATCGATCCACAATAAGTATATCAGGCTTATTGGCAACAATAGTCCTGTTAGTGATAATGGATTGATCCCAGTACAATGTGATATCGCCATTTTCGAGAACTGGGTCGGAAATGTCTAGGTCTGGGTAGGGCACTTCCGATTCCACAAGGTTTATTCATTATTATTATAGTCTATGTCATGTGAGAGCAGCGGTGGCCTAGTGGTATCGTCCGCAACTTACAAGTTGTATGTAGGTCGTAGGTTTGAACCCCATCAGGCGCTTTACTTTGTGTAAATTATTTCAAACTTGTAATTATTTATTCTCTCAAAACGGTGTAGGAAAAAATCGTAAGGAAACCGTCATGTCCTAGAGCCAATATTTTTTTTTATCTAAGATATGTGACATCTATCAACCCGCACTGGGCCCGCGTGGTACTTTACGGCCTTCTCCCTCTCATCGAGAGGAGGCCTGTGTGCCCAACAGTGGGAACATTATAGGCTGATTATGAATAGTCAGTCTATTGTCATCAAGTGGGTACAAATCCAGATTCCTGGCTATTGAGAAATTACTGATGGAAAAACCTAATATCAATTTGGCCGACCGAACCGAACCCTAACCTTAGCAGCGCTTGTGACTGTGAGATTGACTAGGTAGTCTGATAGAGAATCACGTATGTTGGTAGTTGGTAATAAAAGAGTTACTTTGTCATCCACATATATAAATATACGATATGTAAAGAAAACCCTGACCGATCCGTGAAGGTATTGTTAGGTATCGATAACTGATTCTAATAATGCCCACAAAGACAGGCAAAACTTAAAAAAAATCCCTCTAAAAAAATAAATATTATTTCGCAAAAAGAGGTAACTTAATACATACCGCGGGAGCGGGGGGCATGGCACGCGGCACCTGTGACGTGGTCGCGTCGCTATTCGCTTATAATAATATCGGTGTTGTCACTTTTTTTAAAATTGCCAGATTTCGGGGAAATTGGAATTAATTCCCGGGAAAAAAGGATTATTTCAAAATTCATTAGTATTGTTACTATGATGATTATGTAAAATTTTATATTATATTTGGTCAAGTGTTTACCTAACCTTTATTATCCTTACGGATCGGACAGGGTTTTCTTTACATATTGTATACGGACAAATCACACAGATTGAGTTAGCCCCAAAGCAAGTTCTTGTGTATAAATAACATTACACAATTAACGATACCATATTTATAATAGATACATATATAGATGAACATCCAAGACCCAGGCCAATCAGGAAAATATCGTTTTCCATCATGACCTGGCCGGGGATCGAATCCGGGACCTCCACGTCGCAGGCAGGCGTGTTGACCGCTGCGCCACGGAGGCCGACATATATATCATCCATTTACATTCAACCCGATTCATTGCGGTTGGTAAGGCATCTCTTAGACTTCCATAGTTGAACTTCTATTAGCCATGCTGCATATATGTACATAGTATGTAGATATGCAGATTAAAAAAAAATCTAAACGTAAGTATTTCTTTTTATTTTTTAAATAGCGGCTGTAGGGTCCATGTGCTTATTTATGATTTGTTTAATGAAATATTCAAATAGCTGCCTGACACTCCGGGTGACTCAAGGGTCGGCTTTGGCCTTGGCAAAAGCCCATACAATGTGGCAATGTCGCTAAGGTCTTCAGTCTCAGTAAAATAAATAGTCGACAGCGATGCGGAGAAATGTTGAAAACTTAAATAGTTTGTTATTATATTTATATTTTAATAGTTTGTTAGTTAATGTAAGAAGTTTATAGAGAGTAAATTTTTATATCGTCTTTAGTAAATAACATCTTTAAGCTGATCAAAGCCATATTTCATGAATATTCCCCTTATTTTTATAGTGACGCCGATTTCCTTGTTCATAAACTAAACTAAACCAAACTTAATTAGTTTAGTCCTGTCAGATTAGTCAGCGCCTAACTTTAATTGACATATTTTTAGTCGCCATGTTTTTAATTACCTCTAAACTGTCCATGGAATATATTAATTCGTCAGAACTAAACCAATATTTTATCTTCTGTCCTTTTCTTACTGAAATACATAGATAGAAAATGATGCACTGAGACTAATTTTAGTAAAGTAAACAAGTGAATCGGGGCCAATATCATGTTTTTAAATAGTGTTTTCAAACTTGAAAATTTGACGGCGCATGTGCATGCTGAAAGTTTGACGGCGACTGAACTAAATTCAAAATTGGGAGAGGCCATGACATCTAAAACTTTTCAGACGATGTGCAGACCTAGATTTCTGCATTATATTGATTGGCTCTCTCACGAAGCCTTGAACGGTTTGATGCAGACATTTATTTATACAAATTTATATTGCAACCAAAATTGCTGGCATTCAAAACTGGACATAGGTCTTTTTTTTTCGTGGTGGAAATCCTCATAGAATGTCGCCCTGGGGTGGGCGACGGGGTCTGTCAGACTTTTAGTGATTAAAACCACCACGGTGTCTCTTCTGTCACGCGCGCGCGTGGGGCCGCAGGAGTCTAGATTCTTCCACGGCCCCACACTCTCGTGCTGGCCCGGTCTGTCCGGGCCTTGTCTCCTGCATGGGGTAGTGGGGCGTTCAACTACCCCGTGGATCGTCTCCGCCTCGGGGTCCATCGAATAGGGGGCGGGGACTTCCCCATATCCCTCGCCCCTGGACTCATTCTTGGGGGGCGAAAGAGGGCGTTATCCGCCCTTCCTCGGCGCCCGGTGCGTCTTCTGCGGCCAGGGAAGGGAGTTGAGATCTCCCTCTCCCGTTCCGCAGCTTCCTTCTGCGACATCACGTCCTCGCAAAAGGACACCACGGCGTCCCACGACTCTGCGTTGCCGACCATCCTCCGCACTACTGCCGGCAGCGTCAGGACGCCTCCTACTTCATTTGTGAGGACACGGCGCTGCTGCTCCCAAGCTACACACTCGGAGAACGTGTGCTGCGCCGTGTGCTCCCCGCATTGGACGCAGTGATGGCACCGAGCATCCAGCTCCCTGCCTAGGCGACGCAGGTACTTGCCGGGGCAGGGACATAGGCCTCCCCCAAGGATCTCCACGACGACCAATCCTGCGCCTCCCGCACACAGTGGTTTCCCGCGACCTTCTTTGTATGAGCAGCCCTTTGCAGCCTTTCTCTTTTTTTTGCTTCTTTGCCCAGCGATAGGACGGTAAAAAGGTTAATGATAAACGCATTCGCCTATTAATTTTTGGTACGTGGGTCTTGGATTTTGTTTAATAACTTTTTTTATAATTATAAACTAGTGCTTGACCGCAATCCCGCCTGATGGTAAGCAGAGATGTAATCGTTGATGGTGAAGCGCACTAGTTTATTAAGCCTATTCATTTAAAAAACTTAGTGACTAGGAAGGAAGACGGCAGTTGCACGAGGTGATGCAATGTTAAACACGACCAACGATGCGGAAAGAGGAAGATTGATATGGAGACCCTCCACGACCAAACTCCCGACACAACAACATTTAGCGCATCGTACCCGGCACACATCGCCATACAACTGCTCATACCCGTCCTCCGTACGGCTTCTCAGACATCATGCCCTGAATACGACGAATCGCTTGGCGGCAAGACTGGTGGGTGGTTACTTCTGCCGGCAGCTGATGTTATGGCCTACCGCCGAGAAAAACTTTCAATGATTGGGAACACAATTTCGCAAAAAAAAAATCTTATTCATTTCACATTTTATCTTTGATTCTTTCGGGAGATTTTATGGGCTAAAACGAATATGTACAATATTACTTCGGTCTATAGCCAACGATAAAAGGATCGAACTTCTGGCAATCATCATTAGTGGTAATTCTAGTGGGATAGTCACGTACTGTGTACAACTATGTGTGCCAATAAAATAAAGTTAGTATGTCTAATTCCAACCTCACATAAATTAGGTGATGTTAGTAAAGTGTCCAAATTTTGCCAACTAGGTAGACTGCGAAATCTTTTTATCTTAAAGTTTTGTGAATATTATTTTAGTATTTCTTGTAGCAGTTGCTGTAGCAGTGAGACGATATTGACTTTATTTTGTAATTATTAGTTATTATTTGGGCTGGTGCTGCTAAGTGTCACCTGGCCACTTTGAATTCAGTGGAGAATATTGCTGATTGGTAACCCTGATTTAACCCGAGATGGTCTCCAAAGCCTAGAGCACAGGCGTAGAGTAGCCAGCCTTTCGGTGTTCTATAGGATGCGTATTGTGGAGTGTGCGAGGGAATTGCATTATTTAATTCCCCATCTCCGTTCCACCATCAGACGACCCGTCGTACGGCGAGTTTTCACCCTTATGTTGTTAACACCACTACGATCCGGACGAAGCGTTTCGCCTACTCCTTTATACCGCGTACATCGAGAGACTGGAACAATTTGCCAGCGGCGGTGTTTTCGTCGGACTACAATTTGAGTGTCTTCAAGGCTAGAGTGAATAGGTTCTTAATAAACTAGTGCGCTTTACCATCAACGATTGCGCCACTGCTTACCATCAGGCGGGATTACGGTCAAGCGCCAGTTTATAATTTATAAAAAAAAGTTATTAAACAAAATCCAAGACCACAAAGAGACAAAAATTAATAGGTAAATGCGTTCAACATTAACCTTTTCACCGGCAAAGGTCTCTTCTCATACAAAGAAGGTTGCGGGAAACCGCTGTGTGCGGGAGGCGCAGGATAAGTCGTCGTGGATAAGTTGGGGGAGGCCTATGTCCCTGCTTCGGCAAGTACCTGTGTCGCCTAGGCAGGAAGCCGCAGTGGAAACGCAAATTTTACCAGGGGGTATCGTATTAGCCAGTTACTGGGTTATGGAGATTAGATAGGCCGTCACTCCAAGTAAAATTAAGTATTCAGCTGAATCCAGTTCGAGTAGAAGACCACCATAACATAGTTGGGAAAAGGCTGGCCAAATGATGATGATTGATTCCTTTTCATACGAAAATGCCTTCTTGGAGGGTAGAAACAATTCTAATATACAACGTTGTCAACGTACCCGAAACAAATTTATTTTTAAGTAAAGAATGTATCTATACAATTTCAAAAAGATGACATAAAAAGACACAAAGTTATGAGCTTGTTATCTTACCTGGTTATCCCAACAAAAATATGGTGAACACACTGCCCGCCCGCCCTCGGCTAAAGCAACGCGACGTGGGGCCTCTGTCTCACGCGCCTTATACTATGGTCTAACGTCAGCTGAGTTGTGCGCTCGGTAACCACAATGCAACAATTTCAAAATATATTTGGGAAAAAAAATTATCATGGTGTAAAAATGATTGAAATCGATTCAGTTGCTCATTCTGAAAAAACTATATTCGAAACTATATTTGAAAAAATAACCTTGTAGTTATATTAATTTTGTTATTCTGTTTATTCATTTAATTGCGATTTATTTCAATTTGATTTGTATTGCCATAAATCAAATGTTTGATTGATATTTTTTATTTTTGGAGTCTTATTTGATTATACAATATGTGAATAAAACCCCGTCCGACCCAAAAGGATAATAAATGTTAGGTATAGGTACACATGACCAAATAAAATATGAAATTTTACGTAATCATCATAGTGACAATACTAATGAATTTTGAAATAATCTTTTTCTTCCGGGAATTAATTCCAACTTCTCCAAAATTTGGTAATTTTTTAAAAAGTGACAACACCGTTTGTGACGGTGAGAAGCGCCTGCCCTGCCCCCTTTCACCCGCGCATGTATGCCTAACGTGTTGCCTTATGCCTACCGCACATGCATTAAGTTACCTCGCTTTTTCGAAATAATATTTATTTTTGTAGGGGGATTTCTTTTTTAAGTTTGGCCCGGCGTTGCAGGCATTATTAGAATCAGTTAACGATACCTAACAATACCTTTACGGATCGGACAGGGTTTCCTTTACATATTGAATAGTCATATTTTATACGTGTGCATTGATGGGTGTTAGTTACCTGAAAATAAATGAATTTGAATATGTGTTTCTGCTGTTCAGCAATTTTTCGTATACTATTCATGTCTTTGATCTATTTCCATCTATGATGATTTCTAAACTTACGCATTCGCATTTCTTATACCAAACAAGTATTTCTCCAAATTCAAAAATCAAACTAGCTACTCCCCATTTGTTTGGGAAAACTTTTCTGTTTTTAACTTGCCAATTCTGTGTTGGCAGTGTTTTCATCAGTAGAAAAACGAAAAGTGCTCTAAAGCTTAGAGCATAGCGCCCTGGGCTCGATCAAAGTGCTATAGAGTTTTCCATTGGGAGTTTGTTCTGTTCACAGGTCGATCAGAGTGGTGTTGGTATTCCCATTAAGAGTTTCTCAGCAGCAGGCTTATAAAATAGAACTCAAACATAACTGGCAAAGTTGGGTGTACTTATATGTAAAGTGTGTGTCGCTGCGTAACCCTTCAGGGATTACAAGTGTTATGTTGTGTTTAAAAGCATAAAGGACAAAAACAAGTTAAAGAGGACTCTTACATAAATAGGAAGGGCGAAGAAAAACTAAAGTTTCTTGGGTCTTCGATACAAAGAATATGCAAAGCATAAGCCGACGCAACATAAAAAGCCGATTACAAAAATGTATTTTGAGATTCGCCGCAAATAGTGCTTTTGTTATTTTAGGGTTTCGTGCTCAAAGGGTGCTAATGAGACCCTATTACTGTGTCCGCTGCCCGTCCGTTCGGCCGTCTCAGTCAGCGGGGTGTACCTACCCCATGAACCGTTATAGGTAGATAGTTAAAATTTACACCGAGTGGGTATTTCTATCTAAAGGGTATCCGCACAAGAATTAAATTTCTTTCAGCGTTTTTGGATAAGCTATATCATCATCATCATCATCTCATCGTTAATCCCAGTCACATCCGAAGCCTTTTCAGCTTTGGAGTCTGGAGTCCGCTTTACCAGTCTAATTGCTGATTTTGGCTAAACTTCGATATTTTCCGTGAAGCGACTGCCGTTTGACCTCCACAACCCGAAACCGATATCGAAGCATTACAGTTAGCTATATATTATACATATTTCTGTAATTAGGTTTTTGCAAACACCTTTACAAGAGAATCAAATTTTTCTTAAAATAGGTGAGTTCAGCTTTTCTTATCTGACTAATCCAAAATTAGGTCTGGACTTTACAAGTAATTACTTACTTGTATAGTCCAGACCTAATTTTGGTGACCTCTGAGTTTGTTTCGGCCTTTCTTTTTGATAAGAAAAGCTGAACTAATTTTGGTCCAATCATATGAAGACCATTTAGAATCGATATCTCAGATGATCTTTGGAAAAAAGAGCCGCATAGTTTTACCTTGTATTACGGAACCTTAGATTGCGAGTCCGGCTCGTACCCGGTTTTTAGCTGATTTGGCTAAAATTTAAACATTCATAGAGTTTAAATTATATTTTTTGTATATTCAGGTCACTTTGCGAAGATGTAAAGAGAAAATTGAGTTCTTCGGCTTAGAATTTTTAGGCATGTCAGCACATTTTCGGGACTAGCAACTATACCAATCACCATTCTGATGGCAAATGGTTTATTTTATGGGAGCTTGGCATCCTTGCTCGTATCATCTACTATATAATATTCTCATGTTTGTTACCAAACATCTCCGAAACGGCTGGACCGATTTGTATAAAATTTTGCATGTCAGGTAGGTCTGAGAATCGGGTAACATTTCTTTTTATTTAGGATAGAACAATGTTTGTCATGTAAGCTTGTATATAAAAATAAAAAATCATTGCATCCAACGACATCAAAATATACAACGTGTAACATAAAGGGTATACATACTAAGGGTAAGGCATCTATAGATGATATCAAACGATATCGGAAGGTTTTCAACGCAAAATAAAATACTAAAAAAAATTATATCAAATTTTCGGTTTCGTGTGTTTCTTAAAATCAAATCTAACGAACGTGGCAAAACACTACCTATGTTAATAACTACTCGTTACATGTCACGTTACTTGCTAAAATCACGATAAATGTCTTCAATATTCTGTGCGCCTAGTATGGTAGTAGCCTATCACAGGTGGTGTTTTTCCTCATAACTGTCTGCATTAAGAGATAGATAGGATTAAAAAACCCTTCCAATATCGTTTGATATCATGTAAAGATGCCATGCCCTTGGTATGTATATACCCTTTATGTTACACGTTGTAGATAAAATTTTGTGATCACAATGCGATAAATATGTATAGTTTCACATACACACAGTACATTTACATCTTATCTAATGCAAAAAAAAAAAGTAACTGACTACTTAAATGATAAAATACGACGAAGTGCGTGTCGGACGCACAATGAAGGATTCCACAGTTGGTATGAAAACGTCAGAGTCAATTCTCCGATTACAAAATATATAGTATTATAATGGCAAAAACAAAAACAAAATATAGAACGCACTAAATGTGAACGATTTTCGGAATTTTTCCTTTACGTAGTGAGACCTTGTTTCTTGCTAGAGCTACACTGTTCTTTTTACTCCTTTTCTGTCTTTTCTCACTGACAAACACGCAGACGGACATGGAAGTAATTGAATTAGGGATCCATTTATTCCTTTAAAAGTACGGAACCCTAAAAATTTCAACAAAATATCATATCTTAACTAAATTTACAAACAAACTCAAATTAGGTCAAAATCAAAAGTAATTTATTCAAATTAGGCCCAAGACAATCCCCCTTTTGCCCGCTTTCTTGCGCGTTAGCTTGTAAGAAGTGGCGCAACGTGCTCCCCGGCAGAATATCTGTCAGTTTTGTATATATTTCGAAACATCATGATGAACGATCGATTATCTCGGTGGTAGGCCACAACATCGGCTGCCTGCAGAAGTTACCACCCACCTACTACAAAGTCTTGCCGCCAAGCGATTCGTCGTGTTCCGGTATGATGTCTGGTGGACGGGTCTGTGCAGTTGTGTTACGATTTGTGCCAGGTCTGATACGCCAAATGTTGTTGTGTCGGGTGTTTGGTCGTGGAGAGTCTCCAGATCAATTTCCCTCTAGCGCAGTATCGTTGGTCGTGTTGTTGGGTTTAGCATTGCATCACCTCGATCAACTTCCGTCTTTCTTCGTATTCACTCAGTTTTTTTTTTGAGTGAATACGCTCTTAATAAACTAGCGCGCTTTACCATCAATGATTGCATCATTGCTTACCATCAGGCGAGATTGCGGTCAAGCACTACTATATAATTATTTAAAAAAGAAATGAGAAAAAATCCTTTGATTGAATAAGGCTCTTTCAGCCTCCCTCGTCGCTGCGAGTCTCCCGTGGGGGTCCACGGCAGACTCGCAGCACCCGGCTTGCCCCAGTCGGGTGTTGCAAAAGTCTCGTTCTGACAGACCTCGCCACCCACCCCAGGGCAGCGGATTCACCACCACAAAAAAGAGGTACTGATTATTAGATTTGTCACCTACTGACTCGATCTATTGGCTGACCACACTCGTGCATTATCTGCGCGTGAGTCACCGGAACTTTAGTGAATGCATTCATGAATATTATAGTGTACCGCGTTCTGGCTTTCCAGTTTAATGACCAAAGCACTTAACTATCCATTTTAAAACGTTTTACCGTACTGAATATACATACTGTACCTAGTATGTGTTTAATTTCATTGCTGAGTTTTACTTTTAAAATAGGAAAATATTCATGTTGAATTTTTTGTACTTATTGTATATTCCGCAGTTTTTTTATTTAAATATTCAAACCCCAACACTATATAATTATGATTATGGTTGAAATTAGTCCTTCTAGGTAGTAGTCAACAGACTGATTTAGGAAGGCACAACTTTTGAAACTTTGCAAGTCGCACAAGTTTCGTCGTAGGTCCATCACCTGTATGAATTACGGTGGAGCCTGCTCACAGAAAATTCTTATGCCTTCGGGAACTGTGAGATAACAAATGATGAAACAATGACGCCATCATGTTAGGTGGGCCATGGATGGAGGCATCAAACCCCCCGCGCGGGGTAGATCTGCGCGACGTTGCCGCTCCGAGCGCGGCGGCTTGCAGCGCTGCCTCGCGCGCGATGCCTGTCATACCGCGTGGTACCTCCGACCGAGCGTCCGTGTCCGAGCCGCGCGCGCTCCGCGTCGCCTTCTCAAACAAACTTACAAACTCACTTTCCGCCGACGGAAACCTGTTTCGTCTACAAAAACCTCTTGTTACAGCATAACTACCACACTATTCTTACTCCCGACTCCATAAATATATTCCATCATACTTTTAAGTGAACTTTAACGCATTTACGTGCGGCAACTTTGAAAAACTTTATAAAGTTTGTTTTGAAGCTGGCGATTGGCTGCGTTGTGCTGTAGTCATGGCTGGACGTAGTTCTCATTAAACCGGTAAGTAAAACGAACTTTACTGGAAACATGTATTTGAATTTGAACGCATCGAGCAAAATATATCGTATGTATGCAATGCGTTTGTACAAAGCTTGACGTTAGGGTTTGTCTGTTTGGATTGTGTTGTACCTAAATGATAATCGGTGTCCGGTACACCGTCTACGTCGGGGAACTACTATGATGTGGGCGTCATGCTGTCATGTTAGGCAGTCAAACTGCATTCCCGACTGCTCCACAACCACGGTGCATGCCGTCCACAAAGGATTTGTTTACAACTCATCATTTCCACGAAGTGTTCCACTGTTCGATTATCAGCACCAGTTATTGTTCGCCGCTGTTTGCTTAGTGTCGAATTGCTGACAATTGTCTTGTAAGAAGAGTCAAACAGAATGGAATTAGACCTATTAATTTCATCACTTTGTTGCATTCCTCCTAATAAAAAATATGAGACTTTAAGCAGCTAATGAAATAAAAATCAATGAGATTAGTTAGCCATCGTTTGTGTAAAAGTAACAACATGTTCCGAATCTGCACCAGTTTAAACAAAGACTCTATTTTGAGAGCAAACAATGATTAGTATACTCGATTTCTAATTGGCTATTACGGCTAGGCCTGAGCTGCTGAATCATTTGGAGACAGTTATACTTTAATGCGACACTCAACAAGTAACTTTATGATAATGGAGAGGCCAGAAGAATGTGATTGCACAAGCATTGGTACCATACCGAGCTTTTAGATATAAAACAAGTTATCCATCTTGGCTAAGAAAAGCCAGCATTACAATTTTACTAATCTCTTATCACTTTTTTATGCCCTGAGCTAAAAACTGCATGAAACGACCTCTGCGAAATTAAATCAATATCTATAACTGTATCCACCGATTTAGAAGTATCATTATCATTGATTTAAAAATTATTCCTTTCTGTTCCATAACATGTAAATTATTAATTTGATGATAGCCATTAGGAAAATATATTTGACAATTAATGCCACCTGGCTATTCCATCTTCAAAATTCCATTTGTTCAGTAGTTCCGGAGCCTACATTCAAGAGTTAGTAATAATCGGTACCCGAAATTGACGTTGGAAACACGATTTTCATAATAATGCTCAAAAGCTTTGAGCTGTACGCCATGTGGTCCAAAAATAGCCTCTGTGACGATTAAATAGGCTCTGCTTCAGAACAATGACGAACAACGGTTAAGTACCACCCTCTTACACCCTTTCATTATCATTCCAAAAAAAAAACTTATTGGTCTAAACTTAATTTAAATAAAGCGTTTTTGGTTTCGAGAAATCATTGGATATTGTGTTGGATCATATAAGATGTGGCATAGAAAGAATATTAATTCAAAAAATAAATATTTCATGCTGACACGCTAATTTCAATTAACTTAAATGCAAGTAGTAATTCGCTTGCAAATTTTTATCCCGAATTCGGGTATTACTATTAGTACTTTTATGAAAGAAACCTTCGAACATTGGACCGAAATTGACCAACCACAATAGTCCTAGTTGACTAATTGACACTTTACCCAATCGCATACGGTCGAAAATTCCTACAAAAGGAAAACCATTAGAGACATGGCCACCGGTCGGATTTGTTGGCATCGCCAAGCATTGCGGAGAACGACCACAATTACTAGCACTAACATGAGTGGATAACTAAGTTTGTTTCCCTTCCTCCTGTATTGTGATGGATCGCTATCGATGGCATATTACATCCAATAAGACAATAAATAACATTTTCATCCTCGCTAGCTTCTTCCACTCTCAATATATGTATAAGCTCACCGATATTTGCCTGTGCGAATATTTTTTTATGGGAATCAATATTGGAGATTACTCCGATATTTTGATCCGACTCAACAGCAACCTTCAACAAACTTCGGTACATTGTTAATTTCTTTTACACCGAATTATTTTGTCATAAATGTTCCCCTAGCTCCGATTTCTGGCAGATTGGCAGACGATTAAATAAACTATTATTATGTGAGTTTGAACATCTTTCCTGGAACCTGTTAGGGAGCGTAATAAAGTTGTTAGACAAAAAAAATAAATGGAACCAGTCCTAGAACCAAAAAATCAGAGACATGTGACATCTACCAACGAAGAAGGAGGAGTCCTTCGTTTCAGCAGGGGCAACCTTATAGGCTGATCTTACGTTAAGTAGAAAAAGAAAGCTTAGTAAACTATATTTTGAATTCCAAGAAAATTAAAAGGCTAAGTAACCTTAAACCTAAGTTTTAGGAATACTTTCAATTGGTTTTCATTTCAACACTACCTCAAAAGGCTATATATATTAAGAATATTTCAAATTTATCCGACCTAAATTTGTGTCTATAACCAGCTAATTATAATTGAAGTATTACTCTTAATACTACGTTCATATTACTGAATAAAAAGGCTGTAGAATGTACACCACAACACATGTTTAGTGTCAGTGGCTCTGCCTAAATGCTAGGAAAAAGCTTAAAAACGGCACGCATTTTTGTGAATCCGGACAAATTCTTTTCCGTCGCTTTGAGATTTTGAATACATCTTTTGTCTCTGAGCAGCCTCATTTTGCTGGCTATTTAGCCTGTCTCGGCGTTTTTCGTTTGTATGAATCCGGAAAACAATCTGCTCTTTCCGAATACGAGATGACTTTAAATGTGTATAATGGATGACAAACCTGGACAAATGGGTTAAATACGCCACCGGCTCATCAGCTTAAATTCTGGAAAAATGTGAAAAATCGTGCCTGCTGCATTCAACGCAAACATGAGTTTACATTCAGTTCGCTACAGAAAACCAAATGCTCCTAGAGAGTGTTTACAGCCTCAATTTGCAGATTACCTTGTCCTGTCTAGTAGATTACTGTTACGTCTTACATCACTTTTATTAACTTTTCGTTTCGTTCTGTTGACCTTAAACTTGCGCCGTATGTACTCGAGGTACAATGTAATGGAATGCTTTTATTTTCGTTGGCTTTGTTAGAGGTCACTACCAAGCGTAGTTGAATTGAAATCGCGCATTTCCTTTGCAGGTAGACTGGCGACTTCAAAACTGTAGAGCGTCGAAAATTTTTAGACCATCTATTAATTTCGTTTTTAGAGAGTTGCAAAGTTTAATATTTCTGTTGGTACTTCACCATAAAACTATGTTGTTTTTAATCTGAGTTTTTGAATATTAACACAAATTAAGTTACTTTGATGATTCAAAATTTTTGGTTAGCTGTCATCCCTCGTCACTTTAGGATAAGCTATTAACAGGAGGTTAAACTATGGAAGTTTGTATTAGTTTACTGATTGCTTGCTCACCCTTTATTCGGTCATGAATATGATGAATAATAATAATATCGCTCTAGTCGAGTGACGTAAAGGAAAAATGTCAGCCACATGTGTTGGAGACAACTTGAGTAAGGAATGAGAGGGTAGCAAGCAGTTTGGTCCTTAGAAATAGCAATGTATTTACTGTTTCCAAGAGGCCTTTCAGGCGCGGTGATAGGAGCAGTTTGTTGCAAGATAGCTTGGTATCTGGGCAAAGTGCTCTTCGGCAGTTACTGTTATCCATGTGGATTACTTTGTTAAAGTGATAATTTTTCTCGCAACGATCAAAGTTGAATTGACCTTAACGTTGTTTGCAAAGACTCCGCGTGCAATTTACCGTAAAATAATATGTTAATGTGATATCATCGGACCCGACATTTTTCCTTGGTTCACCCTCCCGCTGTGTGCCCAGGCCAGAAGTTATTTCTCAAAGAGCATTTACGAGCTTGAACAAACAACTCTCGAAATTTTTAAAGACATTGCTAAATTACCTTCGTAATAGCAAAGCTGTTTTTACATATCTATGTAGCAAACCAATTACATCTTTAGAGCAAAATATATCTAGCTTACCTACTACGACCTTTTAATTCCTCCTGTTAATATTGTTTGTAAGTTAAATTATCTTCGAATCTGATGCGTATTAACTAGGGTGGGTGTGTTTACTACAGCAACTGAGTCATTACGCTCCACTTTAGATTCTACTTAGACTTGCTCGCGAAATCTAAATACTTTCCGTTTACCTATTCTAATCTTCGTACAGCGAGCTTTCTCTAACTTAATGCATCGGATGCGTTTGTGGAAATGTGTATCGGTCCTACTGTTAAATAAAGGAATTACCCTAAAAGACTTTTTCCTACTATGCCTTCGTTATTAGTAGGAAAAAGTCTCTACACAGTACAAATAACGTTCGAAGGATAGGTGTGCATATGTATCGGAATTTACCTTTTTCTATTCTGTGGTTTTAACAGATTTATGTATATTGCAATTCTTTCACAAGGCGTATAAAGATGCAACTGTAGCAAAATCAAATCAAAATCAAAGCATTTATTTCAAATAAATCAGTTACAGGCACTTTTGAATTGTCAGAAGGTCGGTCAGTCAATAAGATGAAGCTAGTCGCCCATTCCAAAGGGTAGGTACCTATGGAGAAGAACGGGCAAGAAACTCCATGCACTTGTAAAAATAAATATAGTAAATAACACTTAATTTGGTCGGATATTCTGGCCCACATTTACAAACAAACTTGCATTCTCTTGCAAACTTTCACGACACACTTAATAATGACCTAAAGACATGTGCATGCAAAATTACACTTGTACCTGTCTATTTATCTACTAGAAACAATGAAAGAATTAAGTAAAAGTGAAAATGAATTACCTTACATAAAATATCGTTTAAATAGTTCCTGTACAAGAAGGGAACTAAAAAAATGTATGTTATATTTGATCTAGATCAGTAAACTCAATGTCCAAAGTGTCCAACAAAACAAAGCAGAACTTCCAATGCAACCAGTTATTTGGGTCTATTTTATTACAAATGGCAACTCCAAAATTAACCTTAGAATAAATAACAGGAAATTAGTTAGTTGAATAAATGACAATGGCCAAACATTGTCTGAGGTTAATAATTAAAGTATATTATAGTCAATATTAAATAAAACCGTTTGGAGCTCTTGATTAATATAGCACATTAATTCAAGAAAAGTCGAGCGTATCCTTACTTCAAACTGGCGGAAGGCTGATATTATTCAGTGGTTGGATGAAAAATAAATTCATCATATCAACCTACAGTAATAAAGGCTAAATTAATAGAAATAGTAACGTTACAAAAATCTAATTACGAATGCTATGCTGTGGAAGGGTAGGCCCCTGAATACGGTGTCACAATCCTGCGTCTGTCCCCTATCACTGTGAGCTCAACCCAATAGAGTTAGTTTGGGCTGCAGCAAAGGGATACGTCGCCAGGAACAATAAAACTTAAAAGTTTAACTTAAAAGATGTAAAAAATATTTGAAGAAGGCTTGAAAGAAGTAACACCTGAAAATTGGAGACAGTGCATCAACCATGCCATAAAAGTTGAAGACAAAATGTGTCCACTCGACCACATCATTGATAATCGTGTGTATTTATTTGTTATAAATGTAACACACAATACCTATAAAACCAACAACAATGACTGTATAGCTTTTATTTGATGGGTAATCATCAAATGACTTCTCCCGCTCTGGGCGGAACGGAAGGGCGTGTCAGATTGACTAAAAAGCAGCCGTTTTCCTTCATTTGCCAGTATTACGAGCCACAATATCTGTTTCGAACAACCCGCGGCACTGGCTGGCATTGGCTTCATATTTCTATTGAGAAAAAAAAAAATTAAAAGAAACGGGTCACGTTGATTTGCACAAAAAGTTCAAAGGCGCGTGCCCTTTTAAATGCGAAATCTGATACAATTCAGTTCCTTCGGAATGGGCCATCAGAAATTTCTATGGATAAAGTCCCTAGATTCTTGGGCCACAGAAATCGATTCACAGAATTGATTTCAGGCAAACCGAACTTGAATTTTTTATTGAAGTAAAATTAAACAAACCTTTGCTTCGGACTAAATAACCTAAATTCAATTTACTATACAAACGTTAAACTTAATGTGTAGGAAAAGTTTTAATTTATTATTTGACTGTTTAATGTTTGTTTTCACTGCTTGATTTTTTTTTTTCTAAACGTGAATGGATGTCTGTGTTGACCTGCAGTTCCGTCGTATGCATTTTTACGTGTGGGTTGTGAATACGTAATGGGCGAAAGGGTACCGTTACCACACGATACCACAACGAAAAGGCAAATGAACTTTGATTCCCTTCTTTTTTGACTCCCCCTTTCCTTTGACGGATTATATTGAACGCGTTCCTTTACGACCGTAATTAATACTCTCCCATATTGACGTAATTAATAAGCGTGATGAGCATATTAGTAATGGAATATCTAATCTTGTAATATTGGAATTATTGAGGTGTTATTGTGTCAGATAAGTAATTATATCAGTGTTTACTCTAAGATTTACTATTCCCGAGTAGATCGGCTTTGGGCTGATTTCTCAATCGACACTTTTTATGGTAGAGAAAAATTCTCGAGGTAAAATTATCATACCTACGTGTTTATTTAATTACTATGCAGTCAACTATCCAGGTGACAACCTTGTTTAGGGCTGCTCAGTGCAGCGGTTACTGGGGAATCTATTCAATTGTGACTTCCGGGCTGACGTAGAATCGATTGTAGTCATTATTTATGGTTTTTAGCTATGACTGCGCTCGCGGCATAAATGATGACACCGGTCCGCACATTACTCACCTCACAAACATCGATTATTCAAAAGGATTCCAGGAATGGCTCCGAAATATTTTATTTTACCTTATTTTATTACGTTTTTTCGCTATAAGTTATCTTCTTAAACGCTCAAAGTATTTTTTTTTTGATAGGCGTATCTACGTCTCGGTATTTAGTGTTGTTTCTCTAGAACAAATCAAAAGGAATTCGTTTATTACAAGATGTTGGTGAAAAACAAATCGGCCGTGAATTTCAGAGAATGCGAATGGTTTTGTGTGATTTCTTTGATGTGCTTTTGTAATTACTTAGTAACTGAACAGATGCTAAAGTATTTGTATCATACTGTTTCTTTACACTGAGATTTTTACTTGAAGATATCCGAGGTAACAAATTTTTCGGGACAATTTAAGATTACAAGAGAGTTAAGACCAAATTCAACCGATTTAAAAAAAGGAGGAAGTTTAGTCGATTCAGCTTGTTTTTTTTTTTAAAGTTTCTTTCCTCTGAATTCCGTTATTTATAAGCCGATTTGAAAATTTATTTGTTTTGTTTGAAAGGATATACTTTCAGATCAGTCACAGTGAATTTGCATTAAAATCATTTTAGTAGTTTGGTTTTCAAACCCAAATTACCGGTAAAATTCCAGTTCACGAAATTGCATTGTTTCCTATGACTTTTCATGGCATAATAGTATTGTCTTAAGTTGTAATGTGGTTTTAAAAACAGTATATTTACAATTCAATAATTCTCGTAAATTTAAGAATGTTTTTTTACATGAATTATAAAGTAATGCTTGACCGCAATCCCGCCTGACCAGTGGTGCAGCTAACCAGTGATGCAATCGTCGATGGTAAAGCGCGCTTGTTTATTAAGTGCGTATTCACTCTAGCCTTGAAGAAACTTAAATTGGAGTTCGACGGAAACACCGCCGATAGCAAATTGTCCCAGTCCCTCAATGTACGCGGTATAAAAGAATAAACGAAACACTTCGTTCGGATCGTTGTGATGTTAGCGACGTAAGGGTGGAAACTCGTCGTACGACTGGTCGTCGGATGATGGAATGGAGATGGGAGAATTAAATCATGCAATTCCCTTGCACACTCTCAAAAAGCATCTTAAACACACCACAAGGCTACCAAGCCGGAACACCGACAGGCTACATTGACAGTCGGATCAGTCAGTCTCAATCTGTCAAGTAATACTTCTACTTTTTTTCATTTAGACAATTGTTTGTCGTCGAGATGAGACTGCGACCCATAGATTTAGGATTTCATTGCCAGTACTTTCTATATCTATGCTGCGACCAGATTTTGAATGTTTTAAATACGAGAATTGGTATTGATAACAATATTATTTTAATGACGAATGTGTCTAAAATTCTTTATTCCAGTTTGAATGTATACAGTAAGCCTTATAAGTCGTTCTTAGTAGTCTAAGAACTAATACTAAGCCTACTACTAGGCTACTAAGCCTTGTAGTTTTTGAGTAGGTAGGCCTCAAATATACGTTTGGTACAGTTTTGCCTCTTAGATTATATTGATGACTTTATGATAATATTCTGTTACTGATGATTTACATAGCAAGTAGTGTTATACGAACTTGTGACGATTAAGTAGGTACGACTTACACGTAAACAATAGAAACTTTTTATAAATAAAAACATCCATCCATTCCAAAAAATATAACTTGAAATATAGCTTTTATTTCGACATCGACTACTCTTTCTTCTATGTAATAAAAACCTCATTAATATGCTATCCCAACAAAGGACCAAAATCTAAACGGTTATAACTCCGAAATCACTCGAGAGTAAAAAACTTTGTGTATAAATTTATAAATAGATTTTAGAAGCTATGTTCATAAACTTAATGTCTAGGTATGTGGTACAATGTATCGACTAGTTTTTTATAGAACCGGTTTTAACGCGTGAACGACGAGTTAAAAGTTGGTCTTACACACCTGAACTTTGTCCTAATCTTGGTCTTGAACTAAAAACGCTGATTAATACTAGATAGGATATATAACTACAACGTGCAAGGCTAACAAATGTAGGTGGAGAGCCATAACATCGGCTACCGGCAGAAGTTACCACCCACAAGGTAAAGTCTTGCCGCCAAGCGATTCGTCGTCTTCCGGCTTGATGTCTGGTGAAGCCGTATGGAGGACGGGTCTGAGCGCATCAGGCGGGATTGCGACCAAGCACTAGTTTATAATTATAAAAAAAATATGCTGATGTGAAAGTATAACCTACGTTTGATCGTTCTTTTTAAAGTTAGATAATTCAGAAAAGTACAGTTTTTTTTTAGTATAAAATATATCCCTTTCTATGTGATTCTTCAAATCAAGAGGTCTTGTGAAAATAAATACAAAAAATTGAAATAAAATGCATTGATAAAATATTAAACAGATACGATATATTCTAACAAACTGACCAAAAAAAAATGTACCGAACACAGCAGCAGCACATAGGCATATTTTTATTCGGCATACATTGGTACAGTGTGAGTGAGATGGGGCGCAATCTAAAGCATAGAGAAGAAAAAGATGGCTAGTGTTTGTCGTTTGCGCTGTTAATGTTTATCGTTTGTTTTTACGAGTGTATCGAGAGTGACTAAAGCGAGATACAGGACTTACTTCCTTTTGTACGCTTCATTTTTAGTGCGCTAGTAACATAATATCTACCTTAGTTTAATATTTTATCAATGATAAAATGTCTATTTCCATAAAATGACTATTCCCATGATACGTTTTTACTTACAGAATTTTAAGTTGCAACTTCGATATCGTTGAAATCTAAAGCAATGAGCTCGTTCTAATCAAAGTGAAAATAAAAAATCCGTTTCACAATCATTAACCCCATGGATTTTCCTAACGGTTCAATAAGAATCTATTCCGATAGGAGTGTGATCGAGGATCGAAATCACTTTACCAAAGAGCACTTTCGTTGGAAATAAATTAGGTGCCTTTGCCAATAAACTGGCAAGCTCCGACAAGTGATCAGTTTGCCAATATTGTGATTGTCAATCGAACTGTTTGATTTGGTAATCGTTGAATGGAGCAAATCTTGTGGATATTTGGTATTCTGAATTTTAATGTACATTCGTGTATAACAATAAACACGCGAGTTGTGGTCTGCCTTTTATTGACCGCTATGTTTATGTTTAAGTCCAATAATAAACTCGAGAGTAGTTAATTAAGGTCAAATTATTACTCTAGACCTATAGGTACTTGTGTCTCGGAGACTAACAATGTTAGCTAAATTAAATAAATTGTGTTTAATAGATAAATAATCACATGTTATTTTATATGAAAGTAATAAAATTCCTTCAATATTGTAAAGTTATGCTATCAAAAATGACTAAATAAAACCACTATTTTTACATTTGAATAGTTAGCTGTTAATGAACATTGATGTCCAACACCCTAGAGTTTTCTTTAATTTTTAGCTACCTATGAAATTTAGAAGTGGGGTCATCATCATCATCTCAGCGTTAATCCCAGTCGCTTCCAAGCTTTTTCAGCTTTGGAGTCTGAGGGCCGCTTTACCAGTCTCAACTGCTGATTTTGCAGATTTTGGCTAAGCATCGATATTTTCCGTGAAGCGACTGCCGTCTGACCTTCACAACCCGAATTCGATATCGAAGTATTGCAGTTAGACTAATATTGTTGGACTTTTGAGGGCTCCAACAACCCGTAACGACTGCCATTAGATGTTCGTATGGCAACCGGGACCAACGGCTTAACGTGCTTTCCGAGGCACGACCAGACCAGTGCAAATATTCATATTCATGCATACAAATATTTGCACTGCGTGGGGATCGAACCCGCGCCACCTTCCGCAACGGCCGCGTTCGCTACCGCTACGCCACGGAGGCTGTCAAAATTTAAAAGAAATTTAGAAGTGAGCTGGTGTATTACTAAAAAAGTTTTTTTTTATCACAATAAATGTATAAAAAGGTGTAGTTTCTATAGTAATAAAATTCCTAAAAGCTAGCTTAATGTAGACTAATATATAATCCCCCTTATTCATAAACGCTGCTTAAAGTTAACTAGTGATTAGCGATTGTTTAAACATACATTTTAGACGTTAGCACGTAACTTAACTTATATCATCGTTTATGAGCAAACCCCTAAACACTGTGGTGTTTATTCATAAAGGATGATTAAAGTTAAGTGATATTAAAATGTCAAAAATGTATGGTTAAGGAATTGCTAATCATTAGTTAACTTTAAGCAGCGTTTATGAATAAGGGTGGAATATGTATAATGCGAGAAAGTTACGGTTTAAAACTAATGTTGGGAGCACCCGAACTATGTTCATTTAAACCTGTGTATTAGGCTATCATCGACAAGGATCTGGCTAAATGTAGTTTAGTTTTTTTAGGTAGGTACGCAAGTTTCTACCATAGCACAATATTAGTAGCAATGGGTTTCTTTTTGACAGTGTAGCAACATTCATTACGTTATTTACGTTGTTGAGCAGACGTTTTTCGAACTGCATGGAGCAATGGATTTGCAATATGCTTCGGAATGATTCCAATTTATAGTAACGTTATGTTAGGAAATTGCAATGGCAATAGGTGCTGATTAAGCCCAGGGACCAAATCATTCGGTTTTTTACGAAACTTCAACTCTAAGTAAGTCAACATTAAGTCACAAGGGACGATACGGGCCTGGTGACTTATTTCCTTTAGTAACCTTACAAATAGATAAAAAAAAGAAAAGCAAATAATTGTAGATTAGTAGTCAAGGACTGTAAGGCATCAATTGCAGCCCGCGATAATTAGGCGCGCGTGTGCGCCGAGGGCGCCTATAGTTCGAGGGTGCAATTGATGCTTACACCCGAGCTAACTACTTTGCTTTAAAAAAAAAACCGGCATTACAAGAATAAAATATTGGTAATTGCTGCTTGAGCTGTCATTTTCAGTTAATTGGGAGTGCAGCTTATATCTTCATCACTTGCAGAACTCATTTATTAAATTGAGATTCGCCGTTCGATATTAAAATTGATGACTATTATACTCATACGAAGAGAAGGCTGAAATGCGAAGCGACCTCTTTTGTCATTGGGTTGAATGCATAATGTCTATTGCCAGTATGATGATTATATTAGATGTACGCGAACTTTTTGAGTGAAGTGTGTTTTTTAATTTTTTATCGCCCCCTATGGCGATAGAAAAGCTCTAGCTTTTCTAGCTATATTATTACCCTAGAGCTCCAATTGGTTTAATACACAATTCATAAGGACCTACTTACCGAATACGAGATATGTACATAAATAATACTGCTTTCCTGAATTTGAACTGATAATTATTAACGACATTCTAACTTATCTAAATAGTATATTCTCACTCACACTCTGTTATTTGCGTTATTCTGTTCGTATGTTGTATACATACTTTACCGTTATCAGGATACAATAAAAGAAATATTCTGATTGATGATCTTGTATTTAGGAGCTGGTATTTATATACATTTTGGATTTATAATTATAGGCAGTTTTCAGAACAACCAATCACAAACAATATCAAATAACCAATCACGTATGAGCTGCGTGCACGTATTGCTTGAAGTATTAACATAGAATAAAGAGAGGGAAGTAGGTTATCTCCGACCCAATCCGCGATTTAATTGCCTACTGTCTTAGGGTTGTCACGTTTAGCAAAATTTTAATTCAGTGTCTATAAATTGGCAAAGGTCGGAAAGTTGACGACTGTTCACGCTTCGTCGGATTCGGTTGTCACCGAACCCGCTAACAAATATTTATAGACTAAGAGCTTATATTTAAATTATTTGCTTAGTATTTATACATATAGTCATACACAGTTTTTTGTATTTTTTATTTTGTAATTTATTAGTAGTTTTGTACACATAAAGGACCATATTTATTTTTATTTTTAATTAATACAAATTTATATAACACAAACATATCTATTAACCCTAAAAATCGTAAAACAACATAAAAATACTGACAACTGCCTCTTTGACTAATTATTTCTGTTGTTAAGATCTGAACTTTATTTACCTGATTCACAAATTGTCAATTAGGTACTTACTTACTTTTAATAACGATTTTATAACTGTAAGTAAGTAGTTACTATACCTACCTACAATAGGTACTAAGAAATCGGCATAACTAAATGTAAACAAAGCAGTAGAGCGCTAGCGGCAAATCAACTGACAGATCAAAAGTACCTATAATCATTGATTTGTGTGAATAATAAATTCTAGTACGAAAACAGGCCTACCTACTTCCCCTATCTGATAGAAAACTAATACAACAAGAAATAAGTAAGTTCCTAAGTGGATATCTCATCATCAAGTAAAAATTATAATCTTATAAGAATAAGTGACTTGCTTACCTTTCCTGCTCAGTAGGTAATCTGAACAGAGACAATTCTGAAATCGATGAATTAAGACACCCAAACAAACAACAATACTTTCTCCTGCGATAATCACACATTGTTCTTTAATTTAGCTACGTAGTATTCTGTAATCTGTGATTTAGCGAATGTGCCGAAAAGCCGTGACGCCGGTGACGCGCGAACCTCGTTCCGTGCTAGCCGCGACTAGCGCAGTCATAGGCACTCTAATATTGTGTTTAGGTGTGCGTGCGGCGACGCATAGATACTATGGCGCACACATACAAACCACGCGCGGTCCGTTTGTATTAGCGATGCGCGATGGCGAGAGATTTCATTCGATTGTTTCGATTGTTCAAATATCTCGATGGTCCTCGATTGTTTCAACTTGGACTCGAGTCCGACTCGGTCTGTTATCGCGACGGGCTCACGAGTCACGGCGTGTTCATTCGAGAGCAATCGAGAGTTATTCCTCGATGGTTTAGATGCGAGTTCTAGTCTTGCGTTGTGTTTGCGAATCCAAACTCATTTTTTCAACAATCGAAAATATGCAGTACCGCGACGGGAATAAATAAACGTTAGTAGTTCACTTACTTACGAATAATTAGAAGGAGTCGTAAAAGTAAAATAAAAAACATATCAAGGGATCTTAATGAATCTGTTTTATTTTTATTAATTATAAATGTAATATCTGTCGGGTAAAAAACTAGTGAAAAATAATACAGTGCATCGTAAGTAAAGGTATAAATAAATGCTCACAAATTACGCGCGAGTCGCACGACTTGACTCTGACATGCACCTCGACTCGATGCTGCAATCGACTGACCTCCCTCGACTGCCTCGTTCATCGAGTGGAGCGAGACTCGATGATTCGTACAATTGAAAACCGACGGTCGATTCCATTGACTCGAAACAATCGAAAAACATCTCGATTGTTTTGTAGAAAGGCGAGTCGATGGTTGACTCGATAGTTTATTGTAACGACTCCGATTCTTTCGATTGATAAAACATCTCGGAATCGCCCATCGCTAGTTTGTATGAAGATAACGTACTTCCCTCTCTTTATTCTATGGTATTAATACCGCGCGCGCCTCGTCGCTAAGTTAGTCGACTTTGCTATCGAAGGGTTCAGCGTTGTTTTTAATCATTCACGATTTAGAGTCATGTACTGAATCCACGGTAACAATTTAATAAATCCTACGATCAAAACTGCTGCATCTTAAGTGTCGAAATATCTCAATATATGCTTTAACTTTAAATTCGCATCTATTAAACCCAGCATCAAAACCATTATCGTTACAAATAAAATAAAACCAGAAGATAACCGTTCAAATATAACCAAGGAACAATTAGAAGTCGTGACCGTAAATTGACGAAATAAACGCAGTCCACCGCTTTGGGTTATTAAACAATAATATACCAATAAGAAACCATTCGGGATAGGAATCCATTCAATTAAGAAACCGGAGGGCAAGGAAGGTTCCTGGGGCTACTAAAAGTAAATTATTGGAATAGAAATGTACCTAAATGTGAATTTATGGTGGGTTGGATCTAAAGGCTTTCATAATTATTGTAAATCTCAGTTTTTCGGCTCCAGTATGACATCGCAGTATCATAAAATCATTTAAGACTATTGGGTTTAGTAGAGCAATAAACAGAGATCCTTAAACTAACCTTTTTCTTTCTAGCTTTTACTGTGCAGGTCCAAATTCTTCTATCTAGTCCACGCGTTACTCGTCTGAAAGCCAATTTTTGGATTTAAAACATTCAAAATCTAGTGGCAAAATCTAGGCGCAAAAAATGACAAAAACCTGTCAAAAGTGTAGAAAAAACTTGAGGTAGATATTTTTGATTAATTGAGTTCAGTCTGAATTTATGAAGGGTCACAGTTTGTTCAGGAGCCAACTGTGAACGTACATATATTTACGAGAGTGGTCAGATCATTTCGTCATATTTTGTTAAGTCAGCTTCGGCTTCATCGTCAATCTTCAGGCACTCACTGTATTGAAACACTGTGTTGTACATTAGCGCCTCACAGTAAAGTTTTAGAATTCTATTTCTTAGCTTATTTAGGTCTCTTTTATCAATTCAACAAATGTTATATGCCCCAAGGTAGACGTTCTGGAAAATAAAATACAAGTGTACCTTTTCTATAAAACTAATATCCGGAATAGACAGCAGTTTATGGAATTGAAGGTTTATTTTTATAAATCGATGTTACTCTCGATATTAATACTTTTGTGGATCTGCCCTTGTTTGGTATTGGAAGAGAAGAGGATTATTCCTAACTCATACTATAAATGAGATAGAAAGTTTCTTTTTTTATTTTAAGCTTATAGGACTGAACAAAATTGGATGAGGCGTTGGAACATGGTATAATTTAAAATTATCTAGGTAAGAAATAAGGCTTTTGTGTCCAATATTCCCACGGCAGCCAAACTTTTGCGGGGTGAATTTGAGATTTTACTTTTATTTAATATCGATTCTTCTGCTTCATCAAAAAAATGTGTAGTGCAGTGCAATATAAAACTCATTGATTATTCATAATATTATGATATGAGAGACAAAATTGGGTGCTAAATTATCAAAGGCTTTTTGCCTGAATGTTTTCAAGAGACTTAGTTCTATCTTCAAAAGTTCTGTCAAATAGCAAGGCGCTAAGAAAACATCTTACACCGCTCCACTGTATACACTGTCTCTCCTGTTTTGTTGGTTATGGACGGGTGCAGAAACTACCCAAATTCATTCCAAAACTTTAACGAGGTCACATTCATTCAATGTCTCTGACCTAATTTAGTTGTGGTCTTTATCTTCATCTCAGATAGAACTATTGTCAATTGAACAAACTCGTTTAGTTTTCTCGCTGCAGCGTAACGATTACCTTCTATTTTGTACAGTATCCGGGGTGTATGTATCTAACAATAATAACATCGATCTTGAAACACTATTTATGTAGGTATATGATGGAAGTGTCGTCTGTAGCTACAAATCACTTGCATTGTATATAAACTGTTCAGACAATGCAACTTTTATTGTTGTTTGTGTAATCCATACTAATATTATAAATGCGAAAGTAACTCTGTCTGTCTGTCTGTCTATCTGTCTGTCTGTCTGTCTGTCTGTCTGTCTGTCTGTTACGCTTTCCCGCTTAAACCTCTCAACCGATTTTGATGAAATTTGGCACAGACAATCTTTAGACCCTGAGAAAGAACATAGGCTACCTTTTATCCCGGAAAAATTTGATGTTCCCGAGGGAAATCTTAAAAGCGCGATATAACCGAACTCCACGCGGGCGAAGCCGCGGGCGGAAAGCTAGTTAATTATATGTCATCATCATCATCATTTCAGCGTTAATCCCAGTCGCATACGAAGTTTTTTCAGCTTGGAGTCTGGAGTCCGCTTTACCAGTCTAACTGCGGATTTTTGATATTTTCCGTGAAACGACTGCCGTCTGACGGCCACAACCCGAAGGCAATATCGAAGCATTGTAGTTGGACCAATTGTTGGACTTTTGAGGGTTCCAACAACCCGTAACGATGGCCATTATATGTTCGTATTGCAACCGGGACCAACGGCTTAACGTGCTTTCCGAGGCACGACCAGACTAGTGAAAATATTCATATTCATGTATACAATATTTGCACCGCTTGGGGATCGAACCGGCGGCGCCTCCTTGCGCAGCGGCCGCGTTCGCTACTGCTACGCCACGGAGGCTGTCAATGCGTGTATATGTTTATACATATATTAAGGCTTAGAAAAAATATTGTCATATAGCATCCTAATTGCGCAACACACTATCAATCGTAATCTGAATAATTTTGACGGATATTCCTTATCCACTGCTTCATATGTTTGAAATACTGTCTGTGTGTCAAAGTAAATAACACAATGATTGTTGTTGAACGGCCGAAATGAAAGCCATTATCAATGTTACGCAATTACTCTGCTGGCTGTATGAATGAAAGAGACGGCGCTCTACGAAACTTTTTCTAAGATTCAAAGTGCTTATCTCCGCCGGTATCAACTGCAGGTACCTTTGAACGGTTATCGTTCATTCAACGTCACGCCAGCTGATCAGTAGCGTCAAGCGACAACTACATTGACCTTTCGCCGCGACGCTTTGGGCGTGTTATGTCTTGACTTTGGTTGATGCCTGTATGGAATGTTTTTGGTAGTACTGTTTGTTTGCCTTACGCTCAGTTATATGGTTAACTTTCTTCTGCTTATGACTTCGGCCGCATGGAAGATGGAAATATCGGGAACAAAAGTATCCCTTCTCTTAGGACTAAGGATACTAAGTGCCAAATATCATCAACAAAGGTTATAGATGGAGTTGATTTGAATATTCTTTTTCAGTTTTCAGATTAATATTCTAGTTTTCTTTATCTACTATCGCTCTCTCCGAATGCACATTATTCCGTTGGTCCTAGCTGTTTATGGGTCATCAGAATCCCCATTGCTTAATAGCTATCTGTGTAAGCCGTATTACTCAGTAATTCGGTTGTAGGGGTCAGACAGTAACTTCATGTATATATACAACTCTAGGCAACATATGTACAGCTGAACCCGGTTAGACTGGATATCAATCCCAATATAGTTGGCAAGCGGGTAGATAGCATTCTAATCTAGTATACTAACGTATAAAGCTGAAGCTTGTTTGTTTGTTTGAACGCGCTAATCTCGGGAACTACTGGTCCGATTTGAAAAATTCTTTTCGCGTTGAATAGCCCATTAATCCAGGAAGGCTTTAAGCTATATAACATCACGCTGCGACTAATAGGAGCGGAGCACAACTAAACTACGCGAACGAAGTCGCTGGCGGCCGCTAGTTTTCTATTTAGATCAAAGAAACAAATCTTAATGGTTTAGTTTGCTACATTTATAAGTAGAAACTTGATAAATGTCGTTAGGTTAATTTCTTGGTATGCTCTTGGGTCTTGTTCGCGTGTCCGAAGTTTACTTGTTACAAGTTCGTGGTCAACAAGGCCTTTGCTAACTCACAACGAAAACTTTGCTAGGCAACATTTTTTAAATAATACTTGTGGGGGAAACCGTGCTAATAAATTGTATCTGTTTTATTTTTGATATTAAAATATGATTGCCCAGTTACTGAATTGTGAACAAGCTGATAAAATAGTAGTATGCAGCTGCAGGTCAGGTTAAATGGCGACTCTAACTTAGTTGGGGTAATGATGGGCAGCTCATAAGATAGAATGAAAGAAAAAGTATTTATTGTGACTTGTGTAAGAAGATCTTAAAACAAAACTAAACAAAATCAAAAATATAAAACCAAATATTTTAATAAAAAAAGAAAAAGGAATCAGAAAGTCCTATACGAAGTCAAAATGCACCTATCTAAACAAGATGCTTTGACATATAAAAAATAAAAGTCACAGTGCTGGTGGTAGTAGTGGCTGGTAATGCTTAACATAATAACTAATCTAAAAATCAAAATATTATCGGTAGTTGTGAATAATAAAAAAATACCTTGTGAGAGACCAAAGTCCCTTAACTCCCAGTCTCCTTAGTTCCTTTAAAAATGCATTAACGATGGTTAAACACTACGTAAACACTGGTGGATAAGCTCACGTTTAATTCTGCCATAAAAGCGAATTACCCACTTCCTTCAATAAAGCGATAACATTCGTAGTTAACTATCACGTTAAGGTTATAAAGATTATAACGAGTTCAAGTAGATCAGCTGGCTCCTGATTATATTATTATTCGCGCGGCTTCGCAGGTAGTTTCCTCATGGGTATTACGCCAAACAGATTACTTAACAGTACACCAATTTAGTTTTAGCCTTCACCCCTCTTCCATATTAATTCGAAATATCCTTTTTTCTCAATAATAAAAATCTCAATATCATCAATCATTATACGACCGCCATTCTTTCTGGGTGGGAGCAATGGGATGTTCTATGGTCATACGAAAAAAATAACTTGCCAGTGTTTTTTTTCGAAGCCATTTCTTGAGTTCTTTTTTTCATTACTGATCTATAAAATAGGGTCATATTTAATTCGACAGCTTTGTAGTTTCGGATGGAGTATACCTTCCGCCATTTTAATTCAGCAGCATTATAATTCTCGGAATCACCGCGGGTAAAACAGATACCCGTGGTATCATCCACTGACTACGGGATGGATCACGGGCCAATATTTAGCTGCTAAAGGATAGCTCTGAATATACATATGTATGTGGTAACATAGAGTTTAATAATATTACGCTTGACAAAGATAACTACTGGAAACACCAAAATTATTTTAATTAGTACTAGCTTTCCGCCCACGGGTCCCCCGCGTGGAGTTCGGTTATACCTCGCTTTTTAGATTTCCCGGGAAACATCAAATTTTTCCGGGATAAAAGGTAGCCTGTGTCCTTTCTCAGGGTCTAAAGATTGTCTGTGCCAAATTTCATCAAAATCGGTTCAGTAGTTTTGGCGTGAAAGCCGGACAGACAGACAGACAGACAGAGATACTTTGGCATTTATAATATTAGTAGGTATGGATTATAAGACAATATTATGTACATCGAAAAACCTATGATCATTTTATTTTATAATTACCACCATATGAAGCCGTTGAGCTATAAGATATACAACGTAATTTTATCTTTATACGAAACCTGAATATAGTTTGTACAGGATAAGCAACTGAATCGATTCCAATAATGTTTACACCATGTTATACTTTTCCTAAATACATTTAGAAATTGTTGCAGTGTGGTTACCAAACGCTCCAAGCAGCTTACGGTGGATCAACAGCTGACGCCACAGCTCAAAGCACCGCTTGCCTGCCTGAGCGGGGCGTTGACCATATTTTTGTTGGGACAACCAAATAGGATAACAAGCTCATAACTTTGTGGTTTCACATGATATCTTTTTGAAATTTTGTACATAGATTCTTTACTTAAAAATACTGGACACGAGTTTCGGGGTAACAAAAAATAATGTTGTTTATGTACTTAGCACCTACTTAGCTTTTCTTAACATTGTTTTAGATGAGTAAGTGTTCAGAATGTAGAAATTTTACGTGGATATTCCTGTAAGATAAGCAGCCAACATTTGCGGACTTGGCGACAAACAGAAAGGGGCCGCATTAATTTAATTTATTTCGGGGTAGCCGCAATGTCAGGCTTTTTTCTCGCCCCAAGATTACAACTAACCCGATTACTTAGCACTCCTGACTCATGAAAACGTACATAATTACGGTCCACTCATCTTTCATTACCATACAAAGATCTTTGTTCGCTAGCCCAGTTGTAATGACACTTAGATAATTAGATGCAGGAAGGGTCTTCATGATGAACTGATAACCTATTCATTGTGTTCAGAATTGGGAGTATAAATCAACTTTCGGCAGCAAATTTAAAATCCGTTTATTAATAAACGTTGTTTAGAGTTATGTAGTGATTATTTTTACCCGACTACGGCAAAGCAAAAGGAGGGTTATGATTTTGACAGGCTATGTATGTATGTATGTATGTATGTATGTATGTATGTATGTATGTATGTATGTATGTATGTATGTATGTATATATGTATGTATGTATGTATGTATGTATGTATGTATGTATGTATGTATGTATGTATGTATGTTCATCTGTTCCCTCGTAACTTCTAAACTACTTATTCGAATTCGACAAATGACATATCATTAGAAGCGTCTTAATTGTCTGCTGGTTATAGGCTATATGGAGTTTCACAAAATCAAATGTGGCGCCCTCTAGCGGACAAAACATACAGAGTAAAAAAAAAATTTTTAAGATAAATATGCCATGTTTGGTATCATTTGAAAGCGCTTTACTTGTACATTTTGAATATATATATATTGCTAGCACTTGCTTGTGACTTTACCTGTATTCATGGGTTGATTGCATATAATTCACATCTTTTCGTTCATAGATAGCTTCTTTACTACTTATCAGAATAAGACCACTGCTGAACCATTAGAAGGGCCTTGATATTTTGTTGGTTATGAGCTATAAAGCTTGTCACCAAATTTAGTATTACGCCCTCTATTGGACAAAAAGTTCTATGTTAATATAAAATTAAAATAAATATACCGTATTTGGTATCATTTGAAAGAGCTTCACGAGTACTTTATGTTTGTACATAATCCCGAGTAATTCTTCTTAGAAATTTGAATGTAAACCAGGGTTTGGTAAACGGAGCGATGGGAGTGGTGAAGGCCTTCGAATGGCCTGGTCTTCGGTTCGATCAGTTGGAACAGGAGAACAGCCAAACGCTGTTCTCATACAATTTGACGACGCATCCATAAAAGCAGATATTAACGGACTTATCAAAATCGAGCCTTGCCTCACTGAATTTGACGGCTTGAGGGGTTCTGGGCAAATTCAGCGTAAAATGCTCCCGCTGATTCTTTCTTGGGGTTGTACTGTACATAAATTACAAGGTTGTACTCTAGGTAAAAAAGTTATCGGTCTAGGAAAGTCATTGTTTGCTAAAGGACAGGCCTATGTCGCTCTCAGTAGAGTCAAAACCATAGAGGGATTATTTATAAGTGCTTTGGATCATAATAAATTACTTAAAAATCCACATAACAGTCGATCTTTAGCAGAATTAAATAGATTAAGAAATCTTCGCAGGTCCTCTTAATATATGAAACATCCAATCTATTTATACTAACGACCTCATCCACTAATTCATGACCTATTCGCTTCCATCGACGCAAATGTGCGTCGCTACTACGAAAAACCGGGAGCTTCATACGGGGAAACCGTTGCTATACGTGCTACGATCCACGCGCTAAGAAATAGTAAAATAGGATATCTCTACATATTACTATACGCCGATACATAAGTCAAAAGAGATGTATGTTAACTACCTAGTTTTTAGTTCGTCAATTTAACTTGTGTTAATATTATGCGCCACAAATACACTTTAACACCAAAATAGTACAAATAATAAAAAGTAAAAAAACTAAAACCCAACTACGACAAAAAACGACGCTGAAAAAGTATAAAACAAGATTTTCAGAATACTGAACTGAACAAAGTTGCTAATGTAGTAGTGTAATTTTCATGTTTGGAAAGGCGTAGTCACACGTTACATACCTACCGTAGCATTTGGATAACGTGTGACTGCGGTTTTCCAAACATTAAAATTTATCTCTACATAGTTAATATTGCATACTTCAGAATAGTATTGTATGACATTATTGTCAATTTACAAAGAAGGCATCTTAGTAGAGTCTACTGTGTCCATTTACTTGCAACTACATTAGCAACTTTGTTCAGTTCAGTATTCTGAAAATCTTGTTTTATACTTTTTCAGCGTCGTTTTTTGTCGTAGTTGGGTTTTAGTTTTTTTACTTTTTATTATAACCCTACATTTTTGGTGTTTGAGGTTACTTAAGTTTAAACATGATATAAAAAACCTGCAGGTTTTATTCCTACTACTTATTCTTCTTCTTTTAAGGTGAGATTCAACCTCAACTCTTGATCAATGGCTTCTGTGGAATATATACCACAATTTTGCCAATAACACGTGTAACAAATTATAGAAATTCTTTGAAAGTTTTATTTCACAATAATGGCGTATATCGCCAATGACAGTTGAAAAAGACGGCCGCGTGAACCGTCTATGAGGAAGGTTTGATGCAAAGTCATGATGTGGCCACTGTGCTGCGTTATTTTAATGTTCTTTATGAATTATATACTGAAAGCACTTTTTACTACATAAATCACGCGCTTTTATTTACAAGTAAACGACACTATAAATAATTTTAAAAGTCCAATGAAAAATGCGCGTGACACTCAGCTTTCCCGTCAATAAACATCTACTACTTAACGCTGAGATAATTGTAGAAGTCTTACATGACAGAGACCACAGATGTACATATGTCTGTGGCAGAGACAAACATAATTATAAGTATGTGCTTATTTTATTTCCGAAATTTATATGCATGTTGTACAGTGATCATTATTTCTGCTGTACTACTAAGAACCTCTTAATTACTAGAAATGTCATTCTCACTTTTAAAGTAACATTTATTCCACTGGCCTTTGCGTGTTTACTTCCATTATCTTAAAACTGGGATCTGCCATGCGAAGCCATGCTTTTTATCTTTTCTTCAATGAACTATGCCGAAACAGGGGCCTGTGGCTGCATTAAATCGGATATAGCAGCATGCTTAGTCATCAAAGGCAAGTCCACATACTTATTAGGTCCGGATGCGCTCTCCTCAGGATTCCGACCGGCTCGGCCGCCGGACCGGTTTCGTGAGTGCAAGTTTACGTATAACACTAGCGATAGAGTGCGAGCGAACTCAGTTGCTTCGCTGGATCGCTCGGAGCTAGTCATTCGATCGTGAGCGTCTCTAATTGAGGGCAATGGCCCAATGTAATTATTGTAGGAAGCCGGCGAGCAGCCGCAGCTGAGCGCCACTTGCGCCCGCGCTCGATCCTCCGACCTTGCTTACAAACCTCCTGCGTTCTCGCGTTCAACCCACCCTTCAGTCGTAAGCGTGACCGTAACGGGATTCTTTAATGACAGCTCGGAAAGTAAGATGAAGGTGATATGAATTTAATATTAGTTGCATGTGTGGCGTGGTGGTCTTATAATATTATGAAGAGGAAATTATATTTGACGTTTAGTTTTTTTTTGTACTCGACCAAGAATTTAATGATTTAATGAGTGTTTCAGTAAGTCACGGCTGAATCTCGACCACACCAGCCACCACGCATAATAGGCGAGGGACTAAGAGCGGAAACTAAACCTAATATAGAACACATTAGCTAAACTATTTTGTAAAAACTTCAACGTCAAACTTATAAGAAGTGAATTTAGACTAAGCTCTCAATAGAGTCAATTACTCCAAGCTCCCTTCAACTAACTTTTTACGGTTGCAGTAAATCTCATAGTAATCTTAGTTGGAAGTAATGTATCAACTATTGACTATGGAGATGAAGCTATGTGGGCTCATAATCATTATACTTTCATTGAATCGTGACGCGGTGCTGTGAAGATCGGCCAAGTGGTTCGTTGTGGCCGAACATTGTTGACCGCAATTGATAATTCACTCGCTTTTCATAGTAGCGCTTTCCATTTCCTTTGATTTTTTCTTTTAACCTCTGGCCACACTGAAGCAAATTACGTACGGGCCGCGGAACACGACTGCGCGCGTCGGTTATTTTAATGGTTAGGGAGTAAGGGATGCTACACGCATGTTTGGGTCAGCATGATTGGGGAAAGCCGGCAAAGTGGATATATTATATAAATATCGGATTTATTTCAATGACAATTAAGTTGATTTCGGATTCACTAGTACTATTAAAAATCTTTGAAGTTGTAGCATAACCTGAACTTTATAGAGTATATATGCACTATCTTAGTACATCTTGGACACTAATGACAATTAGAAAAGTTACATTGGTACTTGCCTGGCCTGGAATCGAACCTGCGGCGCATTCATACTTCAGAGGCTGTTGTTTAACCACTAGGCCACCACGACTTATTAAATATTAATTATTATTATTTACAAATAAAAAAACCCACAGTCATAAATAAATCAAATATTTTTTTTTCTCTTCCGTTCTAATTGATATAATGGAACGGCCGATCCGCAGACATCCATGCAATCGTGTGCATTTGTAAATCTGTTACGATTGCCGCCGCAGCCGCTGTACGAGAAACCTTTGCACGAGCGAGTTGCAGTGTCGAAGTAATACCTGGAGATTTAAATCATTTATTGCAGTAGCGTATTAATCAGCATACCTTAGTTAGGTAGGCTGATAGAGACCCGCACTGGGCCCGCGTGGTATAATAAGGCCCGTTTCCTCTCACCGAGGAGGCCTGTCTCAGGAATGGGAATATTATAGGCTGATTATAATGGTTATATTATCGTCACTATTGGGACTGAGGCCTTTTCTCTGTGGAAGGCTTTGGGGCCACGCGGACTCAGTGCAGATTGCCGGATGTCTTCGAATTTTTGGTACTAGAATATGCCGAATGCCTCACGATTTTGTCCTTTTTGAGAGTAGTGTAGAAATGAAATATATAAAGCGCTTCCCCTTTTATTGAGTTGAGAAATCATTAAATGACTTCACCCGTTCTTCCTGTGCTAGTTATGTTATCATTATCAAAAAACCAGCGGCCTTGGCAAACTTCGATCCTAGTGAACGCTGTTTCGACGTGCCGACATTTCTTCGAGGTGTGCGTGCAACACATTGTCTTTATGGGGCGACGAGCTAACCATTGCTCGCCGCCCTCAACACCGCGCCTAAGGCAGCTGGGATTTTGGGTTAGGGTTGCGGGTTGGTAAACAAGAAACCGTGGCCCTGGCCGTCGCACAGGCAAGTGAAGAAACACGGGTGGGTTGTAGTCAGTAAAAGTCTGACACGCCCTTCCGCTCCGCCCAGAGCGGGAGAAGTCATTTGTTGATTTCCCATCCCAACAATAAAAAAGGCAGCTGGAAGTTCACTGCTGCTGCTGGAGTGCAGCTGTGCATCTTGGTTTCAACTCGCGATTTATTTAATATGGACACACAAATATTTATTAACGATGAAACTCTCAGTTACCTAGCCGGCTGTGGAATTTAATTTTTTACATTGGTACCGGTTTGTCTAGTTTTTAGAACATTACAAAAACAAAACTAAAATTTGTCAGAAAAGTCAAATAGGCGTAACTAGTACCTGCAGCCGGCACGCACATATGTACGTAGAACATGTAAACGTATGAGGACTATGTAAGGAATTACAGAGCATCTGGCGTTTTATTCAACATTATCATCTTCAACATTTTTATCGTCCCACTGCTGGGCACAGGTGTCCTCTCATTCAGATAAGGACTGAGCATAATCACCACGCTTGCTCATTGCGGGTTGGCGATTTCAGACTTCATTAAAGTCCAGATTTCCTCAAGATTGGTGTCCAAGATATACTTAGGCGTTTTATTACACCCTTGGGAAGAAAGTGTTTATATCTATATGTGTATATACAATATGTAAAGAAAACCCTGTCCGACCCATAAGGATAATAAAGGTTAGGTAAACACTTGACCAAATATAATATAAAATTTTACATAATCATCATAGTAACAATACTAATGAATTTTGAAATAATCCTTTTTTCCCGGGAATTAAATCCAATTTCCCCGAAATTTGGTAATTTTTAAAAAAGTGACAACACCGGTATTATTATAAGCGAATAGCGACGCGACCACGTCACAGGTGCCGCGTGCCCTGCCTCCCGCCGCCCGCGGAAGGGGTTGCATACCGCACATGTATTAAGTACCTCTTTTTGCGAAATTAAATTTATTTTTTTAGGGGGATTTTTTTTTAAGTTTAGCCTGTCTTTGTGGGAATTAGTAGAATCAGTTATCGATACCTAACAATACCTTCACGGATCGGACAGGGTTTTCTTTACATATTGTATAACCAATTTTGATTAATCAAGTCCTCATCTTTTATATTTACAATACAAGTTAGTTCAATCGCAAAGTAAGATATCATTTATTAGTTAGACCTTAAAAATAATACCTAATTTTCTATATATTTTGACCTATTAAATAGCATTTTTTTTTATATTCGACGAAAATTATCTTATCTAGAGGGTCTAGAGTCATCATCCAAGAGCTAAATCTATGGTTAAAATTTACGCGCGAAGTACTTGTAAATCCCCTACATGTCATCATCATCATCCTAGCGTTAATCCCAGTCGCATCCGAAGCCTTTTCAGTTTTGGAGTCTGGGGTCCGCTTTACCAGTCCAACTGCTGTTTTGGCTAAACTTCGACATTTTCCGTGAAGCGACTGCCTGACCTCCACAACCCGAAGGCGACATCGAAGCATTGCAGTTAGACCATTTTTTGGACTTTTGAGGGCTCCAACAACTTGCGCAGCGGCCGCGTCCGCTACCGCGTCCTACGCCACGGAGGCTGTAAATCCTCTACATGTATGTCCCCTTATGTACATGTGATACCACGCGAAACCATCGTTCCGACGAATAAGAAGATTTCGTTGATCAACCGCTGTGTAGGTTGCTACCTTATCGATCCCTACAGGCACATTAAGTAACTAAGTACATATATTTATTACAAAACTTACATTGGATAATAGTTGAAGCACGTTCCGAAGTCGTGTTGAAGACTACATGCCACACCAGTTCCCAAATCTTTTAGTGTCTCACTACTCAATGCATGAGCACCTTCAGCTAAAAAAATACATGATTGAAATATTGAGGATTGATATTATTGATAACTCACTTTAAGCTCACTTCATTTTTCAGATTCGGTCTTCTGATCAAGTTGATCCTGCTTGACTTCATCATCATCATTTTCATTTCAGCGAAAAGATGTCCACTGCTGGACATAGCCCTCCCCAAAGATTTCCATGACGACCGGTAAAGCTACCTTCACCAGATCGTCGGTCCACCTTGTCGGGGTGTCATCCGGTGCATGGTCGCCACTCGAAAACCCGACGGGTTTTCGAGTGGCGACCATGCACCATCCCCCATCGGGCGTCGGTCCTACGAGCAATGTGCCCGGCCCACTGCCACTTAAGTGTTGCAATTCTTCGGGCTACGTCGGTTACCCTCGTTCTTCTGCGGATCTCCTCATTTCTGATTTGATCACGCGGTGAAACCCTAAACAAAGCCCTCTCCATTGCTATTTGAGTGACCTTGAGCTTTCTTATAATGCCCATTGTTAGCCACCATGTCTCAGTTCCATATGTCATCACTAGTAACACTCACTGGTCTGACTACAAATGTACAATATATTATACACTTTTCTTGTGATCTTTTTTTAAAAATGATAATTTGGTTTGCTGTGTTAGGTATATTCATATAGAACAATGGCACAGTTTTCATACTTTTTGCTATATCAGCGCAACCCGTCGCCGATACATGCCTACAACTTCCGATCTCATTAGTCGCCAGTGATGACTAGTACACAAAACCCGCCTTGGAAACTTGGATGAAGTGAGAGCATTTTTAATTTAGGAATACGGTTATAAAAGCCATGGGCTGCGTTATTATTTGAGGAAGCACAATTATGTTATGGGGTGGGAGTAGATTTTATAGACAATTTAATTGTACAGTCAATTATGAGTCCATTTCGAACACTCATATCTATGTATATATCAGCTAATAATGTTATTACTACTCGGGCACAGGCCTCATCTCGGTGAGAGCGTGTGGGCCATAATCTACCACGTGGGTCCAGTGCAGGTTATTTGATGTCACGCCTTCAGATTACTATCAGATATTGGTAGGATATACCGGTTTTATGACGATGTTTTTCTTCACCGTTTTGAGAGCAATGGTGATGAAATTATTATATTGAAATTATACAAGACGTAAAGCGCCTGACTGAAGTCGAACCCACGACCACTACGACTCGAACGTTGGATGCGTTACCGCTGGGCCACCAAGCTCTTGTTTGAACATTAATTAGGTACTTACTATAACATGTAGAACTACAATGATCAAGGGAAGAAAAATCATTTAAATTTAAACCGCAGCCGCCACTTGGGTACGTTTTGCAGGATTTCATAGTAAGGTCGTAATAAAATCTACAATAAAAAAAAAGTATTTAGAAATTGTGTTCGTAATAAATAGGTAGTTTTCGTAAAACTCGCTGGCGATATTAAAATCTTACGACCACTAAAAAAATCTACCTATGTTTGTGATGGACGTGAGATACAAAGTAAAATATATATTTTTTATATACTCATTTAGAGAATACTTGCTGACTGTACTTGCTATTGCTACAAAGTGTTTAAAACTGTCGACCTGCAGGGGTTTTACGTTATGTACCAGTAGCAATATGAATATTTGCACTGGTCTGGTCGTGCCTCGGAAAGCACGTTAAGCCGTTGGTCCCGGTTGCCATACGAACATCTAGTGGCAGTCGTTACGGGTTGTTGGAGCCCTCAAAGTCCAACAATTGGTCTAACTGCAATGCTTCGATGTCGCCTTCGGGTTGTGGAGGTCAGACGGCAGTCGCTTCACGGAAAATGTCGAAGTTTAGCCATTTCAGCAGTTAGACTGGTAAAGCGGACCTCAGACTCCAAAGCTGAAAAGGCTTCGGATGCGACTGGGATTAACGCTGTGATGTTGATGATGACTATCAGTAGCAATGGGTTTCATTTTGACAGTTCAACAACATTCATTGCGTTATTTACGTTGTTGAGCAGACACACTTACCGAACATATGGAGCAATGGTTTAGCTATTGGCTTCAGAATGATTCCCATTAATAGTAAAAGAGTGTTACGCAATGAGGCTGCTGTAATAACGATTCCTAACATCAATTGGAATGACAGCACGCTTGACCCAAGTGTTGACAGTGAATATAATAGGTTGGCTATGTGAGATCTATTTATTTGTGTATTACAATATGTAAAGAAAACCCTGTCCGACCCATAAGGATAATAAAGGTTAGGTAAACAGATGACCAAATCTAATATATATAAAATTCTCGTGTCTCGCGGTGTTTGTGGTTAAACTCCTCCGAAACGGCTTTCCCGATTCTCATGAAATTTTGTGTGCATATTGGGAAGGGCTGAGAATCGGATAACATCTATTTTTTATCCCCCTAAATGTTAAGGGTAATCCACCCCTAAATTTATTTTAATATAGATCTATATCGCCCTTTACAGCACATGATTTAAATAAATAGTTTCGAAGATATTACAAATTTAAAAATTGTGGGGCGTCGCATTTGCGGCGATACCAGCAGATTGAGCGGCGGGCGGCTATGTTTTTTATACAACGTTAACAGTTTTTTGTAATGTATTTAGTATCAGCATTGCATCCGTGTGAAGCCGGGCGGGTCGCTAGTTTGATATTAAATTTTACGTAATTATCATAGTAACAATACTAATGAATATTAATACCAACTTCCCCGAAATTTGGTATTTTTAAAAAAAGTGATACACCATTTTAGACAGTGTTAATATGAGTGATGCAACCACGTGCCGCGTGCCCTGCCCCCCCCCTCCGCGCATCGCCTGCGGAAGGGTTGCCTACCGCACATGTATTAAGTTACCGGTTAAACTTCAGTTGGTGGACCGCTGAATTTAAGGGTTTCTTGGGGAGGGGAGGGGAGGAGGGAGGAGGGGAACCCTCCCCTTGAAAGGGGGATGATGAAAACTTATGGTTATAGAGAAATAGAAAATTCAAAATTTTGAGGTTAGGTGCAAAGATTAAGGGATATGGCGAAACAATTTGCGTGATTTTTAATTTACTATGGTAGATTTATTTATTCTAAGAAGATTTTAATAAGAAATAAAAACATACATTTTGTTTTTCTGGCTACCGCTACCGCTACTGAGGCACGCTCGCTTCGCTCGCTCGGCTCGCGCGCTGTTTTGGTCACAGTTCTAACGTAACCTAACCTATGGATGGACAAACGATGACAGGCCCTGACGTGTCATTTTATGTTTCGTTTTCTGGCGCTTCGCCGGCTGCTGCCGCGGCACGCTCGTTACGCTCGCTCGGCTCGCGCGCTGTTTTGGTCACAGTTCTAACCTAACCTAACCTATAGATGGACAAACGATGACAGGCCCTGTAGCCAATGTAACATCGCTTCGCGAAGCGATGTTACATTGGCTACAGGCCCTGACGTGTCATTTTATGTTTCGTTTTCTGGCGCTTCGCCGGCCGCTGCCGCGGCACACTGGCTATGGGTGGACAAACGATTACTGACGCATCATTTTACGTTTCGTTGTGCACAATGATATTGTCTACGATTTCCGTCAAACGAAATAATAATTGTTAATAATTTAATTTTTCACATGTTTTTGTTCAAATAATATGATTTTAAACTAATTTTAGATATATTAAGATAAAAATAATAAATAAATACGTAATAATTTCAAATAAATAATTTGACAGGTCTTCAACAACAAGTAGAACGGAACGCAATGACAACAAAAAGACCCGATTCCTAACCTAAAACTGTGAATTTAACATGATTTTTGTGAATTAATTTCTCGGAAACTATAAGTTTTCATCATTCGAAATTTTACATAGAGGTGTCTTAGGCCAAGGTCTTTCAGCCCTAGAAGTCTTGCCGCCAACTTCAGCGGAACACCAACTGAAGTTTATCCAAATTACCTCTTTTTGCAAAATAATATTTATTTTTTAGGGGGATTTTTTTTAAGTCTTGGCCGGTTTTGTAGGCATTAGTAGAATCAGTTATCGATACCTAACAATACCTTCACTTTTCAGGGTTTTCTTTACATATTGTATAAACCATTACCTGTGTATAACGGTCTTGTTGCGAAAACAATCCCAAGCGTTCGGCTGAAGTTTACAGCGAACATCGTCGCTAATATGGTGGAATTCAGCTAAAAAAGAAATTATATTTAGTTCACTAATCTTACCAAGGGCTATAGTTTTACTCAGTAACTGGGTTTTGCAGGTCAGATGGCCAGTCGCTTCATGTAAATGACCGTTCTAAACTGTTTTAATTTCAGTTAAGCTGAAAGCCAAACATAGTTGGGAAAAGACTAGGCAAGCTAATGACTTAGGAAATTCAGTTTCCTAAGTCATCATCTTGCTTAGTCTTTTGTACAGCACACGTATTGTATACACACAGCAGTTTTCAGTTTCATCAAGCTATCACAATCTATCACCTCTCAGTGGTAGGCCATAACATCGGCTGCCGGCAGAATTCATTTCATTTTTACTTAAGTACTTCAAAAAAAGCAATATTTTTTTTGAAATACTTAAGTACTTTTTGAAGTACTTTTTTTTTATTTTTCATACCTACGCCGGGGGTTGCGAGAACAAAAATTGCTTCCGCAGTCCATGAATGGTACCGGCCCACCACTATGGGCATCCTCGGGTCAGGGGGACTGACATTGACATTGTTGTAATCATTAACATATAACAAATTAGTAAACTTACTCGAATCAGCTTCTTCTCCCTGGGATCTCACCACAGTGGGCAGCTCTAACATAACCAGAAACAATACAACATCAAACAAATTAAATTTTGAATACATATTTAGCCTAAAACCATAGTACCATGTTACGCCTTAACACGACGCTATACATGCATTTTGATCACAATATCGGAACTGATACGGTAATCATAGCATGAAATTTTAATAATAAAATGTTGTAAAAACAAGTATATTAATTACTACGAGAAATAAAACTGTAATATTTTCTTTAGCGACAATCATAACATAAAGAGTAGCTACAGTCGGCTACTTATTGGCTTGGCTAGCTTCATATTTGTCTGCTAAAACAGTCAAATCTCTAATAGCAATTTCCATCACGTGCTTTTTAAATTCTGGTGTAATCCCTTTGTAAACTTGTTCTAACATCCATTGAACCATCCATTTGTGTTTTATCCGTCTCGATATCCAGTGCCGCTTTACGTGATATTCCATTTGGCGTTGGACACCTTTATACACCATCATTTGTCGCTCTCTAAACACAGCTTCTAACTGAATAGCAACATTTTCTTTTTTAGCTTCAATCAATTCTTTTTGTCCTTCCGCTCTCCAGATTGTGGTTTTAGCATTTTTTATTTGTGTTGTTATACCATCTACCTGATTCTGTCTACTTTCTTCTAACTCATTAGCTATTGCATCTACGCCCTTATCAAGAGCAATGCCAATTATTTGTCCATATCTAGTTGTAACATAATATCCCATTACAAAGAGTGATAAACACATATAGTATTCATGTTCCATTACATAGATTTCTTTGCTCACTAAATAATTGCCGAGACCTATCATCAATATGTAAGGGCCTGATACGCCAGTCATAGGTCTTAGGAAAACAAACCATTCTTCTGGAATGAAACACATGCGACATTTTCCAGGCACTATAGCTCTTTTTAAAACTATTCCCCCGTCGTCGTCTTTGTCTTTACCACCCGTTGGGCTCGTCAGGTCGGGACATACTGGACCGTAATTGATGCCTAAGGGAATTTTGTCTTTCGCCCCTTTTGGTGCCGAGCGTACATTCGATCTCTCACCTTCACAGATTGTCCTCATTTTGGAATGATGTAAGATCGTGGGAACAAATAAATTACGATTTCGAATTAATAATCGTTCAATATGAAGCATTATTAAAAACTACATTTATTGATATATCAACTGACGTTATCGTTAGACGTTTATTGACACTTTCCTTTTATTTTCAAAGGTTTGTTTGAAAAGTTCTTGTATCATGAAGGTTTGTTGAAAAAGGCACATAACGGACGCTTTACACAAAGTGAAGCACCTGTTTAGGTTCCTTCTTAGTCTGTAGTTTACTGTAATAAACAACGCTTGATATTATTTGATTGTGATTCCTGTACTTTCTTACGACTGAGGCACTGATTTTGTCGAAGTGAAGTTCACTCTTGAAGATTGACACAATCTTGTCCAACGTGACATATCTCGAGTCTTCTCGCTGTGACTATAACAAAAGAGACGATAAGTGATGTGACAAAAGTCTGGTCAATAGGTAAGTAGAATAAGTTTAATAGATAGGTAATGATAAATTATCTTCTGAATAAACATTCTTAATAAAATTACGTCTATGAGAAAATATAATCCATAGATTTCACTTTTTAATGAACGGTAGGAATTATAAAGACGTGATAATCACACAGATGTTGCTTCATAATCGCACTTAGTATTATCAAGCAACATATGTATGTATTTTACGGCACCCTAGAGAAATGCCTACGAGCAACAAGAAAATGAACATTGTATCATAAGCCATATAATCTTATATTAGATATCAGGGTTCCCATTAATGAGAACATTCGTTACAAAATAATTTTATTAATAACCGTTTATAGACAAAAGAGTCGGACAATCCGAAATATGATATTAAACGGTGATGTTATTATTTATTTATACTTAGCTTAATTTCACTTTGTTTTTTGTTCACAAATGTGTTTTCCTTTGTAAGTCGTACTTGCTTTTCGCCCAGCTTCCTCTGCACGGATCTCCGAAAAGACCCCACGAGAGCGTATTAGCGGATTCAAAATACTCGATGTGTTAATCTGGGTAATAAAAAAACCCGTATAGATGTCGTTACTATTGTTTGCATTCATAAGAATTCAATAAAAAATGTTTGAAGTTCGCTACTTGGATTACCCCGGTAGAAAAGTGACGAAATATAATTCAAAAGCGTTAGCTAAATATCAAGTAAAGAACGCTTATTGTTACAAAATTTCATTAATGGTAGATTACAAGAAAAGTCAGCCAAATAGGCGCGAAGCCAGAAAAATAAGAGCTCAAGGTTGTTTTTCCTCCAAACGTTAGAAAACTCAGCCCTTAGACCTCTTTAGATATTTGTTGCAATTGAGAGTGATTTAAAGAAGTTGTAAAGTGTTGAGAAATAGTAAATTGTCAGTAATATTAGTTGACACGCATATTAAACATTCATAAATTTAGATGAAAAAGCCATTAATGGTGTAAAATTCATCATAGTCAGTTCACAAAGTGCACGTCTTGCAAGACTGGACTGAAAGACAAAAACACCCTGTAGGTGTAGACTCCTTCAGTGGGATAATGTTAAAATAAATTATTTTATTCTTGCTAAGGATGACGTTAACATGGTATTAGATGCCTTCTTGACCTATTATTGTTTGAATCAGTTTTAGAAATTAACGTGGCTTTAATTTTGATAACATTGATTACGTTTTCTGATTTGAAACTATGTTGATTTTTATCAACACTTATCTTAGGTAAAGCCAACAAATAAAAGAATATATTTTAGACCCTAATTCAATGCTTACACGCTTCACAATCTATTTGTTTACCGGTTGTGGTTAAGTTACTGATGTGAGCCACGTTTAAATACACAACTACATTTAAATTGTAGGTACAGAATTCCTTCGGTGCTTACCGCTGATTTAAATCCAGTTCATTTTAAAGCAGAAATATTTCCAAGGAAGTCCAGAATTATAATATATTATTATGATCTAGTAAGTGTTGCCGTGTAACCTTGCCATTCAGGTTCGTAAGTACCCGATCATTTATCGCTGGCAACGCAAATCCGCCACGCTCCGCCATATCGAGGCTGTCTCAGGCTCTGAGCTTATACAGTACGTGATGCCATCTTCTATCTAAACTTAAATGTAAAACTCAATCGCCTTCGATTTTCACTTACAACTTCACTAAGCAATTTGACTTGTCATCAATTACTATCGAGTCCGTGGAGAAGAACGAACCATATAGTGTAAATGCAAGAGTAGTGCTTATAGACACTGTTCCTGATTCGCATTATAAAACAGTGTCGGCGAAGTGGAGAATGTTAAAAGCTTGAAATGTCTTTGTTTCCAGTAACACCTCGTATTCACCAGGAAACCGAAGGAATGCGAAACATTACACCTTGTGCAGGTGTAAAACAGTAATTTATTAAAGGAAATAATGGTTTAGAGTGACTGCGGGTACATAAACGATTGTTATAGGCTCTCGAACAATTGTGTGGGCAATGCTTATAAACCGATCGGCTGGATGGAACATGGTAATATTGTTTACAAAAATTTTTATTTGACTGTTGTATGCAGTTTAAGTTAGACACAGAGAAAATTAAGTACTGATTAGGTTTTATGTTATTTCTGTGATTAGATCTGCCTGATGAAACTGTCTGATCTGTAGGTATTTATATTATAGTTATATAGGGTTGCAGGGGCATCGATGAGCAACTTGTAAGCATATTTGGTTACAATTTCTTATCGGTAATAAAAAAACAGCTGTTTCATAAAATAGTGCAATAGCTATGACACAGTAATTTCAACGTCATTCTTCGTTAAAGTAATCAAGTCATGGTAACAAGTTGCACATCGATTTCAATGCCACTATATGTTTAACTCGTCTACTCTAAAACTGCCAAAATTTCTCTACTCTGAAAATGTTTATGACTTACTTCTCACTCATTTTCAGTAATATCAATTTGGCCCTTAAACCATACAATTCAACACGTAAACTTCGTGTTGAATTGTGTGGTTTAAGACCCTTGATTTACATAAGATTATTTGAACAGAGTCCACACATACGCTTGTGACAGTAAACTTTGCTTTGAGAGAAGTGAACTTGTCTTTATTTTTGGCAGATGAATTGATCATCATCATCATCTCAGCGTTTATCCCAGTCGCATCCGAAGTTTTTTCAGCTTTGGAGTCTGAGGTCCGCTTTTACCAGTCTAACTGCTGATATGGCTAAACTTCGACATTTTCCGTGAAGCGACTGCCGTCTGACCTCCACAACCCGAAGGCGATATCGAAGCATTGCACCTGACCAATTGTTGGACTTTTTGAGGGCTCCAACAACCCTTTAACGACTGCCACTATATGTTCGTATGGCAACCGGGACCAACGGCTTAACGTGCTTTCCGAGGCACGATCAGACCAGTGCAAATATTCATATTCATGCATACAAATATTTGCACTGTGCGGGGATCCAACCCGCGCCGCCTTGCGCAGCAGCCGCGTCCGCTACCGCTACGCCACGGAGGCTGTCAATTGTTAAGACAGGGTTATAGGGGCAGGTAAGCTGGAAGGTTTTTATAGTAGGGCTGTCTTATACGAGGCACACATGACACAATTACACACGGCTAGTTATTATACAAGCTCAGTCTCATGTACATAATCCGTCTTTGTGAACTGCTTTTCATATTTTATTCCGTCCCACAAAGCATCATTTCCCACGCGCATCCTCGGGGATTAGCAGGATTAGAACCTTGTTAGCGCAATTTTCTCCGTCTATTTCGAGAATGTTCTCACTTTCTGAAAGGATATACTTCTCAAATAAATATTTTCTTTATGTGTAATTTCGGTTTGAACAAGAATGAAACAAGTGTTTGTTTCAGATTTTGTTAAGAAAGTTGTATTTCGAAAGTGAAATTGGTGGTCTTAGTTTCTTAAGTTCATTTTGTGGTATATCAAATAACATAAGATGCTATAATAAGTCCTTTTACGGAGTAATAAGCTTTGTTTAACAAGTTTGCAAGATGTTACAAATAAAATTTACTTCGTACAAAACTGGAAATAAATATCTGTAAAATAAAGAAAGGCTACATAGAAGTGTACATGTCAACCTGAAGTCATAATAAGTATTTATGTTTCTAAAATGTGATTAGATCTTTTGTGGCGAATGATACTTCAAATAGAAGTTAAAATATTCAGACACTACTTGGTTCCCCTTTGTAATTACACTCGGCTTATCAGTAAGCAAATAAGGTGTATAAATGCAGCCGAAGCATCTTCCTATATTCATTAATTATAAATAATTTATTGTGCTTGCGTTCCATCTGTAATGAGATTCTAAAATGTTAAGTCAGAGCTATGTAGACTTACATTCACGCGGTAATATCGTAAACAGAATTGCCTAAACCTTCGCGATGTCATTAAAAAGTTTCTACGTGCAGGCGTACAAAAAACGTGTTTATTACATTAAAACTCGTAAACTGTCTTTATGTCTGTTCACTGTAGACTGTGGGGTCCAGGCTGAACTTTTCTCTGGACTTCCCAAATGTCTAATTTATTTGAAGCAAGAATCTTCCATTTACATTAGGGGTCTAGACAGTATTGTACGTTGGGAGCTCATAGCGAAGATGTGGTGGTTCTCCTCAAAGTACCGAAGATAGTGACAAATTACTCTTAAACAACGAAAACCATATAAACTTATAATTCAATAAATAAATATAAATATATACGGACAAATCACACAGATTGAGCTAGCCCCAAGGAAGTTCGAGACTTGTGTTATGGGATACTAACTCAACGATAACATATTTTATAATAGATACATATATAGATAAACATCCAAGGCCCAAGCCAATCAGGAAAAGATCGTTTTTTCAGTATGACCCGGCCGGGGTTCGAACCCGGGCCCCTCCACATCGCAGGCATATTGACCGCTGCGCCACGGAGGACGACAAAGAGTTTATAAACTCATAGTTATTTTAACACTAACCAAAACTGAATTAAAATATAACCATATTGGCTATGCATACAGATAAGCTTAAAACAATAAAATTAGTAGGTACTTAAAACATAGTTAATAAAATAATAGAATTAGTAGCCATTAAAGTAGAGTCGGTTCAATGGCACACCATTATATTGGAGACTGTGTCCTTATGCTTATAAAGGTGGGGTCGCACGTGCCGTATCGCGTGCGTCGGTGCGGCGGCGCTTACCACGCCCTTACACTACAATAAGACCGAACGCACCATTTATACATGATAAAGGGTGTTCACTTCCTCCATATGATGTGAACACGCCTTATATTGTGACCGACAATAAGCACGTCTTGACAGAGCATTGCACTATGTTGGCTTCCACTACAAGTACTACGGCATTTGTACGGAGTCATTAAAAACCAGCCAATTGCGAAACGGAGTCGCGCATGAAAATTAACGTTTCATAAGTTTCAATAATTCCTCAACTAGATAGTATTCCTTCAAAGTTCATCACATAGACCACCATCGTGAATGTTTTGAGATTTATCGAACCCGACGTTTAGCTTTTAGAGAGGAAAGCGGGGGGGAGGGAAAGGTCGCTATTTTCACATAAAAAATGTGCTAAAAATGTGTAAAATTGAATATTTTGCAAAGGGTTATTTACGTGTAGGAGAGGTTGCCCCAAAAATATTTATCGATGTTATTTTAGTACTTTGGTTTATCAGTACAAAGTATCATCTTTCTAGACTTACCGTTTCAAAGGTAAGCAGAGTATGTACTCACGGACGGATAACACTAATTATAGAGATCTAAAAAGGCGAGTGATTTCGTCTTATTGAATCAGCATAATGAATCTTACACTTGAGGTTCAATTTCACATAATTGAAATGTCTAATTAAAGTTTACAATAACTTATTTTAAGTAAAAAACACACGGCAAGAGTTAATTTTTTTTTTTTAATATAAATCATAACTAGCGCTTGACCGCAATCCCGCCTGATGGTAAGCAGTGACGCAATCGTTGATGGTAAAGCGCGCCTATTCACTATAGCCTTGAAGACACTCAAATTGTAGTCCGACGGAAACACCACCGCTGGCAAATTGTTCCAGTCCCTCGATATTGCAGTCACTCTTTCGAAGGAGATAGTTTGTCTTCGCGCCACAATTGTATAAATGTTCAAAAAGCTCACGAAACATATAACAAGGAATTTGTTTTCATTCCGTTTGTACTTCCTTTCCATTCTTAATATCCAAATTGTAATGGCCGTTTCAAAAATAATTTCACTTAATTCTCGCCCTGACACCGGCGACTTATTTATTGGTTGTTCTGTTTTGGAATGACAGCCTTAGTAGACAAAGAAACGAACCTCGCACCTGAGAAATCTCGACATTTATTACTATACCGGGTGGTAGCCTACCTCGTGCGAATGCCTGCGACTACCGCCTTCTTCCTTGTCTAAGATTCCTGACTTCTTTCTAAAATGTTTACAGGCGGTGTCGTGCTTTTGTCAAATAAGGAATTTCTTCAGAGTGACTTAGAAGCTTATATTCATTATAATACAGAAAATTAAAGTAAACCAAATTACGTCGTTTGCTCACAGGCCTTTTCCCAACTATATTAGCATCAGCGTCCAGTCTGACCGGATGCAGCTGAACAGTATTTTCCACAAGTAAAAAGTGTAAAATAAACCATTAAAAAAAAACAGACTTCCAAAAAACACTACAAAATTTAAAATAATTAATTTCGGAAGTCGGTGTCAAAAACGAATATACAAAAACCAAAGACACCGACTTCCGAAATTAGTTATTTTTCACTTTGTAGTGAAGTCGGTTCTTTCTTTTTTGCTTAAAAGTTTTTATTATAATACAGCACGAAATTATAATCTAAGTAGCTTCCTTTGCTTGTTTAGCTTGTCTGGATATGAATATTAGGAGCCAAAAATGTGATGACTAATGAAAGTTTCTTTAATAATCAGCCCCCTAAATCGGCGAACACATTTTTGTCAAATGATTGCGCCTAGTTGGGATCGTTTGAACCGCCCACTGGTTCGATCGGTCCAAACGATCCCAACTAGGCGCAATCATTTGACAAAAATGTGTTCGCCGATTAGGGGGCAGATATATTGGTTGTTTGGGCATTGTGACTTCTTATCTAATAAAAGCCGCACGGTTAGTGCGTGGATAGAAGGCCATCTTTACTTATCAAAAGTCACCGTATCAAGCACGTTAAGAAATTGGTCCCGGCTGTAATTCATGGATTCTTTGGTAGTTGCAACAGTTCGTCAGAAGCCGGAAAGTCGGACAACCACTTAATTAAAGGTATCTTATTAAACCTCGGTAACTGGGATTTGAATGCTAGGTAGGCCGTCATCAGGTCATCATACAGGTCTCCTCTCATACAGCGAAGGATTGAGCGTTATTACCATGCTTGCTCAAAGCGGATTGGCGATTTCAGACTTAAAGTCCGGATAGGCAATCGTTTCAAGTAAAAAAATTGTTTTCAGCTGTTTGCGGTTAGACTGGAAGCTGACTATATAGTTAGCCCAATATAGTTCCGAAAAGGCTAGTCAGATGATGATGTTGACGTCATTAGGTATCTGTTGAACTGATCATTTTAGCAGTACTTAATTTAAAACAATGTGCTGGCTGAATCCTAATATTAAATCCAGTGTCGAATTCTATGGGTCATCCATACCTAATCTGCAAAACTAACTTTGCGTAATCTTCACTAAAAGTTGATGGCACGTCCGTTGCCTATCGATTCATTTCCTCTAAAGCGGCTTTTCCTTAGAGCCAGGAGCCTGCCGACTGCCGTTAATCAACCCAACTTCCTTTATTACTATTTACTGTCCAATTGACACTATGATTTATTATTCCTTTTGCCAGTTTTGTAAACTCCTGGTCAATAGAACATTTCCGTGTATAAATCACTTAAATCAACTTCAAAGTGTACCAACAGATTTCGGGAAGGTTGATTCCTCTTTCAGTCTTTTAAGTAATTCCACTCCGCTAATCAAACCTATGAAAGGTTAATTTGATGAAAATATTCGTGCTAGACGTTATTAATGAGGAAACCCTATAGGTACGATGTTAGATAAATTTTCTTAATGTTGTATTATTTGTGCTAAGAGATTTAATGAAAACGGGTCACAACAATATTGGAAGATTACTGATAACTTTCGCGTAATTTTATTTTCCCATTTTCTAATTAATTGAACAACTCTGTTTTCACTTTTTTACTTGTAATATTATTTAGCCCGTTACCCGCAAGTGCGAATGCTAAGCCTGGAGTTCTGGGACCGCAGCCCAGGACGGACAAATTGTTATTGGGTTTTCGATTAGTATTTTCTCAGTAACAGCCTCAGCTTGGAAGTTGGGGTTGTTATGACCCCATGCTTCTGAAAGCACGTTAAGCCGTTAGTATATATGTAAACCTCTGCTCTCCCGTCGTTCATGTCGCCGTTCTATCCGACTATGAAAGTAAAGGAAGGGAGAATGTATCTTAAATATGCTTTGTGTTCGCGCACAAATTTACGCACTATTCTATGCATAGTAGTAGCATAGCTGAAATTCAGTCTAGAGGACTATAATTATAACAGCATTTAAGGTGAACTCAAGGTGTACAGTAAATAGTGATAAGTATTGCACATACAATAGGTAACGCTTTATTGGTTCATTCGATGAGAAGTTGACATCTACATATTTACTTTGTGAATTTATCTGAAATGTTTATGATTTCATCAAACAAATAGGTTTTTAAAAAGAGATAACGCGCCTGCCACAGAGGCAAGTGAAAACATACGGGTGGGTATTAGTCAGTAAAAGTCTAACACACCCTTCCTCTCTGCCCAGAGCGACAACGGTCATTTGATGAAGTCTCAATAAATAAAAAAAAAATCATGGCCATTTGAATTGGAAAATCGTTTATGCAAAGTTAATTATCCAATAGAATCCAATGGACCCTTTTATGCAAATCTAATGTTCTCATCTGTTTAATTATTGTTACTAATGTTACTAAAAGTTACCAAATATTTGAGATTTATACAAACATAATGTAATATTATTCAAAACTTTGGTATTTTCTTCTTATTTGACAATATTAGAAAAAAATACCGTGCCATTGCCGGGTCACCAAGAGCAGTAGCATTCCTAGAATTTATCACAATGATCCGTTGCCAAGTGGACATTCTATATTATTATATTTACCGAGATAATTTATATTTGAATTGGTGATTATTGAAGATGGTCAATAATGAGTTAAAGCCTAAAATATTTGTAACAGCCACTCCCTGCTAATAAATTCGTCCCACCAGCCCCTAAACCATCGTCCATGACGCTTCTCAAAGGAAAGCCGATACAAACTCAAATCAAAACTGAGTACACAATTTCTACTATTCTGAACTCCCCTTTGCGTTTGAATACAAATATTTAGAAGGTATGTTATCTATAGTTAGTCAGTCAATTGTACCCAATTTTTGGTGAATTTCGTTTAGCTGATTGATCAATTATCTCCAAAATTCTGATCATGCTTGATAAAGGCTTCGTATAGTTACTTTAAATATCTCGTCCTTAAAACATACGACCTAATGCTTCTAGGGTAAAGGTTTCTTACCTTCATTTATTAGAAGACTCGATACTGAATTTAATTGTAATTTTAACAATAATTATTATAGGTATTATTTTGGGCCGCAAGATTTCATGTAAAAAAAACTTAATCTATACTAATATATAAAGCTGAAGAGTTTGTTTGTTTGAACGCGCTAATCTCAGGAACCACTGGACCAATTTGAAAAAAAAAATTGCGTTTGATCGCCCATAATTGCCATTTTTTATAATTGTTATTTTAACAATAATTATTACAGGTATTATTTTGGGCCGCATGATTTCATGTAAAAAAAGCTTAATCTATACTAATATATAAAGCTGAAGAGCTTGTTTGTTTGAACGCGCTAATCTCAGGAACCACTGACCCAATTTAAAAAATTCTTTATGCGTTTGATAGCCCATAATTGCCATTTTAATTGTAATTTTAATAATAATTATTATAGGTATTATTTTGGGCCGCAAGATTTCATGTAAAAAAAGCTTAATCTATACTAATATATAAAGCTGAAGAGTTTGTTTGTTTGAACGCGCTAATCTCAGGAACCACTGGTCCAATTTGAAAAATTCTTTTTGCGTTTGATAGCCCATTAACCTAGGAAGGATTTAGGCTATATAACATCACGCTGCGGCTAATAGGAGCCGGGCATAATGACTAACTACACGAGAATGAAGTCCCGGACGGCCGCTAGTCAGTATATAAAGTTTCCACTGTTCGGAAACAAAACTTCTCTCTAAATGAGAGGGAGTGGACTACCACACTGGCCTACTGCGGGTCGGTGAATGTCACATGGGTTTAATTTCTTTTTACTCTATTTAATTTAGGGACTTTTACACAAAATTAACTTAGAATAAACTTAATCTTAACTAAATCTTAATTTAACAAATATAAACACTATGTAGGTGGAATCTGAACTAAGTATGGAAAATGTAATGATTGAAAATACGTCATATCTATTTTCTTGTAACTCGTTAAACAATTGTTCTCTCTCAGACTGGGGGACGCCTATGTCCAGCAGTGGACGTCTTTCGGCTGAAATGGTGATGAGGATGATACCAAATTAATTTTGACTTGAATCTTTCATCAAAATAGTCTTTCCACAGTACAGTCTATAGCAATTGTGTTTACATATATGTACGTACTTGTGGCCTAGTGGTTAAAACACCAGCCTATCAAGTATGAAAACGCGGGTTCGATTCCAGGTCAGGCAAGTACCAATGTAACTTTTCTAAAGTTATATATACTTTCTAAGTATATCTTGGACACCAATGACTGAAGGTGAAGGAAAACATCTTGAGGAAACCTGGACTTATAAGTCTGAAATCGCCAACCCGCATTGAGCAACCGAGGTGATTACGCTCAATCCTTCTCTGTATGAGGGGAGACCTGTGCCCAGCAGTGGGACGATAAAAAAGGTTGATGAAGGTTGATGACTTGGGTAATAATTTTACATATTCAAAATCAAAATTGTTTATTTCGAATTAACCATCACTTGGCACTTTGTCAATGTCGGTCAGTGCAAGAAAAGTGAAGCTAAATTGCACGTTCCAAAGCGTAGGTCTCTATGGAGAAGAACGTGCAAGAAACTCCATGGACATTCTTTTAAAACCATAATATATGGGTTACATTTCCTCGTTACATATTTATGTTGCTTCTATCATGTGAGCACATTGTATTCGGTTTCAATATGTACCTATCGCTACTTTTGCTAAACGATCAGCCTTCCTTGTTACCCTGTACGCCTAGGTGCAATGGAACCCATTGCAACCTCAGATCGAACCCATTATTTATGTATCTTAGACAGAATATCATATGCTGTCGGTGTACCTCTGCATGATGAATTTTAAGTTTCCTAAACATCCTAGTTTCTTCACGTTGTTGTCTCTCGCTAAAAGTCATCATCGTCATCCCAGTGTTAATCCCAGTCGCATCCGAAGCCTTTTCAGCTTTGGAGTCTGGGGTTCGCTTTACCAGTCCAACTGCTGATATGGCTAAACTTCGACATTTTCCATGAAGCGACTGCCGTCTGACCTCCACAACCCGAAGGCGACATCGAAGCATTGCAGTTAGACCAATTGTAGGACTTTTGAAGGCTCCAACAACCCGTAACGACTGCCACTAAATGTTCGTAGGGCAACCGGGACCAACGACTTAACGTGCTTTCCGAGGCACGACCAGACCAGTACAAATATTCATATTCATGCATACAAATACTTGCACTGTGCGGGGATCGAACCCGCGCAACCTTGCGCAGCGGCCGCGTCCGCTACCGCTACGCCACGGAGGCTGTCGCTAAAATTACGGTGTTATATTATATAAGAGATACAAACAGGTTGTCTGGTTTATTTTAATCCCCGCCAGCTTGCAGCCTTTGCTACAAATAAAACTCTTTATTTATATTGTTCGGAATAAACAATAGGTAACTCTTCAATTATTCATTGGAACCCTATTAAAACCCGATATTCCCTGCCCAGTGAATGGCTGTAATTGATTATCGTGACTGGCTTTTTAATACTTATCGCGTTAAAATTTAAAGTATATAATATTCAAGGACCCAATGCTTTGTTTGAAAAACTTTTTTTACCAGGTTTTTTTGTGAATTCCGTTGTTCCATTTTTATATAAGAAAATTATGCTTTATTAATGATGTCTAACACTAAAAAGCAACTTGGTGTAGTACTCTAAAGCTTGATATTTTTTATAAAAGCTTTTTGCTACATCACGTGATATCTACTAAACTGGCCCAGCGTTTTAGATTAAGCCCATCTTTTCTTGATGAGAGGAGAGTTGTATACCAGCAGCAGGAACATTATTGCATACTACTACAATAGTTTCAAGTAACACCACAGTGGCGCCGATTCTGTTGTTCACAAACTAAACTAAATTTAAGTAAAGTGCATCTTTTCTCTCCATTTCATTAAGAAAAAGATAGAAGATAAAACGTCAGTATAGATCTGTCAAATTAGTGCGCTCCTGACTTAAACGGGCGTATTTTAGTCGCCATGTTTATAATCGCGTCTCAACTGTCTATGTCGTATCTTAATTTGACAGGATTAAATTAAAATTTTATCTTCTATCCTTTTCTTAACGAAATGAAAAGAAAAAGTATCTTGTATTTTGAAAAGAGCACAGAAAATTTGAATGATATTGCGCGAGGACGTTACCATGCATATACTATGAACTTTGATAACACTCCATACATTAACTCCAATGTCTCCTTTCTTAGCCCGATAGTTGTAGCTTAGACTTCCTTAATTATCTTAATCTAAGAATATCCACATACACAATGTAAACAAACAAGCATTAAATTTTGCTGAAATGACCACAATAAAACTAATATGAAGGTACGTGCATAACTAGGTTAATCTTTATGAGAAAAGTGAGCAACGCAAATAAAGGCACGTACACTGTGATACAGTATAATATGCACATGCATATGTGTGTGAAACGATGTGCCAGTAATAACACTAAGATGTCAATTCTTGAATGGTGCAGCATAGTAGCGCACTTTCATGTTTGACCTTCGATGTCTAAGGTGAATGAACTTACGAACGCAGACACCTGCTGTCCTCGCTCTGTCTCCTTTTCAACAAAAAATGTTGAGCTTTTTTGACATAGTTCATCCGGATGTTATTACGGAGCTCATTTTCGGAATGATGGCATAGCAATTTGCTTCGCGAAATGCATTTTTTTCTCCTTCTCGACTTGATGGACGAAATTTATGTCTTATTTTAAAGTTTTATCAGTCCTTCCACGAAATGATTTATGATACTCCTTGGAAACTGGAATTATAATCAAACTCTTTACGAAAATTGACATTATTTCATTGTTTGGGTTTTTGTTTTTGCATTTTTTTCCAAACACACAACCACACCATTTCACAAAATGTGAACACACAGTGGCTAAGTGTTATCACTCTTTTACTTGCTGAAACTTTTCCGTTGCATTGTTGTTGTGTTGTCGCTAGTAGTTGCGATGTGGTAGTGTTTGCATTCAAATCAACTGATGTTGTGAGGATGTCGTCGCGTTGTGGTTGTATTGTGGCTGCGACGTCGCCTTTATGTGGTTTGTATGTATATCCTACAAGTTTGATCTTAATGGATAAATGTGGTCTGTGTGAATAGACTACTATTTACTATATTATATACTGGACGAGGTGTTGCGTTGTGGGTTGTTCGTCTTCCTTATGGAACACGGCAAGAGCACGTTACTAGTCTTGTCCTAAGTGTATGCAAATGAGCCTACATTTAAACAATATTCATAAAACAAACAGCTGAAATAATTGCTCACACGCGGTGAAAACGGGTACCTACTTAGTGTAATTTTGTGGGCGATACAATGCGCGTGCGCCGCCCGCACCGCTGGCCACTGCCCGGTACTTGCACAACTGCGTTCACTGACTTACTGTTCTAACAAAGCCCACATTGTTACTAATTAGAAGTCAAACACACTCTGATACGTTATTGTAAGAATACATAATGAGACTGTCTAGAACGCGAACGCACATTGCTTAAAATGATTAAAGCGTAACAAATTAGACAATTTCTCGTATTTGTTTTTAGTACTCATGTTTCTCTGATTTAATTAATGTTACTCTATACCTTTGTTTCCTAATTAAACATAAAAACTCACCTTTTCAGTAGAACGAGGACATGTAAGCACAACAGTTCGGCCTAACACGTTAACCAAGAACCAATCTTTTGTTCAAAAGTTAATAAAAGTTCTTGAAACAAGCAAATCCAATTCGTGGAGCAAGTTGCTGTATTTTATTTTTGTTTTGAATTTTGATACTCTTCGTCGTACTCGAAGGTACACGTACAGTCTGTGTATGTTATATTGTATTAAACTGACACACTGAGTCAATTTGCCTTGTTATTAAAATTAAATACTATCAAAAAATTACAGTTCATTTTTGGCAATTCAAGTTGCTGGTCAATGGGCAGCAGTGGATGCACAGTGGTAACGACCGTGACTTACAAACTGGAGGTCGTAGATTTTAACCTGATGAGGTTAAAACCTACAATTTAGGCTAATTGCGGCTTTACTTTGTGTAAATTATTTTTCATCATCACTGCTCTCTATACGGCGAAGGAATAATCGCACAAAAACATGTCCTATAAACAAAATTTCGAAGACATATGACACCTATCAACCCACTCTACGCCCGTGTGGTCGATAACGGCCCATTCATCTCCCATACTGGAGGTTTGTGTCTTAATGGTGAGAATGTTATTTGCTGATTTTGATGATGAGCTGTCGTGAAACGCCGCGCACTAAAACCAAGACCATGGACGTTATCCAGAAAACCGATAAGTGTAATTGCCACAACGCTACATGACAGAAGACGGTTGAGCTAGAAGCACCACCAATTGGGTCCCACTAAGCCATCATTTTGAAAAAATTGTAAATTCTCTCACTCAGAGTTGGCATGTGGGCCAGCAAAGTGAATATTATAAGTAGCAGCATATAAGAAGCAGCAAAACAAAAAGCAAAAGAAGAAGCAAACGAAGAACAGAACGAAGAAGAGCAGAAGGAGTAAAATAAGGAGCAAAAGAAGGAACAATAGAAGCAGAAAAAGAAGAAGTAAAGAATTAGCATAAATCATATGATGATGATGATATGGTTGATACATTGTTCATCAGTTGACAAATTGTTAGGAAATTTTGCTCCTTCTTGCTTTAAAAGTAATTTACTATAAGTTATTGTCAGCTCTTTTTCTCACGGAGAAGCAGTGATCCGTCCAATATATAAATTTTAGGTTTTGTCAAGCTCTTTCCACCTTGTTTCATACCTTCAGGCTGTATCAGGGTGAATAATTACAAAAAATAAAACGATAAACTAATTTAACGGCACATAGCCATCATCAGAAGAAGTTGGCGCTACAAAAGTATCATCTGGGGAAGATGGCCATCATTAGAAGGGGTTAGCGGTACAAAAGTATCATCTAGGGAAGCTCCGTCTTTATTTAGAAAGGGAGCGTTTGTAGGCGTAGGTTATCGGGCAAGGAGACAATCAATTATAACGATAAACTTTAAATCAAACTTTGATCACTCCAATTATACAATAATTTTCCTAAGAAATAACGTTCCACTTGACACGAGTCGCACATCCTAGATAACCGTTGACCAGCTGTCACCAGTCCCCGTTGTTTCTTCTTTTGTGCCAGTGTCGGGTGTTACGTTTAGGAATCACTACATGATTACATTACATTTCGTTCAGAAATTAGAAAATCGATTAATCGGATAACTTAAAACTATATCGCTATCAGACGGTGCTCAGCGCCGATAAATTGAAATAAGTGGAAACAATGTAGTATTTTACTATGATTTTGGACAATATTATCCCCTTGACAGCGATCTGGACGAATCTTGATGCCTTTGTCTTATTTTTTTTTATTATACTTAAATAAATATACAACATGTAAAGAAAACCTCGTCCGACCCATAAGAATAATAAAGGTTAGGTAAACGCATGACCAAATAAAATATGAAATTTTACATAATCATCATAGTAACAATACCTACTAATGAATTTTTAAATAATCTTTTTTCCGCGATTTAATTCCAACTACCTCAAAATTCAGTATTTTAAAAAAAAGTGAAATATCATTTTCGACTGTATTATTATGAGCGATGCGACCGCGTGCCGCATGCCCTGCCCCGTTCGCCCGCGCATCTATTGCCTACTGCACATGTATTAAGTTACCTCCTTTTCCGAAATAATATTTTTTTTTTAAGTTTAGGCCTTTGTAGGCATAACTGATTCTATTGAATACTGATCCTATTGAATCAGTTATCGATACCTAACAATACCTTCACGGATCGGACAGGGTTTTCTTTACATATTACGTTTTCGGAACATCAATTTTCCCTGAATAAAAGGTAGCCTATGTTCTTTCTCAGGGTCTAAAGATTGTTTGTGCCAAATTTCATCAAAATCGGTTGAGAGGTTTTAGCGGGAAAGCGTAACAGACAGACAGACAGACAGACAGACAGACAGACGGACGGACAGACAGAAAGACAGACAGACAGACAGATAGACAGACAGACAGACAGACAGACAGTTACTTTCGCATTTATAATATTAGTATGGATAATCTAAAAATAGCAAATTGACACGAGCAAGATATAATATATAGAGGCATTAAGGGCGTGTTTCGCTTGTTGAATCTAAACTAGTCAAGTTGAAGGTCAGCGTTGGCTCCCGAAGTTCAGAAGCCGTTTTATATGTGCATACAAAACACCTATCGGCCTGTTTAATGACACATTGCCATCTTATTACATAATAGGATATTCAAAAGGCTTTTATAATCCATTGCTAGGCGAGCTGCGCGCCTCACAGTATTACCATACAATGTGAGATGTATTAACGTCCTAAATTAAAATGACGACAATATTTGGTGCGTAATAATATTTTTTTTGAATCCGGCTCATCGTGCTGCTCGACGAAGTGGGCAAGCTCTTTGGAAGTCACGGCAAGGCTTTATACATCATTAATGGTGTCGATTAACTTGTCACAAACTAAGCCAAACTAAACTACTAACTAAGCTAAACTAAATCTAAGTGCAGGGCGTCTTTTCCTTTTTATTTCATTAAGTAAAAAACAGGAGATATTTTAGTACTGTCTTTAGTCCTGTCTGCCAGGTCTGTGGATTGTTCGGAAGAAATAACGTAACCCTGGCACAGGCATAGAGGGAGAGAGAATTCCATTGACCATTTCCCATCCAAAAAAAGGATGGTTCTAAAGTCCGGTGCGGCTAAGAGCGACCATAAGAAAAGAGATCATGTATTATCTATACTAATATATATATACAATATGTAAAGAAAACCCTGTCCGATCCGTGAAGGTATTGTTAGGTATCGATAACTGATTCTACTAATGCCCACAATAACAGGCTAAACTTAAAAAAAAATCCCCCTAAAAATAAATATTATTTCGCAAAAAGTGGTAACTTAATACATGTGCGCTAAGAAACCCCTTCCGCGGGCGGGCGGGGGGCAGGGCACGCGGCACCTGTGACGTGGTCGCGTCGCTATTCGCTTATAATAATACCGGTGTTGTCACTTTTTTAAAAATTACCAAATTTCGGGGAAATTGGAATTAATTCCCGGGAAAAAGGATTATTTCAAAATTCATTAGTATTGTTACTATGATGATTATGTAAAATTTTATATCATATTTGGTCAAGTGATTACCTAACCTTTATTATCCTTATGGGTCGGACAGGGTTTTTTTACATATTGTATATATATATATATATATATATATATATATATATATATATATATATATATCTATACTAATATATAAAGCTGAAGAGTTTGTTTGTTTGTTTGTTTGTGCGCGCTAATCTCGGGACCTGCTAGTCCGATTTGAAAAATTTCTGTTTGCGTTAGATAGCCCATTAATCCAGGAAGGCTATAGGCTACATAACATCACGCTGCGACCAATAGGAGCTGAGCAGTAACAAAAAATGTTGCGAAAACGGGAGCTAACGCAGACGTACATATTGCTACCATTATTTTAATTCCACGCGAACGAAGTCGCTGGCGGCCGCTAGTTTTCAAATAAAAATACCTACCTACATTATCGATAAAGACAATTGAACAGCGCAAAACACACAGCTCTCATTTAATTTCATTACGGTAGGATACATGTTATATGACGGTTTCAGATTAATTTTAATGTTCTAACATTAAAGCTTTCCGAGTTCAAACACTGTTTTAATATCTGCGTTGAAATAAACATCAAGTGAATCTCAAAGTTGAAAGCTGTTAAGTTTAACAATTTCATTCACGAATTATTTTTAAAAAGTTTCATGTTACTACGGCACTTTGTTTATAAAAAGGTTAGAAAGACTCAAAACTTACTGACACGAAAGAAAATAATTTGAAAAGTAATTTACGAAAATCTTCTCCTAATGCAAATCGACTTGGTAAAAGGTTTCCAAATCCATTACGGCCTGCGCAGCTTGTCTCTTAGTTGCCCAGAGTTCACGAGATGCTGAATGCTAAAATGTCTTGACAGTTATTAAGTCGGGCAAAGCCTTAGTAAATGTAAAAGGATTAGTCTAGCTTTACCTATATCTTATTTTGCAGTTACTTTCAATGTGAAATAAAATGCATGCTTCAAGTGATTGGTGTGCATATGCTGGGGTCATGCTTAGAATGTTAAAGGTGCACGAACTACTCAAAGAAGCATAAATACAGGCCTCTCCTCTTCGAGAAGGTATGGGCTTGATCTGCTACGAACGGCTTCTATTTTTTATGGGAAATCCGGCTATGTGTGAAGCTGAACGGCGTGTCAAAATACCACTGATGTTCCTTCACTTGCCTGTGCACCAGGGTTTTATATATATAATCAAAGAACGCGTGGCCCTGGCAGGCATCAGTCCTAGTGGATCCCGTCACTGTCTGCTTACATCTCTAAAGAGCACGTGGAACAAAACGCGCTGTCCACCCGCGTCTGGTTCTGATCGGGCAGCGCCTTGCGGAATACTCAGTCCATCACCGGGTTGCCTAAGAGTTTTGCTTCAATTACCGTTTTGAGAGCAGTGTTGATGAAATTATTTTCATAAAGTAAAGCGCCACATCAGACAGAGCCACTGTTCCAACCTATTCCTACACTGTTCTAAAAGAACTGCTACGAAATAAAATAAATAATTTTAATTGTTAGCTGGTTCGATACAGAGGACTAACAATTTTTGGGCCCGTAGAATACATGAATAAGACATACTAGAAAGCCCCACGGTCACTTTCCGCCTAATACAAGTCCTCATCGGACACGGTTGTTTCGTGGGGTCCTTGTTCAGGCGGGAAACACCAGGCTAACACAAATTTGTGGCTGGTATAGACAAATGAAGGAACACTGGTGGGTTTGAGTCAGTAAAGGTCTGCGCCCTTGCGTTCCGCTCAGAGTGGGATAAGTCATTTGATGATTTCTCGACGAATAGCAGATGTACTCGTATGTAGTTCGAAGTGAAGTTTCTTGAAAACACACGATTTAAAAAATAATCAGGAACCGTCATTACTCAACAAACGTACATTTCATTTCAAATTAAGTAAAGTTCATTAATCTGAGCGTGATTTCTAACCGTCCCTTGGAGTATATGGTCGAAATTTACACTGATCGCCTTTTCTTCATTATTTGGACGAGATCGGTCGTTACTTAGTGCACCAAATAGTCTTATGTGGTCGTAGTCTCGTTCAAAGCTTGTCTAATTCCAGAATAATGCGCCATTTCCCCCAATTCCACTTCATTCCGTCGAGTTGAATAACTTTCAGAATAAGTTACGTGTCTAGATGAGATAGTCCGCAATTGTGTATCGTCGCTACGATGTTAATTTAAACTTGTTGGCTGTAGTGTACCCAGCTTCACTTTCTGGCGTGACTTCCAGTAAAAAGTAGGTACAAGAAAGAAAGTAAAATAAACGTGTTGATACAAATACAACAAGTCTCAATTACAGGAAAACTATCAAATACTTCTCACAATTTACGCCAATGTGAAAACTTTGTATTACAAACTTAGTTTCAAGGAAACAATTCGACCAAAAGAACTGAGGCTCTGACTTACTGGTTCCGGGTACATATTATGTGGGCTCTGTTCAGATTGGTTGTTTTCTTCGCAAAAGGGAAAAGTTGTAAAAATTATTAGAAAAGGGCCGCAGTTTGGTCGCGCATGCAGGCTTTTACCGCGCATAAATCACAATTTTTTTATAACATAAGGTACTTGGTCTTTGCGACCGTCCAGTTTGATGAAAGTCCATTTTAGAATCGTGTAGATGTCGAATGTGTTGACACATGGAACTAATTTGGTTATAATAATTGATTTTATATATTTATTAAAAATCAAATTTTATAAACAGTTTTCAATACACATATGTACAAGTTATTAGTCAATATTAGTATCTGATTACACAAGTCCTGTAGGTACAATTGTAAAAAAATAGATTAAAGCTCATAGTAAAACTAGATAACTATGATGTAGCCCTATACTTTAGTGTTTACTATACTGAGAGTAATTATTCTTTTATCTACTTACTAGAAAAATAAAGGTTTTTGGACATACCAGTGCAAGAGTTTTTTTTTTTGCTGTGTTTATGAAGTTTGTATGGGATGCGGGGAATTAATTTCATTCCCCAGAGTCGTTATAACAAGTGGTTTGATATAACTTCGTGAGCATACAGTAATGGTTATCACAAAATACTTTCAGTAAAGTTGCTATAATTAGACATTTTTCTACAAGGCCTTAGAAAGTAGGTATTTTCAGTTTGTAGTTAGTGTTATTAGGTATGATTTATTCTTAGATTAGCTTTACAGGTCACCTTTTGATTTTTAATTAAACCTTATTATGTGTTTTTTTTATTTAAATACGGTGAAAATGCATTATTGGATAGTAGTAGTGGCCCAGCGGTAACGCCCAACTTACAAGTTGTGATGGTCTCAGGTTTGAACCCAGCCACTTTACCTCCTCTAAATAATTTTACTATCATTGCGTACAAAACGATGAAGATTGCATCACGAAAAAAATTGCATGTCCTGAACCAAAAAATCGAACACACACGACTTCTACTGCAATGCCCGCTTTTCGAAGAGAGGGGGAGTTGCTTATACTTAATTGTTCTTGAATTAAATGTATGGCCAAATTATCAGCCAATTGTGGGTGTATTCCACATCTAATCAAATTATCCAGTAAGTAATTACTTTACATTTATGTATCTATTCGCCTCGAAGGCTGCCTTTTGACATAAACTCAAGGTACACCCAATTTAATTGTTTCGCGTCTAAAGTTAGTCTTGCAGATAGTGTGAATCTCACGGATAGTTTATCGTGTCTATGAACATGAATGAACATAGTTTGAATTTGAAATTTACCTATTTATTGTTTACTTAATTAAACAGGATTGTTGCCTTGTGGAAAATCAACGCGAGGAGAATAATTTAATTATTGTCCAGGCATGAATTCATAATTGATTAATTAACCTGATTAAACATAAAATTGATCACCTGAATGTAACCGAAGTAACCCAGAGAATTGTCAATCTTAACCGATTTTGTTGACCCATTGGTATAGCTCGCTAAACTGATGGGGCCGGAAGCTTCAAGAATGGCGACTGAATAGCAGAATCGGAGCGTTGGAAGGATTGCATAGTAGAAGCAAAAACTATAGAACTAGTACAACTGCGGTACTTGGAGTTGGATTCGTTTCGCTGACATGATGATGATGGTAACCACGTGCAGGAAGACCACATGTTTTATGTATATACAGGATAAAATTTTATCCAGTGCGCAAACTTTGTCAACTTATAGCTAAATAAGTTTTATAGATAAAAATATTATTACTTTGGTATGTTTTAGTACAAAACAAATAGTTATTGATAACGAAAGATGTTTAATATGAAATCGATGTTATGGTCACCGCACGCGGTCCCATTCATGGTCGGCGGAGTGGGGATGGCGGGAACATCACAGGTCTCTCATTTGCTGATTTTAGGGCGGACAAAAACATGATTTTTTATTTTAAACTAATAATACAGATTTGTTCTGTTATTGATTCTGAGCCACCCATTTGTTTTTGCGCACTCGAATAAAAGTTTCCCTGTATATGTAGGTAGGTGTATACAAAAAATAGTGTGCCAAAAAAGTACAAAAAGAAAGTAGATTTTAATAGCATAAGTTGAAAAAACAAAATGAAGTACAACGTGGCTCCGTCGAGTTTGTTCGGCAATCACATGCTCAATCTTCACTAAAACAACGTTCTGTTTGCCAAAGAGAGTTTTCTTAGCAAATATTAACTTGAGAAATTGAATTATCGTCGGTTATTTTCATATTCCATACGATATTACGTGATATACCTACATTGTTGCTGGCTATTGAGACTAACATTAAATTGTCATTTGTAACAAATTGAAAAAATTAGAACGCTTTTTAGGGTTCCGTAGCCAAATGGCAAAAAACGGAACCCTTATAGATTCGTCATGTCTGTCTGTCCGTCTGTCCGTCCATATGTCACAGCAATTTTTTTCCGAAACTATAAGAGCTATACTGTTAAAACTTGGTAGGTAGATGTATTCTGTGAACCGCATTATGATTATGATGCAAAAATAAAATAATAAGTATTAATAAATATTGGGGCTAGCCATACTTAGAACTGTAACTCAAATTTTTTTTTCATGAAGCACATACGTTTGGGGTGTCTATGGATAGGTCTTCAAAAATGATATCGAGGCTTCTAAAATATCGTTTTTCTAAACAGAATAGTTTGCGTGACAGACGCTTCCAAAGTGGAAAAAACTTGCGCCCGGGGTGGGGGCAAGTTTTTTCCACTTTGGAAGTTAACGTCTAAAATAAGAAAATGAAAAATCTAAAAAACAAAACATATGATCTACATTAATAATATAATAATAATAGCTTTATTAATTCCATACACAGATAGATTTTCACATATTATTATGTATAACTTTAGTTGTGTTAGTACTTATTTAAATTATAACCTAGTTCTTCTCAGCTTCTTTATAGCTCATTATAGTCTTTGCTATGTCTGGTACCTTGGTGATCTTTCTGATATCTTGATTTCTGACTTTGTCGCTTAGCTTTAGACCCAAAAGACTTCGTTCCATGCTATTTTGGCACACTTTAACTTTGTTAGTCTGTTTAGCGGAGAGCGGCCATGTTTGAGAAGCGTAAGTGAGACAGGGTATCAAACATGTCTGCATAGCTTTGGTTTTCAGTGTTACCGGGAGACTACTCTTGAATATCTCTTTCATTGCCCAATACTTGTTCCATGTCATTTTGATTCTTTGGTCTACTTCTTTATCATTGCACGATTTGAAAGATATTAAATGTCCCAAGTATGTGTAGTCTTCGACATATTCAATTTCTATTAATTCTGATTTTATCGGTATAATTTGTCTATTGGTCATTACTTTAGTTTTCTCCCGGTTAATTTCTAGACCTACATTTCTGCTGATCTACATTAGGTACTATAAAAACTACCAACGAAAATTGTTTTGAACGAGATCTAGTAAGTAGTTTTTTTTAATACCTCGTAAATCGTAAACCGCTTATTAGAATACTCTTTATTATGTACACCATATAGATTACAAAAACATAAATATAAAATTTTTACAAAGGGTGACACAATGGGCGGTCTTATCGCTAAGAGCGATCTTTTACAGACAACCTTTGGATGGAATAGTAAGGGGAAGGAGAGAGAAATAATGTAGGTAGTCTACAGTGTACTATTTACAATTTTACTTAATTTATATAATAAATATACACGTTAAGTGTATCATACTAGTCCAATAAATACTTATATACATCTAATTAATAAAAATCATACAAAAGCAAATAAAAAAATAATGACATGTTTAAAGAGAGAGGAAATGCTTTTTTACCATGGTTTTAAAAGTGGACGGAGTTTGAGCACGCCTTACAGTGTCAGTGTCAGTGTCAGTGGAGTGTCTAATATCAGGTTTTCCGATGACCTCAGATATCTATTATGTGTGTCATGAAGGAACTTGAATCGTTCTTTAAGATAAGTGGGGGTTTTAGGATTAAACAAAGTGCTGTAGAGCTGAAATAGGATATGAGAATTCCGGCGAAGACGTATGGGAAGCCACTTAAGCTTTGTACGAAATTCAGATATGTGATCATATTTGCGCAGGCCAAATATAAATCTTATGCAGAAGTTTTGAAGTCGCTCAAGTTTATCTAGTTGTGCCTCAGTAAGGTGTGCTTATTACCGCGTAATCTTTCATACAAATAACATAAATCCTTTAATTTCATAAATCAATGGTACGGAACCCTTTGTGCGTGAGTCCGACACGCACTTGGCCGGTTTTTGTGTAAATTGCTTGATCACTACTGCTTTCAAAACGGTGAAGGAAAGCAACATGAGGAAAGCGGCATGTCTTAGAATCAAAAACTTCGAAGGGATGTGACATCTACCAACCCGAACTGGGTCCTTGTGGTAGATTACGGCCCTCTCACCGAGAGGAGGCCTGTGTCCCAGGAGTGGAATATATGTATGAAAAACGTGATTATATGTATGAAAAACGTGAAAACCTTAATAAAGAAGTCTTGGTGGGTTGTCAGGAAGTATGAATACTGTACCAATGCAATAACTTTTCTATCTTCGGTTTTAACTGAAATTAAGTTTCTGCATAGGAAGGTTTTTTCGGTAGCTTTATTTTAGTCTGAAATTGCAAAGCAATCATAGTCATGCTAGTATCTTCTTTCAGTTCCACATACATCAGGTCATGTTTAAAACCGGATTCAGGCACCAGTTTTCTAGTACTTTTGCTGAACTGGGCTTTTTTACCGCACTTTTTTTTAAGTCAGCCGTATCCACCCCACAGCTGACCAAACGCCTCCTTCAAATTTTGCCAGAATGTACGCGTCTAGGTTATATCAACCTATTCATAGATCGGACGCAATACCAATATTGTATTTAGATATAATAGAAACTTACAATTATCTTCCTTAATTGTTTTAGAAAGTTTTGTCACTACCTTGAAGCTGCAATATCCTCTAAGATTAAAATCTGCGGGAAACATTGTACTTGTAAGTTTGTACTTAACCCCGTCGCCAAGTGCTACACGCTCTACCGTGTCTTGCGATAGTGACGATTGAGAAAACAAAGAAGGAAGATTGTACTGTGATGCGATTCCCTTGCTGAGCAACGGACACAAACAGGGGACGCCTGTAAAATCGCAAGCTGTATCGCTCGAGGCAGTAAACGGAGCCTAATGGGGGATATACACCGATATTCGCCATGCGGGTCACTTATCAAATCGAATCGAAACGCCTCACGCACGACTGTATAACTTTGCATCAAAATGTCAATCTACAAGCGGCGGGCGATTGCCTGTAATTGAGTATTACAGTCGATTTTAGTCACCCGCTGCATTCAACCTGTCGCTGTACCAGAAGTCGAAATTTGCGCTTTTAGTGATCTCCGACCAAGCCAAATGGCCATTAAACAATCGATTTCAACTGATCGTCGAAAATAGGGTGGCTATAGTCATTTGCGATAGAAACTGCGACGTAGTTGTGTGTGTTGCTCGAAACGGGTGACGCTCGTACATGTAGTTTGACGCATGTGGCATCGCAAGTCGCATCGCTGGAGTCCATGAACGTTGCCTGAGGCTGTTATTACACTGAACCGGACAGTTCTCTGGTTTATAATACTACGATTATTAATTTTGACTGTAGGCCTTACGGAGAAGTGATACCAGTATTTTATACGCTACGGTTTTTGTATGCAAACCAAGTCACAGTTATAAACTACCTGAGTACTTATGTATCAAGTTGCATTCACTCGCAGAGCCTATGAGTCATCTTACATTGACCCGCGGCTGAGATAATCATCGAATGCAAATTATTGCACATCCTAGCTCGCATCATCACTTAGCCTTTATCAAGCATGTTGTGTTATTAAAAAAAAAAACCACGCACATTGTTATATTTGTTTATTACAAATTAAGTATGTTTTTTTTTTAAATTACTTTTGTGGTAGTACATCTTTAGCTGACCATGGAGCGAGTGATACATCTATATACATACTTACAAATACATGAAAAATTTAAGTCTGTTTCTAATATCAAAATAACAGCTTTTTACTAAATTCGTAATAAAGTACATACGAAATCAAAAAGGTGTGTCTGTCTGTCTGATGTTTCCGGATAATTCTAAATTGGAGGACCGATTTTGACAGCACTTTCATTAAAAGAAAGTTAATGTTATGAGGAGTACACGTAGGATACTTTTTTTTCGAATAAAAAATATTATTTAAAAACAAAAAACCCGCCTGCATAAAACTCTAACGAACTGAAGAGGTAGAAACAAGTTGAAGAATCGCAGTTGGGGGACTGTTCTATGGAATACTTATTTATCTAGCTAAGAAGTCCCCCAACTGCGATTGTTCAACTTGTTTCTACCTCTTCAGTTCGTTAGAGTTTTATGCAGGCGGGTTTTTTGTTTTTAAATAATATTTTTTATTTCTATCTTTTTAGTTTTAACAAATTATGTTTCTAATGTAGGAAAACTTAAAAAAATTGTTTAATTTCTTTTTTCATCGTTCCATTTAATATTAAAAGTGCACGTTATATACATATTTTCTAATGAGTATTTTAAATCCTTCATTTTAAAACCAATTCGATAAGTTTGGTTAATAAAAATTACCTCATAATTGTGGCGTCAAACATCCGCATTTTTTTTTTTATTTTTTTTTATTTTTTAATGACACCTTCTATGACAAATCTAACGATGTCTCAAATGTGAAAATCCGTTAGCCGGTTCTGGAGATACAAGATAATAAAGAATATTACATACATTCATATGTACAAGATACGCGCTTTGTGTATGCCTCCGAATGTAATTCTGTTTATAATTTTGCAAAAAATTTAAACTGACTGACTTTTGTGCTGAAATTTCTAAGTGTACATTAATTACGTAGGTACGGACGACAGCAGGTCAAGGTACCCCAAACGGTCAGATATTTCCAATCAACATAGAGCCTTAATGCTGTAGAGATAAGTTGAAAATCTAATAAGGAAATCTGACAGATTGTAGTAGCTTGATGTGATGTCGTCTGTACATAGGTTTGGTACTGTTTCAATGTAGGTTTCTGGATTTATCATTGTATTTTTTTGTAAATGCCTTATGATTGAATTTTCATCTTGTTTTAGTCTTTTCATTTGATTTTTAATTGTAGTTATCCATGCGAGTGGTTTTTTTGTTTATTTAATCCATACTAATATTATAAATGCGAAAGTAACTCTGTCTGTCTGTCTGTCGGTCTGTCTGTCTGTCTGTCTGTCTGTCTGTCTGTTACGCTTTCCCGCCTGAACCTCTCAACCGATTTTGATGAAATTTGGCACAGACAATCTTTAGACTCTGAGAAAGAACATAGGCTACCTTTTATCCCGGAAAAATTTGATATTCCTGAGGGAAATCTAAAAAGCGCGATATAACCGAACTCCACGCGGGCGAAGCCGCGGGCGGAAAGCTAGTTATTAATAAATTTATGTCTTTTTAGTTAAGAAATATTACGTAACCGGATTAATTCCATAAATGAGTTTATGACATGTGGTTGATTTAGCAATTTGTTAGGGTTAAGAAAACTGATATCAAGTACGGAAAGAGTCCTCACTCTACTCAAAGCAACGTAAGCTTGACCTTTTGCAAATAAGTTTCTACTTAAATCTACAACTGCTGGGTCTAAAGTTGTGACCTGTAGTTTATGCACCGTCACTGCCCAGCATAAAATTAAGGGAAACATTTGTCGCTCAATCTTGCCTTTACCACGTAAAGCATCAAATTCTGTAGCACGAGACTGGATCCAGACTCCAATACCAGGTAGGTTCCCTGTAATACTTGTGTTATCGAGCTCCACAAATACCGCTTGTGGTAGTTTTCGTGGCTCCAACTGCTTTCTGCGTAGTGCTGGCCAATCTATTCGTCGGATAATACCCATAGCACCGTTAACCAGCCCATGGTTAGCACTGATGTTCAGTCTTAGCATGGCTCGAGAGCTTATACCTAATTTGAATAGATTTTTTTTTAAAATTAAATTATAAACTAGCGCTTTACCGCAATCCCGCCTGATGGTAAGCAGTGACGCAGTCGTTGATGGTAAAGCGCACTATTAGTTTATTAAGAGCCTATTCACTCTAGCATTGAAGACACTCAAATTGTAGTCCGACGGAAACACCGTCGCTGGCAAACTGTTGCAGTCCTTCGATGTACGCGGTATAAAAGAGGAGGCGAAACGCTTCCTCCGGATCGTAGTGGTGTTAACAACGTAAGGGTGGAAACTTGCCGTACGACGGGTCGTCCGATGGTGGAACGGAGATGGGGGAATTAAATCTTGCAATTCCCTCGCACACTCCCCAAAATGCATCCTATAGAAGACCGAAAGGCAGGCTACTCTACACCTGTGTTCTAGGCTTTGGAGACCGTCTCGAGTTAAGTCAGGGTTACCAATCAGCCTCTTCGCCCGCCTCTCCACTGAATCCAAAGTGGCCAGGTGACACTTAGCAGCACCAGGCCAAATGTGGCTGCAGTACTCCACACGAACCGACCTGTGCTTTGTACAACATTAAAAGCTGTCCTGGTGTGAAGTACCGCCGGACCCTTGCGATAATGCCAAGTTCCTTGGCAGGCACCTTGGCTTTGGACTCAATGAACCGCCCAAAGTTTAGGGTGGAGGAAATCTCAACTCCCAAAAGCTGAAGGCGGTCGGTACACTCAAAGGATACATTTCGAAAAGTAGGAGCCAAGGTGAACGGGCTCCTTCTGGGGGTGAAAAGACACGCCTGTGTTTTGGCGGTATTGAATGCTACAAGTTTGGCATTGCCCCATTCGGAAACTGCCACTTGCCTCTCGTCCAGCTGATTTCTTTAAGAATCAATAAACTGCCACTGTGTTGGCAAAAATACATTGATTGCATGGGTAATTATATACTTCAATTAATACAAAAGATTTTTTTTTCCTATTAAACGGCAATTTTATATTTAAAGACGTTTTTATATAAAATATATTTAGAATCAATATTTTTATTAAAATCAGTCATTAAAATCCTTAATTTTGAAACCCAACTCGATATGCTTGGCAGAAAAAAACATGTAATTCTTTTTTTTTTGTTCCATTTAATATTAAGTTATATACATATTTAAAATCAGTGTTTAAAATCCTTCATTTTGATATCCCACTCGATATGTTTGGTAGAAATTTATTTCTTTATATCTCACAATATGGCGTCATACATCCGCCATTTTGGATTTTTTTAAATGTCACCTATCTAGTAGCAGTTGGGCAATTAAGTCAAATCTAACGATACCTCAAATGTGAAAATCCGTTCAGCGGTTCTGGAGATACTAGGTAATAAAGAATAATACATACAAGATAGGAGCTAAAAACATAACCCTTCTGGCAGTCGGGTAAAAAGGATTACTTACAAAACATTTTACTGTTTTGCGACATCCACACAAAGGATTTCGCGTGTGCAGCTGATTTAAAATATTTATGAAAAATACTACATACAATAAATTGTCTAGCTGCAATGCTTCGATATCGCCTTCGGGTTGTGGAGGTCAGACGGCAGTCGCTTCACGGAAAATGTCGAAGTTTCGCCAAAATCAGCAGTTAGACTGGTAAAAGCGGACCCCAGACTCCAGAGCTGGAAAAGCTTCGGATGCGACTGGGATTAACGCTGAGATGATGATGATGACTACATACAATAAATGAATTTACATACATATATTATTTGAAATTTGTTGCAATTTTTTTTATCTCGGTTTGTTATTTTGACAACATCATGAAATATTTTTTTTAATGTTTGCTTCTGTATACAGTTTCATTTAATAGCTTTTACATTTACTATTCATAAACAACTTGAAAGCTTTTATTATGGTTACTAAAATAATAAAAGCTTTATCATGAAAACACTCTGAACACTATGAAGCACTCTGTTTTTTCTTTGTTGCACGACTCTATATTCACATTTTTATCACTACTAATATCAAAACGACGAAGGCAAACATCGGGAGAACCCAAATTCAAAGACATGGGGCATCTATTAACTAGCACTGGGCTCGCGTGGCCCACTTCTTCTCAAATAGAGGATACCGCTATCCTCAGCAGTGGATTACCTGGACCTGGACTTACCTCCGGAGTTGTTTATTATACGCACCTTGTAGAAACTAGAACTAATTTCTGTGCGTTCAGGCGCTTTTGCCATACCTATTATTGGAATCAATTGTAACAGCAAATACCTACTTAGGACCCATCAACTTAATCAAATGTTATTCCGTGGTGCTTGCCAATCTGGGCTTCACCGAGTTGCAATAATGTCCCTTTCGCCGATTGGCCTAGTTCTGTTCTGTCTCCTGCTTATTATGGAGGGAAGTGGAAAAAATATCTTTTTTCTTACTCCTCCGCTATTCTTTTCTGATTAATTTCGTTGCGGGACCCAAGACAGTTGAAACGTTTCTCCGGGACTCGTCGAGCTTCATTGCTCGGCGTTTTTCTGGCGGTCTCCACTGTTGATTCTGGCTTTCAGGAGTTGCAGTGGGTTGGGAACAGTGTGGCGGGTTTTGTCCCAAAAAAAAAAAAAAATCTCAGCAGTGGGATTATAATGGGAGGATAATGCCCGCGAAAGTCACCCTATTTAACACTAGCTTTCCGCCCGCGGCTTCGCCCGCGTAAATTTCGGTTATATCGCGCTTTTTAGATTTCCCTCGGGAACATCGAATTTTTCCGGGATAAAAGGTAGCCTATCTCCTTTCTCAGGGTCTAAAGATTGTGTGCTTTCCGCCCGCGACTTCGCTCGTGTGGTGTTCGGTTATATCGCGCTTTTTAGACTTCCCTCGGGAATATCAAATTTTTCCGAGATAACAGGTAGCCTATGTTTTTTCTCAGGGTCCAAAGATTGTCTGTGCCAAATTTCATCAAAATCGGTTGAGAGGTTTAGGCGGGAAAGCGTAACAGACAGACAGACAGACAGACAGACAGAGTTACTTTCGCATTTATAATATTAGTATGGATAATAATACTAAAACTGCAGAATTTATATAACACTACAACAATTTAAATGCGTGACATTGTATATATTGTACGAAATAAAAACTAGTGTAGTCGTCGTTAAAATAGTTTTAGTTAGGGTCACGTCGAGATGAAACTTTGTGTGAGACACTGTAAATTTAATTCAGCGTGTTATATCTGTGTGTGTTTTGCTGTTTGCTAATTCCACGGAACTAATTCTGTTCCTAGAGGAATAGCTTAATTGCAAACACCAAGATACAGTCAACAATTATGTTAACCTGGTAATCATCAAGAATTATTTCCATGAATCAGCTGGGGCTTTTTTACGCCGATAATGCCTAAAACATCAGCACTTTGAAGAAAGAGACGAATTTTAACCTAATAGCCTTCCTTTAAGAAAGAGGCATATGTATGCACAATAATAGATATTTAATATTCATCATCATCTCAGCCACATGAAGTCATATTATCATTGCATAGGCATCCCCCAAGGATTTCCAAAAACAACGGTTGGACACGGCCTGCATCTGGATGCAGGCCGATGCAGGCGATGCAGGGCGATGGAGGTGCTGGCACCTCCCTGCGATTTTGGTTAGATCATCCGACCACCTAATCGGTGGGGGTCCGATGCTGCGTTTAGTACGTGGTCGCTATTCAAGAGCCTTTCGGCCCCATCGGCCATCGACTCTACGAGCTATGTGCCCCGCCCACTGCCACTTTAGAGAGCTAATCCGCTGGGCTATGTCGGCGACTTTAGTTCTTCTGCAAATCTCCTCATTCCTGATTCGATCACGTGGAGAAACACCTAGCATCGCCATCTCCATAGCTCTCTTTCTATTTTATAGTATAAATATGTTATTTCAGTATTTTCCGATATCATACAATGTTTACTTCATATTTTTCAAGCCTCGACGAGTCATTGAATAATAGGTATGTAGATGGAAACCAGGTTTAGCCTTAGGTTATTTTTTATATTTTTGTTTTTGCTTTGTTGGCATTTTGGCGTGGCTAGCTGGCATATGGTAAATAATTTCATTGTTGTTGTGTTTCCTTGTGTTCATCACTGTACATAGTATTGTGTTTAGTCATGTGTGTTTTTTTTTTTAAATGAACAGACATCTGTGCTGCTGGGCAGTTTGTTCCGCCACTTTTTCTTCCCAGCGAAAGCACTAGGAAATGGCGAAAGGTGTGCGTTTTGGGGGACTGTCTTGTGTAATATTGACGTTTTAAAAAGTGCTGATAGCCTAGCTTAAATAAATTACTTTTAATTTTGTGTGAGTTTACAGACCAGACGCTTCTTTTAATTGTTTTGAGAATGGGAAATCATTAAATGACCACTTCCGCTCTGGGAGGAGCGGAATGTCAGACTTTTACTGACTAGAACGCATTCGTGTTCCTTCACTTGCCTGTGCACCAGGGGCCACGGTATCTGTTTTGAACAACCCGTGGATGTACAATTAATAATACCTTAGGGGGTGAAACTAATAGAACTTGTAGAGCGTTAGGTCAAGGAGGTTGATAATGTCGATTTAACTAAATTAATTTGAATAGTTCGAACCTACAACAACATAGGCTTTTAATAAACGAGCGCGCTTTGCCATCAACGATTGCATCACTGTGGCCCTCAGGCGAGATTTCAATAGAAATTTGACAGTTGTAAACGCTTGATGTGCTGACGGCTGTACGTTACCAAATGAGTTTTAAGTACATAAATACTGTAGGCAATAATAAAAGTTAGCACACAATATCATAGCATCGTAGCATAATTCGTATCTTTATCTAACAAAGTCGTTACTCTAACTCCATAATGGAACGTACGGACGACAGCAGGTCAAGCCTTTTTTTTTTTCGTGGTGGTAATCCTCATAGGATGTCCGCCGCCCTGGGGTGGGCGACGGGGTCTGTCAGACTTTTACTGACTAAAACCACCCCGGTGTCTCTTCTATCACGATCGCGCGTGGGGCCGCGGGAGTCTAAATTCTTCCACAGCCCCACACCTTCGTGCTGGCCCGGTCTGTCTGGCCTCTTCTCCTGCCCGTGCAGGCGTGCGATGCACGGGGTACTTTATCACCCCACTACCCCGCGGTAGTGGGGTGTTAAACGACGCCGTGCATCGGCTCAGAGGCGCCCGTTGACACTCGCGCGCGCCTCCGCCTCGGGGTCCATCGAATAGGGGGCGGGGACTTCCCCATGTCCCTCGCCCCTGGACCCATTCATGGGGGGATGAAGAGAGCGTTATCCGCCCTTCCTCGGCGCCCGGTGTGTCTTCTGCGGCCCGGGAAGGGAGTTGAGATCTCCCTCTCCCGTTCCGCAGACGGACGCCACCAGGACCTGATGGAGCTCCTCTCGGTCGCTGCACTGGACTGGAGCCCCGTGTCCGCTCTTCCTCGCGCCATCAGTACAATGACGCTAGTACTGTCGCCTTTAGGTCCCAGGGCGGGGATCCGGCCAGGACGCAAGCCGCCTCGTAGGAAATCGTGCGATACCCGCGGACGACCCTGACGGCCATCGAGCCTCGAACCTTGAGCCTTAATGCTTTAGAGATAAAGTTGAAAATCTAATAAGAAAATCTGGCAGATTGTAGCCTGAGTTGCTGTCGTCTGTACATACGTAGTTTATAGTGGCCCTGCATCGACGTAAACTTCTCACAATGAGCCGGTGTTAAAGAAGTGCAATTAAAGTTATATTTCAAGCAAACTGACAGAACTGTCTAAGGCGCTTTGAATGGTTTCTTTGCGAACGTGTTCGTTAACTAGCTTCGTAGTATTACATAGTAGTAGAAAAATAGTTCTATAGTATTATACTGTAGTGTATGACACTATAGAACTATTTTTTATGACGTTATATTATTTTTTTATTATTTTCTAGGCCATAACATCGGCTGCCGGCAGAAGTTATCACCCACCAGACAAAGTCTTGCCGCCAAGCGATTCGTCGTCTTCCGGCATGATGTCTGAGTAGTTTTGTTGCAGTGTATGCCGGGTACGATGCGCTAGATGTTGTTGTGGAGGGAGTTTGGTTATGGAGGGTCTCCAGATCAATCTCCATCTGGCGCAGCATCGTTCGTCGTGTTGTTGGGTTTAACAATGCATCACCTCGTTCAATTGCAGTCTTCTTTCCTATACACTCAGTTTTTAGAGTGAATAGGCTCTTAATAAACTAGCGCACTTTATCATCAACGATTGCATTACTGCTTACCACCAAGGGGAATTGCAGTCAAGCACTTGTTTATATTTTAAAAAAATGTTCTTTTTTAATATATATATTTTTTTTTATAATTTATAAACAAGCGCTTGACCGCAATCCCGCCTGATGGTAAGCAGTGATGCGATCATTGATGGTAAAGCGCGCTAGTTTATTAAGAGCCTATTCACTCTAGCCTTGAACACACTCAAATTGTAATGTGACGGAAACAATATGAATAGAAGCAATATGTCAACACTGATGATCGTGCTTATACATGTTCTACAACACGTAGTGTTTCACTACAAAAAAAAAAAAAACAACGCGTGTATGAAGGGCCAAAGTGGCTAAAGTACACATGATAAATGGTTTTTATACGTGCAACCTGTTACCATGGATTCATACCTAGTTTTCGTCATTTATTAAATAAAATGAATAACTGTTTCATATATTTTTATTGCGTAGCCATTGCATTTTCTATGAAACAAATGTTTTTCTGGATCTTGAATTGTTGTGCTGCCTAATGTGGTTACAGTTTGGGCGTCGATCTATGCGAAGTTTGCGAAGCAGCAGGGTAATTGTGTAATACACTATCAGTAAGTAGCAATGGGTTTCGTTTTGACAGTTCAACTACATTCATTTCGTTATTCAAAATCAGCCTATAAGCAGCCTTGTGTTGGAACACAAGCCTCCTCTCGCTGAGAGGGAGTGCTCCGTGATCTACCACGCTGGCCCAGTGCTAGTTGGTAAGACGGTCCGGACGAAGCGTTTCGCCTCCTCCTTTATACCGCGTACATCAAGGGACTGGAACAGCTTGCCGGCGGCGGTGTTTCCGTCGGACTACAATTTGAGTGTCTTCAAGGCTAGAGTGAATAGGCTCTTAATAAACTAGTGCGCTTTACCATCAACGATTGCGTCACTGCTTACCATCAGGCGGGATTGCGGTCAAACGCTAGTTTATAAATAAAGAAAAAAAAAATATGGCTCTAGGACATGCTGGTTCCTCACGATGTTTTCCTTCACTGTTTTGACAGCAGTGGTGATTAAGCATTGGTGTTTATTTATTCAAGTTGTTGAAAAGATACTTACATTTTTCGAAATTATGGAGCAATGGATTAGCAATATCATCATCATCATCATCATCAGCCTTTACTCGTCCACTGCTGGACATAGGCCTCTTTCATGGCACGCCAACAAGCTCGATCCTGAGCAGTTCTCCGCCAGCCACTACCAGCCACCTTTTTGATGTCGTCGCTCCTTTTCGATGAGGTGATCCGACAGAGGACTAGAGTTACCGACATAGCTGAGAGGATTAGCAAGCTGAAGTGGCAATGGGCTGGTCACATATGCCGCAGGACCGACAACAGTTGGGGTAAACGAGTCCTTGAGTGGAGACCGCGTCTCGGCAAACGTAGCGTGGGACGCCCTTGGGCGAGATGGAGCGACGACATCAAAAAGGTGGCTGGTTAGCAATATAGTAATAGTATATTAGGCAATTAGGATACTGGTTACTACTTTACTTGTCTATAAGGATAAAAGAAGTCTACATAAAAATATATTTTCTTCTTATATCGTTTTATGAAATATGAATAATAGATACTTGGTCTATTAGATATAAGTTATTCCATGATATTAGCTTTTTTTGGGCGGGTAATCATCACATAACCTCTGCTGTTCTAAATAGTGCGGATGGGAGTGTTACATTTTACTGACTAACACCCACTCTGTTCCTAATTGTTTGATGTTCTTCAAACTCACCCTATTTCTTCTGTACTTCAGAAGAAACGGTATCTATTTCGAACAATCCGCGGTTTTGGTGATTATATTAGCTTTGATCTCATTTTTTGAGACTATAGGTACTGGATTTTTTTTTCAAAGTAACACAATATGTTTGAAATTATTGTAACTCTCCTCTTTTTTTTACGAAGCTGTATGTATTTATAATACCTAGCAAATCTGTCCGAAAAACGCGTTCACTATATAGAAGGATGTCCATTAGAATATTTCCATCAAAATTACATTAAAACCAGTAGTCGCCAAGCCAAACATCTCGTTAAATTGTACGGTAGACTAGAATAAAAAGACGGTATAAACTAAATAAAAAAGAAACAACACATTCGAGAAAAAATGCGGTACCGTTGGTACTGTGGTGGAAAACGTGAAACAAAATATTACATTGCAAATAGAAATTAAATCTGAATTATTCTTACAGTTACTATTAAAAGTAATGGCAATCTCCCGCGGTAAAGATAAAGCCATTTTAAAGAGAAGGACTCCATTCTTATTTCTCTAAAATAAAGTTAACTAGATCTGTGTAAAGACTGGAGTACTGGGATCTACTGATTTACAGTAGGTTAAGTTTATCGATGGTGAAATACAGTATGTTAAATAACAGAGGGCGTTCCCTTAAACTCGTTAATATATATCATTAATAGATTAAAATTAAAATATCAGCATAGAAAAATAAGCATAAAAAAATCCGAATAAAAAAAAATTCTAATTGGAAATAAAAATGGAACCTCCTGTTTTAAATCAAAATAGTAGTCGTCATGTATAAATAAATTGCGACGTTGCCGTCTTTCATGTTCGTGTGTACAGTGTGTTTCTTTTACATGTCAATTTAAAATTTTTATTGAATATTTTCATATTGGAATTTTTTTTAAAACATTTTGTTTTCGAATGGAAATATTTTTTTTAGCATGTATGTATGCTATACTATTTCGGGTTAACGGGAACGCCCTCTGTGAGTTAACATACTGTATAATTATTTGTGGCCTATAAAAATTCATCATAACATAACATCTTTAGCACGCGAAAGAGAGATATAGAGGTGCACCTATCCTTTTTTTCCGAAGGTGGAAAAATTCTCATGGACTATCCTCCGCGGAGGGGTGTGCTAAAAAACCACCTATGCGTTCATCACCTGCCTTTCCGGGGTGCCTACCGGGTCATCCCAATTTTACGGTATCCCCGGCAGACCTAGACACGTCGTCGCGAGTTTGACAGGTATCTTCTCGCGCGAGCAGCCCTCAGTGGCTGCTCTTCTCATCTGAGTGGCGTGTGCGAACGCCTCACAGCGTAAACTCGGCTATGTGACGGATGTTGGACTCGCCGGGTCCTTCTTCCTCGGCCATTATCATAGAGGCAGTAGTGCAACTATCCTACGGTCACATCGCCTGTTATAATAATAGTGGCCTATTAACGTCAATCGGCCACACATCAGGCTACAACCGAGAAATGCCAGATAGAAAACCCCATAACAGTTTACCCAGCCCGGGAGTCTAACCTAGGATTAAATACTTAGCAGTAGCTGCTAGATTAACGAATCAGGACATTTCTACAATATTAAGATCTATACTAATATATAAAGCTGAAGAATTTGTTTGTTTGAACGCGCTAATCTCAAGAACTACGGGCCCGATTTGAAAAATTCTTTTTGCGTTAGCCCAATAATCCAGGAAGGCTTTAGGCTATATAAGATCACGCTGCGACCAATGGGAGCGGAGTATATAAAAAATAACACGGTTGAAACCGCGAGGCGCAACTAGTAGGTATGCAATAAGGTTGTTTCAGGTAATATAAATGAAATGGAACGTTTTGACATTGAGCGAAAATGAGCATTGTTACCAGCAATAGTTTATTATTTCGACTTCATTAAGTGCTTTATGATGGAAAGGTGGATAGTATCTGGACGTAACAAAATTTTTCACTTTCGCGAAGCTGGCATGTGGTGGACAGCTTCGGAATAAAGGTAGTAGAGAAGTGCGCCTACGCCTCGTCCCAGGCCACTATCACCTCGCGTGGGTCTTGACTGTAGCAGGTATGTGAGCGCACTGCCATATATTATTCAACAGAAAACGTAGAAACAACGCGCCGCTTATGTGCCCGTGCCTTGACGCTGCCTTTACTCTAGCTCATAGTCCTTACTAATAGTATAAATCGGAAAGTAAGTTTGTTTCTTTGTTCCGCTTTCACGCCGTAACTCCTGAACCCATTGCTTTGAAATTTTTCAGACGTAAAGTTGGAAGTCTGAATTAAATAATAGGGTACTTTTTATCCCGGAAAAATAATTGTTATTCCCGAAGGAAAATAATTATATTGTTAGCTTCATACCAGTTCGGTGATAAATGGCGCTGTGTGTCGTTTAAAACAAGGTAATATATTGCTAACGAATATGCACATGTGAACTTAGAAGCTAAATGATACGATAATTACTCCCCGAAAATAAGGAATCTAAAAATCGCGATATAACCGAGTTCCACGCGGGCGAAGCCGCGGGCGGAAAGCTAGTATAAAATAAAAATGGACTTTTAAAAAACATCGTAAGGTTAACTCATGAATGAAGCTAAAAAGATCAAGAATTTCGCATATTTTTTTTTTTTTTTTTTTATTAAAAAACTTTGGCCTACACGGAATTTCTCCTGTATCGTAGGTGCTTTTATAAACATATAAACTACAGAAACAACCAGAATTGGAAAAACTAATTGCAGGTCATACAAATATTCGTTCCGTGCGGGAATCGAACCCGCGACATGCAGCGCAGCAGTCAATAACTTAACCTCAGCGCCAACCAAACTGTCAAATGTTATGTTTTCAACGCAAAGTGAGAATAATGGCTCAACCCACAATAGCTCTTAGGGCTTCTCGATCGTCTAATCCAAACCTCTAATGGGCGGTTTATTGGTTCCGAAGCCACATTCGTAACGATTTTCCTTATCTAAGATTTAATCAAATCACTTAAAGTCAAGACATAAATTCAACGTAACTAAATCTTGGAAATCATATGTAACACACCCTCGTGTTACTCCAATCTCTACAGTAGGTGTATCCGACTTGTCCTTACTTGCTAGTAAGGTCTCAATTAACAAATAGCAAGACGAAGCTCAACTAATTATTATTCCCCATCATGATTAAGACGCTCGCTAACTTCTCAATCGTTCTGGTTGGTTGAATGTTCGACACTTGACTTGGTAACAACTTCAATTTATTGACACGCGGATGGAACAATTACGGAACTATCTTTCGCTGGTTTAGATCTAATCGACTATTCTTGGGAAGACACGGAAAGTTTACTGTGGTTAAGTGCCTACGTTAGACACACAAGTAATGATTTTGAGCCCGGCGCCCTTTAATTACAAAGTTAATCTTAATCATGTCGAAGGATATTGCTAATCCATACTAATATTATAAATGCGAAAGTATCTCTGTCTGTCTGTTCGGCTTTCACGCCAAAACTACTAAACCGATTGTAATGAAATTTGGTAAACAGATAGTCTAGAGCCTGAGAAAGGACATAGGCTATAAAACATCCCGTTATGACCAATAGGAGCAGAGTAGGAACAAAAATGCTGCGAAAAAGGGAGCAAACGCGGACGTACATATTGTTCCCATTATTTTAGCTGGCGCTTATTTTATATCAACTGAGCTCTTTCGGTTCGAAGCTTACGCGGGTAAAACCGCAAGGCACAGCTAGTCCATAATATGTTCGAGAAGTGTTTTTATGTATGTCGGAGATCGTCGGTATAATTTTAATAGTGGTTGCTGATTTGATTTACGTAGTAGAGGGGCAAACGCTTGTGACATTATTTTGTGGTGGCGGCACATAGACAGAGTCGCTTTGGAAAGTGGGGTTCGTCGAACGGTAATTTTGTATCGAGACGCGGACCAAGGCACTTCTCCGAATGATGAAGATTGGAGAGTATATCTACACGTCGAGATTTATTTCAATACTTACCACACCAAGATGCTGATGACCCCACCGCTCCGCCATCGCTGTCTGCGACATATATTTATAAACTAGTGCTATACCAAAATCCCGTCTGATAGTAAGCAGTGATGCAATCATTCCTGGTAAAGCGGGCTAGTTTATTAAGAGCCTATTCACTCAGTTTTTTTGAGTGAATAAGCCCTTAATAAACTAAAGGAAGGCGGAAAGAAGACGGAAGAAGAAGGAAGGAAGACAGCAGTTGAACGAGGTGATGCAATGTTAAGCCCAACAACACGACCAACGATACTGCACCACAGGGAGATTGTTCCGGAGACCCTCCACGGCCAAACACCCGACACAACAACATTTGGCGCATCGTACCCGGCATACATCGCAACACGACTGCTCAGACCCGTCCTCCGTACGGCTTCACCAGACATTGTCTGGTGGATGGTTACTTCTGCCGGCAGCCTATGTTTGGCCTATCACTCAACGACGTCAATAATGCAGTGAATTTCGTTACTCTCAAAATGAAATCCATTGCTACTGATAGTGAGTTACGTAATTTCCCTAAAGGTAGCACGGACGTCTTCTTTCCGCGACGATAATATTTATCGCGCAGGATTTTGAACACTATGCTTAGCGCCCAGGATTAAAAATCCAACTGTGTTTTGACGCGCTGGGATATGCTCTATTGGATTCACAACAATCGGCTCAACACCGAGAGTAGAATATCCAATACACAATAAAATCCCGCCGCGATATTTTTAAGTACGTGTGAAGGCGGGCTTAGTTTGGAAAAATGGTAATTTTGTGACAAGGGTAGCTACCCTTCTCTAGAAATTACATGGACTAATTATATCATCCCTTACTGTGGTAAGGGAATGCTTGTTAGTTATTCAAACATACCGTGTAATTACAACTAATTAGCCATATTTACTAATGCTAATTTAACTTTATATTGTGTACAATGGATTAATATTATTCGACCATCGACCCATAAATATGTTTTCACTGTGTCCACAAGTTAGTCAGAAGCAAATTACAAACTGATCCCGAAATCTCTCGGTTTGGATTGACGGGCGGAATATTGAATATTAAACCATAAAGATATATTAAATAAAAACAAAAACATAAAGATATTATTAAAAAAGTTTTGTTTATAGATAATATTAATACTTTTGAACTAATTGGGTAAACATGGGTAAACATGTTCTAATTGAATAAAAACCTCGAAGTTTTTTCGAAGTTTAACGAATTAGAAATCAGTTGAGTCATTGCGATTGTACAAGTGGCAAGTACCATCTCTGTATTATCAATGACACTACTAAGATACTTTAACTGGAAATAACTTGTTGAAAGCACTCCTCCAAGCGACCAGACCGCTAGGTATACATCACATTCTACCTATTACTTATATTAAACATCCAAACAGGTTCCCCAAACATTATACTACCGAAACCTTCCACTTATTGCAGTTTTATCCTGTCATAACTTTTTTAACTATTGATTAATTCAAATACTCTTTTCAGTTTGAAAATGGTATTTATATTGTCTATTGTCGAAGTTCTCAATAATACAGTGTCCCCTGCACCATACTGTCGACATGCAGGTGAATCAGCAAGCCCATAACATTACTAGCGAACAATGTCGTCACAGTTTATTGGCCTTTTCATAGCTTGATATTTCACAAATGATTGGATGCTGCCCTTGGTTTGGTGGAATTAATGCTAGAAGCTAGAATGCTAAAATGTTTTCCAGCTTGGATTGGTGGTAATATTCCATTTTGGCTACCTCAACATTCCTTAGGGATTAGGAGTGTAAATGTTGCACATTCGTTTTAACTTAACCAAAGAGTGAAGTGGAGTGACGTCAGTTGTAGTTTGCTGAGAAGCAGAATTGGTGAAGTGTTCCCAGTCGTCAGTTAGCATTGATTGGCTCGCTGGAGTCTCGTCCACATCGTTGACCCTAATAGTGGCAATTAGTAGTATCTTTGTGAAAAACACAAAGCGATCAGTAGATACGTGTGTTACTGTTTTATGTCAACGTGATTTCGCAGTACCTATGTTTTGTTGGCTACTTGGTACAAATGAACAATGGTACTTGTGACGGCACTTTTTGTATCATTATACTAATTAGCCAGATTGTCAGAAAACACACTTTTAACTTTAAATGGAAATTTTTCACTGTTTTTGATCAAAAATATACACGTCAAAAAGTCAATCAACACACACAAATTTCAATTTTAAAATGTGTTTTCGCATTAAATACTTACTATTTTGTTATTTATATTATTTTAAATCCTTTTTTAAATGAAACGACCATATATACCACTGTATGTATATGTACATAGTACAAAGTAAGGTACCTAATCAACTAAACTAAAATTAAATGGTTGTATATAATGTACATATACAAGAATTGCTTAAGTTAATACAATGTGTGGCCTGCTCTGTTACTTTCTGGCACTGAATATTCATAGAATCGATGAGACTAATTAGTGTTCACCATCATCATCATCACCAGCCTCTAATCGTCCACTGCTGGATATAGGCCTCCTCCATGGCACGCCAACAAGCTCGATCCTGAGCAGTTCTCCGCCAGCCACTACCAGCCACCTTTTTAATGTCGTCGCTCCATCTCGCCCAAGGGCGTCCTACGCCACGTTTGCCTGATGTTGTTTGATTGTTATCCTGCGGTAATATTGCTAATGAAATTTTAGTAAGTCCATCAATTGTTGGGCTGTTGTCACTCCATTCAAGTCCTTTAAAACACTTCTCTGGAGGATATCCCATGCATGTTCGATGGGGTTGAGGTCTGCTGATTGTGCAGGCCAGAGACCAATACCAGGATGTTGTCCCTTGCCAATACTCCCGTGTATGCAAAGCTGTAGGCGAACTTGCATTGTCATCAACGTGAAATCAGAGCCAAGAATTTGTGCGAATTGGCTGACATAAGGCCTTAGAACATCCTCAACGTAATTTACAGCGTTCATGTTATCATCGCCCATACCCTAACTGTTAAGCCGTTGTATGGATGCACTTCCTGAATGCACCTCAGTACTTCAGTATTTTCACGACGACGGTACACTCTTACCCTACTAATATCAGGCTTGAACCCAAATCGAGATTCATCGCACAATAAAATTTTATGCCAATGTTCCCGTGTTTCCTACACCATTCATTTCCACAATTACGATTGCCGTGACGTATCGTTGGGCAGCTAATTGGCCGTCATGCTCGTAGTTGAAACTCATGACGATTTCGCACAGTTTGGCAGCTAACAACAACACTACTTGAATTTTGTATCCTTAAACCTATCTTTCGAGCGGTTAACAGCGGCTGGCGTCTTGCGGTTTAGTTGTACACCTTCCTCGATCTGGGTGCTGCTCAGCAGGATCTCCCGTGTTAGTGTAACGCTGATGAATAAGAAAAAAAAAAGAAATAAAAAATTTAAAAAAAATAAAAAAAGAAAAAAAATATTATTATTACTTTAAAAATTATTTATAAAATAAATCATAAAAAATTAAAAAAAATTATAAATGCATATTTATGAAAAATTTAACCAATTTTAAGAAAGTTGATAATAATTTTTTTTTTATAAACATTTTTTTTAATTATTATAATTATGTTTTTTTTTTTTAAATATAACATCATCCACTTTTTTAGATTAGAAAGTTGCGCATCAAAGGTGCGCACTAAATTAGTAACGCTTAAAATTCGTTACTCGTTAGTAGGTTTTACCCCTCGGATTTTTCTCATACCGGGCGCCTTATATATGAAAATCGATTCTTATGGAGTAAAGTTCAAAAATATTTGTCTAAACATGTGTATACATACAGAAAAACCCATACATGTGAGATCTTGAGTAACAGTGGCTCACGACATGTCTGCCATGGCGTGCAAATATATTGAAGACGGCAAATAATGCTTATGTCGAAACCGACAAATCGAGATACCTGAGATTGACTTCTACCCGCTTGAAACATCCCTACAGCTCTTTGCATTTTATCTGCGGTCAAATAACATCAACAAAACTCATCATCATTATCTCAGCGTTAATCCCATTCGCATCCGAACCTTTTTTGAGCTTTGGACTCTGGGATCCACTTTTACTAGTGTAACTGCTCATTTTTTGGCTAAACTTCGATATTTTCTGTGAAGCGACTGCCGTATGACCTCCACAACCCGACGGCGATACCGAAGCATTGCAGCTAGACCAATTGTTGGACTTTTGAGGGCTCCAATAACCCGTAACGACTGCTATTAGATGTTCTTATGGCAACCGGTACCAATGACTTAACGTGCTTCCCGGGGCATGATCAAACCAGAGCAAATGTTGATATTCATGCATACAAAACACTATAAAATACGAACAAATGCATTTGCATTCGCATTACCTATTGTATTAGTGAAAAAAAATATAAAAATTATATATCTACTTAGTAATAAATGATAGTAAGTTCGAAACTTGTGTTATGGGATACTAACTCAACGATACTATGTTTTATAATAGATACATATATAGATAAACATCCAAGACCTAGGCCAATCAGGAAAAGATCGTTTTCCATTATGACCTGGCCGGGGATCGAACAGGGGCCTCCACGTCGCAGGCAGGCGTGTTGACCGCTGCGCCACGGAGGTCGACAAAAGTGGTGGTCGGTGTAGTAACGGATGTTAAGATTTTAATGTTGAATAATGAGCACTTAGTTCAATATTACAAATTGTATCTCCTGCTTTAACCAAGCATTTCTTTGGTTTCAGGTGCCGCGGCTTCATTCAAGTTTGGGCAGTTTATCATGGTGATAGTGCATTAATCCTCCTAAATGTTTAGGAGAGGCTACAAGACGCGTTACTTTAGAGTGGTGCTCAAGGCCAGGTCCTGGAAACGCGTGCCGATGAAGCTCTTAAAGTGGGGTAGGAAGATGCCGTCCACCAAACAGTACAATCTCGTGCCCAATGATGAGTACGACACCAGGATCCCCTTGCATCCCGATGAAGCCTTCACCTATGGCATCACTTTCCAAGCTAAGGTAAGACAGAGTGCATATTTAAATGCAGAAGACGTGACCGAAATGAATGAACCAATGTAATAAATTACTTTGAGGTCAGAGGACCAATGAGAAATAGAGGGGAAGTAGTATCGGAAACGTGGCAGTTACCGGTCGAATTTAATAGGAGTTATTTGTGTTAGCGTACCGATTTCGTACACAAAAGCTCATTTTAATTAAACAGATCCTGTCAAGTGTAAGTTGATATTTTGTTTTTGCCTATAAATAAATTTATTTCAATAAAATGTGTAGCTATTTTATATGCGGCGCTGTTCCTTTTTAATTAAATAGAAGAGTGGGCCGCGTATTAATATTACACGTTTGTTTAGTTTTGTCCAAACAGAGTTTAGCGTTTAAAAGGAAGAAAATTAGGTTTATTAGTCAAAGAAAATACGTGCGTACAAAATGGTAGTTAACTCTACTAGTATTCAAGAATAATAAAAATAGATAAATAGACCTATAAACACAACGGTCGACACCCTAAGCCGAGGTTCGTACCCCATAGGGGGTGCCCTTAGTGCGTAGTCGCCTTAATTTTAGTTTAGTTTTTAAGTGCCCCTGGCTGGAGGCTTTAATTTTACTTAAGGCATCCACAGGAAAGTCCAGTTAAGTAGTCACGGCTTCTAATGGTCAACTACGAGATGCTATAACAGAAAAACATAAAAACAACGGTCGAGCTCAAACCATAAATTATTGATAGCTAGGAGTACACGTCACGACAGTGTGAAGAAGGCTTCGGCGGCCCACAGTAGATACTGCTCTGATATTCAGTTGTTTCCTGAAAAGGACTTAGGAAACTAAGTTAGATTAAATAATTTATAATATAAAATAAATAAACAAACTACAGAAATAACCAATTCAGTACCGCGCTGTAAGCAGCTTCGATTGGCAACAAGACCTCTGTAATAAAAATACAGTATTATAATACAGATTTACTCCAAAAATAAAGAAAACCAATTTCTATAATAATAAAAAAGTTACATCTAAAGCCAGCCATCTTTTCCCAGCTTTAGTCCCACGTTGACACGACAACTATGTATATAAATAATTCACAAGTAATAAAAGCCCCCAGGCTCGCCAAAGAAGAAATAAAATCGATTGCAATAACATTCAACCACACGTTCTATCAAGGAGCCAGTGGTCATCGTTCGCAGAAAGCTCTAGTGGCCTGTAAAAAGAACGGTATCGTAACAACCCGGTCTCACTGTAGCGCATTGCAGCAAATAGATACTGGTGGATAACAAGCTGATTTTGATGTTATGATTCCCAACCCCTACTGGTTTTGTTTCGTTGTCAAAGAAATTGAAAAAGTTCTATTAAGTTTTTTTTTTTTTTGTTATATAGATGATGCTGTAATTCAAAAAACGTAGAATAGAATATAGAATACTCTATGTACACCATACAGATTATAGAACATATGTAGGTAAATATAAAGATTTTACAAAGGGTGACACAATGGGCGGTCTTTTCGCTGAGAGCGATCTTTTACAGACAACCTTTGGATGGAATACAATACAAGGGGAAGGAGAGAGAAATGATGTAGGTAGTCGTAAAATAAAGGAGAAAGGCCATGACCCATACAAAAAAAAAACCAAGCCAAGTAAAAGTTTTATAGATCAGAAATTAAATTATAATTGGTATAGTTGTTCTCAGTTATGATCGTTGCTGAATTCAGTGGCTAAAATGTTTTTTTTTGCCATTAAAATTTGCGTAGGCGCTCAAGGACAATAATGTATTTTTTATTATAAATTGATATTATTTCACATGATTATTATACAACAGGACTCTAGACAGCAAACAATACTTGTAATACCTCCAACTAAAATATACAATAAACATATAATAAATAACAAAAGTATTGTAGTATCGTATTTAATAAAACATGATTTAAAAATGTTTTACAATGGTATTATATAATGAATACTAATGACGACTATTAATGACAAGATAATTTATGTAATATTACATGTATTACAACAACTCTCGCTTGCATCGTCTAGCTTACACTACCTCGCGGCGTCAGGCGTCACTATCTTTCTTGCTCACTCGCATCCACGTATCTAATCACTTGCTTATTTTATTGTAATGGGCAGGCTTACCTAATATATCACCTATATACCCAATATACTACACCTATATACCTAATATACCCAATAATCATAATCAATAATGTGAATTAGGTATTGATAAGTTTTACTAAAAAAAACATTTTTTGCCTTAAGCGCCAACTAAGCAACTACTGTGGGCAAATAAAATATGTTAGCCACTGAATTTAGCTATGATCACAACTGAGAATAACTATACTATCATCATCATCCTTTTTTTATCGTCCCACTGCTGGGCACAGGTCTCCTCTCATACCGAGAAGGATTGAGCGTAATCACTACGCTTTCTTAACGCGGGTTGGCGATTTCAGACTTAAAGTCCAGGTTTTTTTTTTTTTTTTTAATAGTTATAAACTAGTGCTTGACTGCAATCCCGCCTGATGGTAAGCAGTGATGCAATCGTGGATGGTAAAGCACACTAGCTTATTAAGCCTATTCACTCAAAAAAACTGAGTGAATAGGAAGGAAGACGGCAGTTGAGCGAGGTGATGCAATGTTTAACCCAACAACACGACCAACGATGCTGCGCCAGAGGATGATCTGGAGAGCCTTCACGACCAAACTCCCGACACAACAACATTAGGCACATCGTACCCGGCACACATCGCAACACAACTGCTCAGACCCGTTCTCCGTACGGCTTCACCAGACATCATGCCGGAACACGACGAATCGCTTGGCGGCAAGACTTTGTCTGGTGGGTGGTAACTTATGCCGGCGGCTGATGTTGTTGCCTACCACCGAGTTTTCTCAAGATATTTTTCCTTCACCTTTTAATCAGTCATTGATTGGACATCAATACTAAACATAGATATACTTAGAAAGTACATATAACTTAGAAAAGTTGCATTGGTACTTGCCGGACTTGGAATCGAAGCCGCATACTCATACTTGAGACGCTGATGTTTTAACCACTAGACCACCACGACTATAAGATCTAAAATCTGAAATATAATAGATATTTTTGCGCCAGACCTGGGGTTTTTGGTCATTCTCCTTTAGCATCGTGTACCTATAATTCTCTTATTATTTATGCCTATTTAGCAAAGCTAATCCGTCGGTCTGGACCCGCGTGTTGGATTATGGCCCTCTTCCCTCTCAGCCACAGATATCTGTGTCCCCAGAAGTGGGAACGTTAAAAGGATCATATCAAGAAAAGTTTCTAATTCTTTTGTTTGAGGAAGTTCTAATTATAAACTATAAGTTCTTAAAATGTTCTCAAGTTAAATCCTTTAAATATCTCGTTGAAAAATAAACGTGTATAACTAAAGCATCACTTGTTACTTAACTTTAAAGTGAAGAAAACTTGAAATGTTGAAGCTTCCAAACACTTTTAAAGTAAAGTTTTGAATGGTAACATTTTAGATCTCTCCTTTTTCAGTGAAAAGGAAGTTAGACATATCATTTTCCTCTTTCAGCGCATGGTTTTGTAGTAGGTATCTTAAAAATTTATAAATAAACAACAACAAACGAGTTGCACTCAGGGATTGCCGGCAGAAGTGAACAAACTTGAACATTAAGGTTGTGCATTTTTAATCATTTAGAATGGTTAGCATTATAAGAGTATGTACTAGTATTTATGAGGTAAAATACAACATTTATTTACACATTGCGCTATCGTACATAATAATGGCGAACGCTGAACGCTGAAGAAATTTCTGCAATTACCGAGCGAATTTGTTTTCTTTTTGTGCATTTTATAGATCGAACACAACATAACATCACGCTGCGATCCTTGGGAGACGTGCAAAAATATACGTTTATTTGTGTTTTTTGCTGTTCAAAATAACGCTCATCATCATCGTCATTTCAGCCGAAAGACGTCCACTGCTGGACATAGGCCTCCCCCAAGGTTCTCCAGGACGACCGGTCCTGCGCCTCCCGCATCCAGCGGTTTGCCGCGACCTTCACCAGGTTGTCGGTCCACCTTGTCGAGGGCCTACCCACGCTAGGTCTTCCGGTGCGTGGTCGCCACTGGAGAACCCGTCGGCCCCGTCGGGCATCGGTCCTACGGGCAATGTGTCCAGCCCACTGCCACTTTAGTGTTGCAATTCTTCGGGCTACGTCGGTTACTCTCGTTCTTCTTCTAAAATAGCGCTAAACGAAGTCAAAGTGATAAAGCGGCTAGGTGAGCCGATGTGACGAAGTGGACCGAGAGGGTCCACTATTGTATTCCCAAAATTTTTTATTCATAATCTAAAGAGCCATTGTTGTGGTAATCATCATTTGGCCCAGTGATAACTTGATCAAACTTGTTAAACCTACAGAAATTTGTTAATCCTACAGATTTTTCTCTTCTTCTCTCTAAATCCATCCAAAGGTTTTCTTCACAAGGTTATTTTTAGCGAAATAACCGTCCATTGTGACACCGCTTGTATAATTTCTTCATTTACAACTGTAATACACATTAAAAAGTATTCTATTTTATTCCAGAGAATTATTTAAATCCACTGATATTTAATTTAATGCATTTCCGTTACAATTTCCGCTAACAACGGGTATGACGTGACGGTAATGGAGAAAACCGAATTCTGGCCGGATCTCAGTTATTGATAGAAAATGATGAACACCGGGCCGTCCTCGAACAATCGTGAAATATTCAGCGGGACTAATGGATAATACTGAAGCTTTAAAATTCTGAATATAAATCGTTTCACCAATCACAATGGAAATACAATATAGGCTTCAATGAATTGCGTTTTTCGCTGAAACTATATTTCACTGAATGTAAACGTGGTGAATTTTTAATGTATTTTTTTTTATGCTCTTCATACACACTTACAAAATGCGCTTTAAAAATGGCTTGCTCTACTAGAGAGATAGAAAATAATATATGAAACTAGTATTTGGCCGTGATTTCACCGAGGCGTGAGATTTGGGTACCCGATCCACCGCGTCACATCGCCCGCCCACGCTTTGACCCTGTTTTCGCCTTGCCTTCTTCCTTACTTTCTGTTTTTGCGCAGATCCTAATGGTCTTAGGATGATGTAGCCTTCCTCAGCAATGGGGCTATAGATTGCAAAAGAATTTTGTTTTTTTTTTATTACTCAGATAGTGAAATTTGCGAGATTTAGTCGTTAAATATATACTCGTCCACTGCACCGTTACTGGAATAATTATATCCCTTACGCGTAATTACAGTTAAAAAACATACGCTTGCGAATTTTTGACGTTGATTTTCCCTTGCTTAGCCAATGAATGGGCATAACACAACAAAATCATATAACTGGCAACGATGCAGTGGCATTGTTAAGCTGCTCATATGCCAATCAAGGGCTGACAATTTGTAAATTGGGCAAACATTAACCATTTGACTATGCATATTCCTCTTTTAGATAGATCCTTTTTATATATTTAAAGAGGGATTCGGACCCATTTCATGTTGGAAACAACGCTATATTCAACCTGAACATCACGATATTTGGGGCAGAGCACACCTGTAAATTAATAAAAAGCCTTCATGCATGAACCGCGAGGTGATAATGTGTATGTTTGCTTTTAGGATTTCGTTCCCAAAGGATGCCAACGGGGCGGAGGCCCCTCGGCATCCCTTCGCCATTACTAAGCCTCTTCTGTCCGACCGTCCGTCTGTCTGTCAACGGTCTGTATCTCTTTAACTGTAATAGGTTAAAAGCTGTTTGCACGGTGTGTATTTTAAGTCAAAAATTAAAGGGCTTGTCCATTCAAGAAACGTGTTTTTGTCGGCGGTTTTTGGGTTTTTTTTTTTCTAATTCAACAGCACTGGGCATATCAGTTTACCATCGAATAGAGTAACACCAAATGTATTTAGCAATATTAAAAGTTTTGCGCAGTGTAAGTATGACCGCTTTTGTATCGACATAGTATCTGGGCAAAGTTTAATTTGAGAAATTCTTGGGACTATCCAATTTGCAAAACCGATAACATTACCTATGAGCTGCACCCTAATTGGGTAAAACATTATTAAGTACTATCAGTTGGAATCATTTCGAAGCATATTGCAGATCCATTGATTTATAATTATGTTAGAAAATGTGCCCACTGAACAACGTAAATAATGCAATGGATGTTGTTGAACTGTCAAAATGAAACCCATTGCTACTAATCATTACGCAATTACCTTGCTGAGTGATAATATTATCAATATGATATTGAGTAGTTATAGTTATTGAGCGAGAGATTGAGAACGTTCAGTCTAATCTGTGTCAATCTGCAAAAAAATACTTCTAATTCGCTACACATTGAAAAGTTTTTGACATCTGTTTGTCTGCAACAGGGTTATGAACGTTTTATATACGAGAATCGGCCTTCAGATAAGAATTGTAACGCTTAACGTATAAAACAAAACAATAAACTATAATGACCGAATATTATACTGGGTCGTCAGAAAGGGTCCTTAACGTTTTCACGCCACTGAATTGCAAAATTTTGTTTAACTCCTAACAATTCTGAATAGAGAACAATAAATTTCCTGCTGGTCCAATGGGCACCTTTGTTATTTGTGACGATCGGGAAATTTTGATCAATTGTACAGCAAAATTACTGTCAGCATCGATACCTTTTACCGATTTTAGCGTCTGATAGTCACACAAAATTTTATTTATGTAACTTTTTCGCTTTTAGGTAAGGACTAATATGGGTAGTAGGTTTGTATCTCATGTTGAACTCAACACCAAATACGTAGGTGATGAAATTTCAGAATCTGTGAGCTGAACATTATTTAATTTCGAAGTCATAAATATAAAAAGGGGTAAAATACGGTTGGGTGAACATTTGAGGAATCTCAATAAAACGTAACGAGATACATGTATAACGTAACGTATAGTTGACAAGCGTTTTTGACGTAGGTGTACTTGCATTTGTGTTAATTTAATGAATTCGATAATACGACTCCCACTTGCTACCCGAAATAACTCCAATTAGTCATGTTCACAGAAGTAGGATTAATTGGTTAACTTTTACGGTTGCTTCTTTTGTTTCGCCAACATTCTTAAGGTAACTGTAGTGACTTATAGTTCGTAAGGACGTAACGTATCCACACCCGGCCGCCCGGCCCGGCCGCTGGAGCGGCTTCCTAAGCCAGGATTACCCTGGCTTTACCGAGTTGTTCCCTTGCCTATCTATGTCTTCTTTACACGACAAAAGGTTATCTCAATACAATCACTTCGCTCGCTACTATTGGCCTATCAAAAGTTTAATAAAACTTGTACCTGGATTGTATCTAGTTTAGATGACAAAAGCAGTATGATAAAACGACGGTTCTATAGCATTTTAGTCTTCTGTAAAGAGGTTCGCAGCTCTGTAGAGACTCTCCATTCAAGACAGGATACACAATAAGGCGTACACAAAGAGGCTATTCATCGAATTGCGCTTACAAGAACGCGCCGGACGAATCTGTTGAACTTCGTGCTTCCTACAGTTCAGGGTCTTACGAAACTTTTACAAAACTCATAAGTTTCTGACGACCATATTACTAAAGTATGTGGTAAAATCATTCATTCTCTTTGCATAAAAAAATCACGAACTTCTCAATTATATGTTTTTAGGTAGCTCTGAAATACTTAAACTAGCCTCTAGGTAGATATTTCTAACTGAATTACCTGTCTCATTTTTCAGTGAGGTTATTATAAGAGTATGTTAGATATTGTTTGCGTGTAATCTGAATTTCAGTTAAAATTTCCAATATAATATCTATCTCAATTTCAGTAGGGCAGAAAAGAGATGTTTTAATACCTAATTAGACTTATTTTGCGATTGTATTATTTTATAACCAGATATTGTTGGCTATGCTGACTATTATTTCTAGTTATATTGTTAACAAATTGCCTATTGATACCTCAATTTCACACACGATGTACAAGGGATTTATGTAGTAGGTAATGATCAGACCTCATCTAACACCTATTATAGAGCTTACGTTGTCGGGACTTATCACAGAGCAGATTAACCTCCTATTTTTATTTTGTCGATATAATATCTCTTTCTAAGGTATTTAAACCGCAATTTTTTTGTGTAAAACATTGTCATCTGCCTTTCATTTCCCAAGTAATAACTAAGTACATACTAAGTTATTTACAATTTACTAAGATATTTAAAATCAACGGGCCTTACACAAGTTAACATAACTATGTTAACTAGTTTAAAGCCGGATCATTTTGATCCGTAGATAAACAGTAAATTAGTTATAAAAAAAAAAACCATTTTCATTTTATGTAATGACCATTTTAAGATAATAATGAACTACTAGTTAAATTAATATAATATTTCTAGCTGTGCCCGCGACTTCGTTCGCGTGGTTGTCGAAAACAAAACAACGTCGTTTAGATGAGAGTGGGCTATATACTTAGATACTTTATTCAAGAAGGTGGTAGAGTATTTTTTTAGTTATTTTTTTTGGACAATAAAGATCCTAACTTTGGTATAGTTAATTACCTTAATGCTTCTCTATATACTATGTTAGCGGTGGAATTACCCAGAGCATATACAAATTCTACGCGAGATTGACGCTGTTCTACTATTTCTGCTCGTCTTAGTTCATCTATTCTTTCCCTTTCAGATGCAAGATAATTTTTATTGTTTCTTTGTACGCCTACATAGTTATGTCTGGCTATTTGTAATCTTTCTTCTCTTTGTGAGAGATATTCAGACTCGCGTGAAAGAGCATGTCGCACTCTACGTCAGAGGACAGACGTGCTTGGCATTCCTCAATACTCTCTTGGAAGCGCAGAACTGTGGTCCGAGTTCTTTCGAGGGCGTGACGCTCTCGATCAGCTGATAGTCGCACTTCGTGTTCTTGGATGCTCTCTTGAGAGCGCAAAGTCGCGGTTCGAGTTCTTTGCGAACTTAAGCGCAACTCTTTTTCGGTGAAAGTCTCGGACTGTAGTGAGAGGGCATTACTCTCTTCAACAGCTGACAGAAGTGCTTCTCGTTCCTCGATGCTCTCTTGAAACCGCAAAGTCGCGGTCCGTGTTCTTTGTGCACTTAAACGTGACTCCCTTTCGGAGAAAGTTTCAGATTCCTGTGAAAGAGCGACGTGCTCAAGGTCAGCAGATAACCGTGCTTCATAATCGTCTTCTGATTCCTAAGACCTACTAAGTCTCATCCTTTTCGCTTTTCGGCTACATAGCGAAAGGTATGTTTTTCTTTGAGGCATTTTCAAGGAAAATATCAAAGCAATAAACAAAACCAACAACACTTGTGACCGAATAGCTTGCAAACTTAAAAGAACGGTGCGTCAAATAGTCTAGTATGACGACAAATCGTCTGTTCGTGGTCGGGACTCAACAAATTGGCAACACTAACTGTAAAACGATTCGCAACTATTTAAACTCAGAAGTAAATAATACTTGTTTCAAATATCAAGGAGCATCTTTACTTCGTACTTTAAACCAGTGACCAAACGACACCAAAAAGCCAATACATCTTTATCGACCAATTTAGAACATTGATACTTTTCCAAGCAACCAAAGACCTTTTACGACACACGTAAGAATTTTTAAGACACCCAACAAAACCCAATTTGTCATGTAAATACGGCCGACGGTGATTCTCGCGCGGAAAATCTTAACTCCGCCATTCAGAAAATGACGCCATTTGCACAACGCCATCTAGCGGATTTGGATTTCAACTGAGGAGAGACTGTTCAAAAGGACTTATTTCTCTTTCAGAGTTCATACAGAATTAAGCTCTTTCGCAAAGTCGCAAAGACGTATTTCTCTGTAGAGTTTACATAGAAATAAGTCCTTTTGAAAAGTCACTCCTCGATTATCAACATTAGTTCTATTTTTAGTCTCAAGATGTCGTTGCAAGTACTAAACTGAATTCCGTGTTGTAATATTTTACTTCTTGAACTCACTAAATTAATCATATCTTTTGATAGTGTGAACCGATTACGATGAAATAAAAAGTAAGTTATACCTTAAGTCAGGTTAACTTTTGTATATAAAGATTGTCTGCATTGAATTCGTAGATTTTACGTGATGCGCGCACAAACAAACAGACAAAAATTGCCGCGCGACAGCAGCCTTTGTGACTGTGATTCGTTGGTGGCAGAAGTGGTGGGAGGCATCCGACGTGACGGCACAGTGGTGATATACGCGTGAGCTGCGCGCGGTACTGGACAGTACTTAGATACTGCAACATTATTTTATTTTTCTAAAATAAAAGATTTTTTCTAAAATAAAAATAGCCTAACTTACTCCCTATTACATAGCTATCTGCCAGTGAAAGTCCCGTCCAAATCGGTCCAGCCGTTCCAGAGATTAGCCGGAACAAATAGACAGACATCCAGCAAGAATTTTTTTTAAAAAATTTGTGTTTTGGTATGTGTAGCGTATATACATTCATATTCATGTAGTAGAAAGCGGTTATTTTAATATTACAACAGACACTTCAATTTTATTTATTTTTACCTAAAATATAAAACTTGGCTTCTACTTTTGAGAATGTATCCTTGGAGTTCACCGACCGCCTTCGGCTTTTGGGAGTTGAGATTTCATCGAACCTAAACTTTCATTGAGCGGTTCATTGAGTCCAAGGCCAGGGTGGCTGCCAGGAAACTTGGCGATATTGCAAAGGTCCTGTGGTACTTCGCACCAAGGCAGCTTCTAATGTTGTACAAAGCACTGTAGTGCTGCGTAATGTCACCTAGCGGCGAAGAGGCTGATTGGCGACCCAGTTTTAACTCAAAAGGGTCTCCAAAGCCTGGAGCACAGGCATAAAGTAGCCAGATTTTCGGTGTTCTATAGAATGCATTTTGGTGAGTGTGCAAGGGAATTGCATGATTTAATTCCTAAATCTCCGCTCCACCATCGGACGACCCGTCGTACGGCGAGTTTCCACCCTTACATTGTTAACACCACTACGATCCGGACGAAGCGTTTCGCTTCCTCTTTTACAACGCGTACATCGAGGGACTGGAACAATTTGCCAGCGGCGGTGTTTCCGTCGGACCACAATTTGAGTGTCTTCAAGGCTAGAGTGAAAAGGCACTTAATAAACTAGCGCGCTTTACCATCAACGATTGCATCACTGCTTACCATCAGGCGGGATTGCGGTCAAGCGCTAGTTTATGATTTATAAAAAATAAACTTGTTAAAATCAATAAGACACATTTTGCATAAATTTAACTGTTAGTTGCTTTTGTAACGTTTGATTGAATTTAACTATGAATCAAAAGATTGGCATGCAACTTCATGAAGCGGTTGGCCCTATCTGACTTCTACAACACATTTTTTTTTTGTAGTGTGGCACTAGTTATGACTTTGTACCAATTTCAAGTAAAATAAAAATCTTCAAAAGTTTTTGGCTTGGCACGGTTTGTGCATTTAGCCAATGTCACGTAATAAATTATTCATGCCGAAAAAGACGGCCGCCTGAACCGTCTTACGGGGTAGGTTTGAGACAAAGTCATGATGTGGTCACTATACTCCGATATTTTACTGTCCTTTATTAATTATTTACTGAATGCACTTTTTACTATATAAATCACGCACTTTTATTTAGTAAACGACACTATAAATAATTTTAAAAGTCGAATGAAAAATGAGCGTAAAACTCAGCTTGACTTTCCGGCCAAAAACCCCATATTTTTTTTTTATTATTTTGTTTTGTTGGGAAATCATCAAATGACTTCTCCCGCTCTGGGTGGAGCGGAAGGGCGTGTCAGACTTTTACTGACTAAAAGTGAAGAAACACGGGTGGGGTGTTTCTTCACTTGCCTGTGCGACGGCCAGGGCCATGGTTTCTTGTTTAACAACACAATAAAATGACTTACACACAGTACACAATATATTGGTTCATACGATACCTCTTTGTACAATTGGTTGCCAGTTTCTGTCCTCAATGTATGGCAATATGGAACGCATTTCATTTCCAACAACTTAGGTAATGAAAACTGCTTTGAGTATTGATTTTATTGGATCGGTCTTTCGACATATAAATGTCTAAAGATTAAATTTTAACTTTAAAACTTTGGTTATTATCTGTCTTAGAATTCAGGTCCTTGTTGAGATAATTTGTTAATGGTAATCTTTGATGATACACGTATGTGTTTAAAAAAAAAAAAGTATATAGAATATGAAAGAATGAATTTTGAAATAATCTTTTTTTTTCCGCGAATTAATTACAACTTCCCCAAAATTTGGTATTTTTTTAAAAAGTTACAACATCATTTTAGACGGTATTATTATGAGCGACGCGACCGCGTGCCGCGTGCCCGAGCATATATTGCCTACCGCACATGTACTAAGTTACCTCCTTTTGCGAAATAATATTTATTTTTATAGGGAGATATTTTTTAAGTTTAGCCCGGCGTTGTAGGCCTTAGTAGAATTAGTTATCGATACCTAACAATACCTACACGGATCATACAGGGTTTTCTTTAGATATGTAATAGTAGGCAATAGGTAATATGGGCTGGTTTCCGCAACTCCATCACAAAAAGCGAATTTATATTTTAAATGAAGTCGTGATGGCCTAGTGGTTAAAACACCAGCCTCTCAAGTATGAGGGTTCGATTCCAAGTCAGGCAAGTACCGACGTAACTTTTCTAAGTTATATGTAATTTCTAAGTATATCTTGTACACCAATGACTTATTAAAAGGTGAAGGAAAAGATCTCGAAGAAACCTGGACTTTAAGTCTGAAATCGCCAACCCGCATTGAACCAGCGTGGTGATTACACTCAATCTTTCTCTGTATGAGAGGAGACCTGTGCCCAGCAGAGGGATGATAAAAGGTTGATGATGATGATATTATTGGAAATATTTTTCAAACAGAAATGTTTAGCAGTAATAAATATTCCGCACGAATATGATATTAAAATACTAGTCGTGTTTTAATTTTTAAGATGCTCACAAGCTCACAATTTTTACTTGAAAGAAATACAAAACTTGTGTGTAAAAACAAATTTTGCATTTCCAATTCAGGTCGCACTTCACAGTAATCTGTATTGTTTTATTTTTTCTGTAAATTTTTACCTTCGGGCCTTCCAATTGTTGGTCGTAAATATAGACCTTATAAATTGGGTTTTAGAAACAAATTGTTTCTGAGCGAAGTTTACAAATTTCAGTAGGTAACCAACGGAGGTAAGGCTCTCGTAAATTATCTGGTACGCGTTCAGAATCCTCTAGATTATTCCCATGAGAGAAATAAATATTTTTACCTTTTATCCTTAGAGTATTTTCGTTAGGAGGAGTACCTATTTTGAATAGATTTTGTATTTTTTTTATGGTCCTAAGCGAGATAATATATAATGTTACTAGCTAGGTAGAAACTGACACAACTAGGATATTGACTGATGGGTCAATTTGTCCACATGACAGACAGCGACTTTATTGGAAAACGGTTTTCCATCAATACCTAAGTTATTGTCAACTCGTTCTGTTTACCTGTACAAGCTTTGTTAAGGTATTTTGAGGGACTGTTTTATACGTAATTTTGACATTCGAAAAGTGCTGATGCTCTGTCTAAATTGAATAAATTAATTTGATTGTAATCGTTATACGTGGTAAATTTATGGCTTCGGTATTCACTATTATAATTATATCATTTTAATTTTACACACGGAAACTTTTATTTCTGTAACGAAATTCTGGTTATATTATAATTAACAAAAAGGAGGTTTTATCTATAAACAGATGCAGGATTGGTCGCGTTACCTCATACTTTTATGAAATAATAATTTTTGTTGGAGGGTTTTTTTCTCGGTGGTAGGCCACAACATCAGCCGCCGGCATAAGTTACCACCCACCAGACAAAGTCTTGCCGCCAAGCGATTCGTCGTGTTCCGGCATGATGTCTGGTGAAGCCGTACGGAGGACGGGTCTAAGCAGTTGTGTTGCGATGTGTACCGGGTACGATGTGCCTAATGTTGTTGTGTCGGGAGTTTGGTCGTGGAGGGTCTCCAGATCATCCTCTGGCGCAGCATCGTTGGTCGTGTTGTTGGGTTAAACATTGCATCACCTCACTCAACTGCCATCTTCCTTCCTATTCACTCAGTTTTTTTTAAGTGAATAGGCTTAATAAGCTAGTGCGTTTTACCATCAACGATTGCATCACTGCTTACCATCAGGCGGGATTGCAGTCAAGCACTAGTTTACATCTAATAAAAAAAGATTAGTCTCCCTCTGGCGCAGCATCGTTGGTCGTGTTCTTAGGTGTAACATTGCATCACCTCGCTCAACTGCCGTCTTTCTTCCTACTCACTAAGATTTTTAAGCGATTAGGCTTAATAAACTTGTACGCTTTACCCTCAACGATTGTATCACTGCTTATGGTAAGCAGTGATGCAATCGTTGATGGCAGGCGGGATTGCAGTCAAGCACTAGTTTAAAATTAATAAAAAAAAAAAAAACAAAAAATATATATTTATAAACAGATGCAGGATTGGTCGCGTTACCATAGACTAACATGCCATAATAATGTTTAAAAGTCGAACTTTTACTCAATAAATTCAGAAATCGTTTAAAAGACCTTTATAATTATTTCAGTTACCTTTTATCTGACGAATAAATATTGCGGTTTGATTGAGTTTTCAAAAGAAGTTGGAAAATTGAAATAATTATTTTTCAGATGAAAGTTATCTAACTTTTGATAAATCAGCCCTCATTCATGCAAAATGAACCTATAGATAACTAATTTTGTATAATGAGCAATTAGATTTCAGTTTTTCACAATTTTATAAATTTTGGTTTTCTTCATGTTTCAGTTTTTTTTTTTAATCAGATAGCTCAAGGCGAACAAGGCTTTCAGTCCGTTTTAAATATTCAGTCGGTTGCAGGCAAAAAAACTGCTACTCTATTTTTGGAATTTAAAGATTAATTGCTAGAAACTTCCGTCCCGGGCTTGGAGTTCTATATTTATCTCCATAGATTCATTTTAAAGAACGTTCTAGACCCATTTTCTGGCGGGTGTTACTTTAAGTCTAGTTACATACAATGCAGTTCCGACAACGTACAAGCTAATAGACGTCTTTTATCTGTAATGTACGACAATGCGCTTTGAAACGCTTTTAACGTATACCTACTTTACTCAGTTACTTCTTATGAGATTGAAAAGTACATACCATTCCTACATTTCCATAGGTTGAAGTGTAGTTTTTTTTTTTTAATAATTATAAACTAGGGCTTGACTGCAATCCCGTCTAATGGTGATACAATTGTTGATGGTATAGCGCGCTAGTTTATTAAGCCTATTCACTTAAAAAACTTAGTGAATAGGACGGAAGACGGCAGTTGAGCGAGATGATGCAATGTTAAACTCAACAACACGACCAACGATGCTCCGCCAGAGGGAGACTGATTTGGAGACCCTCCACGACCAAACACCCGACATAACAACATTTGGCGCATCGTGCCCGACACACATCGCAACACAACTGCTCAGACCCGTCCTCCGTACGGCTTCACCAGACATCATGCCGGAACACGACAAATCGTTTGGGGCATGACTTTGTCTGGTGGTTAGTTCCATTTACTTGCTTTTGACAGGTTAACTCGAGCAGACTTTAGAATTTTATTTTATTAAATATAATTTCAATTTAGAAACCAACACCCAATTATATGAGTAAGTTAAATAACAACCTCAGCAAGTTTAATTGTTAAATGACCTTCAGATGACACCGCAAATTGGGTAAATTTCCTACAAGGGACCAAGTTGCACAATTGACTGGAAATCACACACCACATAATATCGGTTTTATATGGTAATGTGGTTTCCTCGCTCTAACTGGGTCTCGTCGCAATCGGTTCACTAGTTCCGTTTATGAATGCAATGAACTCTCAAATTTTGCATTAAACTCTGTAGATATTTTTCTTTAATCATTATAAACTAACGCTTGACTGCAATCCCGCCTGATGGTAAGCAGTAATGCAATCGTTGATGGTAAAGCGCGCTAGTTAATTAAGCCTATTCACTTAAAAAAAATTTAGTGAATAGGAAGGAAGACTGCAGTTGAGCGAGGTGATGCAATGTTAAACCCAACAGCACGACCAACGATATTGCGCCAGAGGGAGACTGATCTGGAGACTCTCCACGACCTAACTCCCGACACAATAACCTTTGGTGCATCGTACCCGGCACTAATCGCAACACAACTACTTAGACCCGTCCTCCGTACGGCTCTACATAATAGAGGAAAACAAAAAGCTCTAGCTATCTATGATGTTAGTTTATAAACCCAATTTGTTGAGTTATTCCGGTCGGATCCCCTGATTAGAACTTCTAACTATAAAACAGACGCTGTAAAAAGTTTGGTTATGGTTGGATATATAAACTTACATGTAGGATGTATGTACTTTAAGTAGTCACAATAGTCGCAACGGAGTTGATGTTGAAAATAGTTTTTTGTACAAGCATTTGTAGTCCCACTCCTGGGCATGGGATACCTATTTTATTATATACCACCTTTCCGCCCGCGGCTTCGCCCGCGTGGAGTTCGGTTATATCGCGCTTTTCAGATTTCCCTCGGGAACATCAAATTTTCCGGGATGAAAGGTAGCCTATGTTCTTTCTCAGGGTTTAAAGATTGTCTGTACCAAATTTCATCAAAATCGGTTGAGAGGTTTAAGCGGGAAAGTGTAACAGACAGACAGACAGACAGAGTTACTTTCGCATTTATAATATTAGTATGGATTTTTTGTTTTTGCTGAACTGGTCCTTTTTGGTGCTGTTACGAGGCACACTCTCCGATATATTGTTACATCGGTCATCATACTTACTGAAGAATGTATCTCATGTATTGTGTGTCTTTTAGTTAAAAAATTGTGTTATTTTACCTTGGGAATACTATGGGAGGATAACCTCTTTAGGACAATATTGTGAGACGTTTTCCAGGTCAAAATACAAACAACGACCTGGTGTTTAGTGAAGACCTTTTGAGTATTGTGCATGTGTTACTAACTTGCACGCCTACGATTATCGTTTCCCAAAGTGTACTTTTTTTAATATAAATTATAAACTAGCGCTTGACCGCAATCCCGCCTGATGGTAAGCAGTGACGCAATCGTTGATGGTAAGGCCGCTGCCTCGAATCTTGCGGGCAGCGGGGCGGCGGCGAGTGAGCGGCAGGATCTTACGCGTAATATCAAACGGGCTGGTTCTCGAAAACAGCGGCGCGGGAGCTAGGCGGTGACGGGCAGCGAGCGGTGTACTTCTCGTGCTCGAATCTTGCGGGCAGCGAGCGGTGATTGAGCGTTAGGAATAAATTTGTATCAAAAAGATGTTGCCGCCATTGTTGAGACATTTCTTTCGCTAATAAAAACAAATATCTTGTCGACACAATCGTGAACACAACACTACGCGGCTATAGTGACGCGCGATCTGCCCGCTAGTTTCGAGAACGGGTCATTGATGCTTGCCCTGCTCCCGCGCCGCTGCCGCCGCCGCCCCGCTGCCCGCAAGATTCGAGGCAGCGGCCTTAAGCGCACTAGTTTATTAAGAGCCTATTCACTCTAGCCTTGAAGACACTTAAATTGTACTGCGACGGAAACACCGTCGCTGGCTAATTGTTCCAGTCCCTCGATGTACGCGGTATAAAAGAGGTGGCGAAACGCTTCGACGGGTCTTCCGATGGTGGAACGGAGATGGGGGAATTAAATCATGCAATTCTCTCGCACACTCCCCAAAATGCATCCTATAGAACACCGAAAGGCTGGCTACTCTACGCCTGTGCTCTAGGCTTTGGAGACCATTTCGAGTTAAATCAGGGTCACCAATCGGCCTCTTCGCACGCCTCTCCACAGAAACCAAAGTGGCCAGGTGACACTTAGCAGCACCAGCCCAAATGTGGCTGCAGCACTCCACACACGAACGAACCTGTGCTTTGTACAACATTAGAAGCTTCCCTGGTGTGAAGTACTGCCGGACCTTTGCGATAACACCAAGTTTCCTGGCAGCCACCTTGGCCTTGGACTCAATACTAAGTACTTTATAAAATTGGAACTACTCACAAAAACACATGTACCTCACATGCCAAACTCCTAGCAAATCTACTGTGGCTTTTTTAAAGTGCTGTATGAAATTCTATCAATTCATTTGACAAACCACTACTATCAATTCACAACAAATAAAAAGCCAAAAATCTAACTTGCGTGTTCTAAAATTTTGTGTAAATAAAAACACAAAATTTTAGAACGCGCAAAATGCATTAAATGTTCGTTAGTTATTCCATCAAACTGTTTGTTTTAGCGAATTCAGGAGCTCCAGTCATGCGTTCACCATATTCCAGATAGGGAAATTCAAGTACAATATTAGTTGTTAGACAATTTCGTTTAAACTCATTCAAATTCATTTCAAATTCATTCAAATTCATTCAGTTCAAATTCATTCGTTTTAGTAATTGAATAGGAAACTATTAGTGGGTGGTATGTACTAGCATATTATGATAGCAAAGTTGGCACATTTCACCCTCTTCTTCTCCGTCACAGTCTTCTGGTCCAGAAGTTTATGTGATTTTCCGCACGATTTCTCTCAACCTACTCTGTTTTCGGGTATTTTGAGTGCACTCCTAGATGGATATCGCCCACTACGGATTTAATTTTGTCAGTCCATTTAATGGGTGAGCGACTACGCGTACTAGCCTAGCTTTTTGAAATCTGTAAAGCCGCTATTTTAAAAACATGCATCTGAGTAAAGAAAATTTGTTTAATCGGAAAAGCAGTTTGAAATTAAATAGAGAATAAAATACGTCGCCATGACAAATTGAAATGAACCCAAATAAAACTAAAGCTATATAAAAGAAACTTGATGCATGACTATTATTAAGTATAACCACTAGCGGAGCCCCAAGGTTTCATCCGGGTATGTAGTAGTTATGTACTTATATAAATACAGATAAATACCTATCCTCAAGCCTAACGAATTTAGATATTAAATTTCATTAAATTAAGTAAATTAGAAATTTATATAATAGAAGATTTGTCATATTATTATCTGGCAAACCTTTTATTATATAAATTTCTCCTGTCGTAGTGTTTGTCTTCGAACAGCTGAACCGATTTTAATGAAATTTCATATATACCAATCCAAAAAGTGAAATTTCATATGTAACCGTCGCAAATCATGTGCAAAATGTCATTTTTATAAACCGACTGTTATCAGAAAAAAATATTACTACAGTGTTCAAGATTATTTACAGATTATTTCGTTACGCCACATACGACATTCATTATTAATCCTTATTATTATTACAATATAATTTCAATCTCAATAATATAATTAATCATTGCAGATTAATGTTTTATTTTCATAATTATTTATCGGCTAGTAATAGATGTTTTTATTATTATTTAATTAATTATTTGTAAGCTCCAATTTGGCAGGATACGATGGGTCAATGATCAACATCTATTATATTAAATAAAAAACATTTTTAATTTCATTTCACTTTAAATATGTTCCCTGAAAACTGTGCTTGGAACTATCTCATGTAATCGAACGGATGCAGAGCTTCGTATTGTGTTCCTCCAACATGCATTATGAAAAAGGAAGAAAGTCTAGGCAAGAGGATATAATACCTTGGTTCATTTCAAGGGATTAAGTTCTGTCTTCGTTTCCTTGTCGTCGTCGAAGTAGATTCTCGTTAATAGGTCACCAATGAGGTCACATATTTATAGGACTTATAAGGCAAGTGATGTAAATCTGTCTTTATTATATGGTGTAGTTTTTCTGCTCGCCTACCAACAAGTAAGTTTACAGAAATGAAGTTAGGTGTGTCTCCAATGAAATATATAACTTTTGTTTGTATTAGAGATCAATCTGGATTTAGGACTAAGCTTTTAATGACTAACAACTGGTAATGCCATGGTTAGTGAACTATTCAAATGAAATCATTTTAGGAATACCGAAAATGGCTTCTGCTATAGCTGTAACAGGATACAAATACACGGAAGAACTTGCTTATACCGCAAAATAAGTACAACAAACACTTAAAACTTTCGGCATAGTTCCCGAACGTAAATGTCGCATGACATAAAGTGCTCTTAAGTCATCTCCAGCCGGGAACTTGAGAAATACAATACTGTGCTGAGAATTTATCGTAGCGTGTCAGTTTCTCCTGATAGAAGATAATAGTGACACAATACGGCTCGTAATACCACAATATACTACGGGCTATCAAACCGAAATTGTCGATAAATCCATTTCTATTGTGCAAATGTTTTCGTATACGTCTTCAATATCAATAATATTACTGTCAAAAAACATCTCGTAGGGTCAGGTCCGCTGTATTAACTGCCAATTGGGCGTGAAATAGAAGAAAAGTAATATGTGGAGACTTTTAGTTTTAGGTCGTCGGTTTGAAACCAAACAGAAGCACCTTCGCATACTACGAAATAAGTCGTGCTGGCCTAGTGGTTAAAACACCAGCCTCACAAGTACGAGTGTGCGGGTTCGGTTCCAGGTCGGGCAAGTACCAATATAACTATTCTAAGTTATATGTACTTTATAAGTATATCTTGGACATCAATTACTGATTATAAGGTGAAGGAAAACATCTTGAGGAAACCTGGACTTGAAGTCTGAAATTGCCAACCCGCACTGAGCAGGCGTGGTGATTACGCTCAATCCTTCCCTGTATGAGAGGAGACCTGTTCCCAGCAGTGGGACTATAAAAAGGTTGATGATGATGATGATGTACTACGAAAAGAAAAGTTTTCTTTGGGTAATGAAATTTGCCATTGCTCTCAGAAACAACACAGGACAACGTCGTGAGAAAAGCTAAGCTTCAATTATGAGGTTTTGGCGGAAAGCTAAGATGAGTGCCACGCTCATTTTTCATTGGACTTTTAAATTATTTATAGTGTCGTTTACTAAATAAAAACGCGTGATTTATGTAGTAAAAAGTGCATTAAGTGAATAATTCATAAAGAACAGTGAAATATTGTAGCATAGTGGCCACATCATGGCTTTGCACCAAAACTTCCTCCGTGTTCGGTCGCGCGGCCGTCTTTTTCGACATGAATAATTCATTACGTGACATTGGCTAAATGCACAAACCGTGCAAAGCCATAAGAGAAAGAAAGAAGAACTTTGAAGATTTTTATTTTACTTGAAATTGGCATAAAGTCATAACTAGTGCCACACTACAAAAAAAAAAAAGCTTCAATCAAATGACTGTACACTTTACCGCTCCTTGCACAATAATTAAAACATGCGTGCTCGTGATCGCAGTCACGTTGCCAGTATTCACGAGACTCATTGCAAAGAAGCTTTACAATTAAAATATGGTCTATTTACCCTTCGATCAACAGCACGTATTTACGAGTTGAAATCAGTAATAGAGTCAATATCCTATATTAAAGCGATTACTGATTCCAACGAAATGAAAAGCGTATTTCATGCATTCGATGTTGTATAAGCTTTGGCTCCGATTATACTATGTGTATTTTAGCTAATGAGACCACGAAGCCACAGTAACTTACCTAATGCATTCGGTGCTTTATTCGTAACCGAAAAGTTCAACATTTCTATCTCTTTGCATTTCCATAAATGCACGAACTATTTAGCACTCAACCAGTTAGCACTCAAACCAAACTAAATCAAACCATTTTAATGCTAATTTAGATTTACTATGTAGAGATTACGATTAATTTATTAAAAATAGTCTTTAAACCATATCAAATCGAGTCATTAAACCAATCAAAAGTCTAATATAATCCCGATTCAACCAAATATTAACCAACTCAGAACTTAGTGCGAAACCAAACATGCGCTTAATTCCTTGGTCCTTCGGGCCTCGGTTCGCTAAGTTAGCAGGTTCGTAATAAAGTGAAGTACGAATAGATAGTAGTAACAGTACTTTAATGGATTAAGAACTTTATTATTTCTCATAAAGTTGTTTTTAAATGATAAAAACAATACATTTCTCACGCTGCAGGTAATTAGTCCAAGTAGTGTCATCAATAAGGAATAAGTTACGGATAAGTAAACTTCCCGGTTAAGAAAAGGTTTGAAATAACTACAAGTTAATTATAACATCGTTCAGTGATGTCATTCTTCCATCTTTAGTATTCTAAGTTGTTCCGTTTAGGAACGGCCATGACCATAATTATCTTGAGCCAACAAGTCTCAGATTGTGACTAATTCATGATAAAGAATTACATTTCTCATGTTCTAAAGACAAAGCGCTCGCCTCTTTGTATTTATAATAATCGACATTCAATATCCCTACTTTTTGAGTGAGCTACGGCCTAAGTTTTTCACTTCCCAAAACCTTCGCTCCAAGAAATCCCCTCTGCGGTAGTTTTTCAGTTAGCCCCCGCCTCCGAAACTTTTATATTAGATGACGAGAAAACTTTCTAACCACTGTTGTTACCGGCGCGGCACTATTTTTTCATCCTGTTTTGATTGTACGTTTATTCAGCGAATCCTGAAATGGTAAAGCGTATTGACGGCTTCGCTTTTCAGAGTGCCTATCCACAAAACGTATTAGAGTTCAATGAAGCAGTTGCAACGATAACGAGCTCAATAGGGAGATACGCGTGTATCCATTTACTATAATAGTAGAGGGCGATGGCGTGGCCTGGTCGCCTCGTGGCGGATAGTGGATACAATCTGGTGGTCACCCGACCATTAACCAGTCACCCTCGCACGGAAACGCTTCTTACACTACACCCTTATCTACGTAACACACACTGTATTTGCTGCACACACATAGCCAGTTTTATGAGCGTGAACTAACGTCGAGCATCAGGGTTATCTCTACCGTCAGTAATATAAACCAAGAGTTCATGTCGTTAACACTCTTACCTACCTTCTTTAATATTGGGATAAAGTTTGACAAAGGTGTATGAAGTATCCATCTTGCTATCCTATTAACTTTATAAAAGAGCAGACTATGTCGTGTTCAGCCCTTGCAATACGTTATTGGATATCGCAACTGTCAAAATTCGCGCAGCGGAATTGTATATAGTTCTTGAAAATATGAACTAATTTTACGGAACGTGGAAGAAGAAAATATATATTTAATACACTCATTTGCAAGAAAAAAACGGGCACCTAAGCAATGAACTATTTCAAATGTTAGTATTGGTTTGTTTGATTACAATTATAGGTAGTTTTATCCTCAGAATTTGGTAAATTAATAAGATTAGTATTTCATAAAATGTTGATACAATTTATGGGGAATAATGCTAAACCTCGCTAGTAGTGTATGTTCGCTAGTAGTGCATATGTTTATGAAGTAAAAATTAAAAAAGTTATTTTGTTTGTTTTCCTTTAATAAATTAAAAGTAGATAAATGTTTGTTTGTTTAATGTGTTCGCATCGAGTGTTCCCCCCTCTAGCTAAAATCACAGCTTGAATTCATCCGGGCATGCTAGCGAGTATATCCCGGATACTTGCTTGCGGAATACGTTCCCACTCCGCAGTAATCACATTCTTCAGCTCTCTGATGGTATGCGGAAGCGGTTGTGCTGATCTCACACGCCGTTTCAGAACGTTCCAGATATGCTCAATGAAATTGAGGTTGGGACTTCGAGCTGGCTAATCCAAACGACGAATTCCGACCTCTTGCACATACACTTCAACATGTCGAGATCGGTGGGCGCGAGCATTGCCGTCTGTAAAAATCGAGTCTTCACCTAGAGCGGCCAATGCGGGTTGTGCATGAGGAATTAGAACTTCTATTATATATCGATGCCCAGTTAGATTTCTTCGAAAAATGCCTCTACAAAGCGTTCTCCTTGTCTTCTTAGCACTTGCCGACGTCAACCTTCACCGAACAGGGATATACTTGCTTCATCAGAGAACAAAATCCTATTCCAATCTTCTTGAGTCCATGCTTCACAATTTTTAGAGAACCTAAGACTGTGAACTCGGTGCTCACGAAGTAATTTGGGGCAGCGGGCCGGGCGGTGATTGCAACGAGAAGTCTCCTCCTGACCGTCCATAGACTAATATGCATATTTCTTACTTCTTGGAGGTTGTTCTTTAGATTCGGCGCGACTCACAAGAAAACGATCATGCCGTGGTTGGGTACATGGTTTTCTTGCAGAACTAGACCTTCTCTCGACGAAATCAATCTCCTGATATCGCTGCCAGGTCCTTAGGACCGTCGACCGACTAACATTTAGCCTCCTAGCCACGAAGCATTGGCTGCAATCATCTTCAAGCAGCGCGATAATTTTGGTAGCTTTTACCACTTTATCTACAATTTTTGATACCGCCAAACAGCAATAAATAAAGCTTTGACAGTCAAGTATATGAAATTAATCGATAAAAATTGAATAAAAGTTATGAAAGTCGATGTTAACTTCCGGAACTTCGCGCCAAACATGTAGGATAAAAGGAATTTTCTGTAAAAATGGGCATTAAATGAAAATTTGAATTTAGAACGTGTTTTTTTAAATACCACGGCATTTTTAAAACCGGCCAGTAACGTGTACAAACTACAAACGATTGAAACCTTTTTTGTATTGTATCTTTTTAAAGGTTTAAAAACGCAAATTTAAAAAAGAAAATTTAAAAACTCCCGTTTTTTTTTTGCAAATGAGTGTATCATGCCTAATCTTAACCATCATTCATAATCATCATCATCATTTCAGCCGAAAGATATCCACTGCTGGACATAGGCCTCCCCCAAGGATCTCCATGACGACCGGTCCTGCGCCTCCCGCATCCTGCGGTTTCCCTAGACCTTCAACAGGTCGTCGGTCCACCTTGTCGGGGGCCTATCCACGCTGCGTCTTCCGGTGCGTAGTCGCCACTCGAAAACCCGTCGGCCCCATCGGGCATCGGTCCTACGGTCAATGAGTTGCAATTCTTCGGGCTATGTCGGTTACTCATTTAACAAATTTTACAGATTCTTAAAAAGAAATCATTTAATTCAGATAAATCCAGTGGGACTAGAAGTTAGCGAAATAGTTGAGAAAAGGACAGACGAACTAGATAGATGATGAAATGACTGTATTTTCTCTCACTACATTTATCCCAACAATTTACTCCTTATTGCCGAATTTCGTCTATAATACAAATAAATGTTCAGCAAAACATGTCCCTATACGAAGGTGCTAAGCCTGTTTCTTATTTCCCTTTAACAGATAACAAAGAGACAGGCAAATAATACGACATGTTCCTTATTTTGCCGGAAAATTCAGTGTCAACTATTTTCATTTTTCTCCGTCACATTGTTAGCACGCATTCTCCCGAGGGACGAGGGTTCGCAAACAATTCGCCAATCGTTAGAATCACTTGTATTTACATAAATTTTACACATATTTGGACTAACTGCTCAATCTATTTCGTGAAGCGAAGCCTGGGACCGTATGCGCCAAATGATTACGGATTTTCCTAACATAGGGAAGCATGTCTTATTTATATATTGATAATGTCCTAAGTAGCCCTGTTAAGATATATGATTTAGATCACAATGCAAAGGTGTTCTGTATACTCTACTGTCAAGTCCAGGAGTCTCAGAGACATTTAAACTGGGACAATTTTAAGGTGGAACAGGCAGAATGTAATAAATTTCTATTGTAGTCAAGCTTACTCGTAATATTATTCAGGATGCTACGCCCGCATAAATCCTACTTCTTTAGTTTAACATTGGAAGGTTGGTAAAACTAGTTTTCTGTTGGACTAAAGAACTTTGAGAAAGTTTACAGCGTGTTAAACATGTCACATAGAAAACAGGAGGTGTTCAATACAAAGCATAATGTTTATTGAATACTAGCTGACCCGGCAAATGTTATTTTGCTATGAATATTTTTTTTAGGAAACATTTTTTTTAGCTCAATAAAAATAATTAGGGTGGAGTACCCTTAACATTAAGGGGGATAAAAAGTAGATGTTGTCCGATTCTCAGACCTATCTAATATGCACACAAAATTTCATGAGAATCGGGAAAGCCGTTTCGGAGGAGTTTAACCACAAACACCGCGACACGAGAATTTTATCATCATCATCATCCCAGCATTAATCCCAGTCGCATCCGAAGCCTTTTTCAGCTTTGGAGTCTGGGGTCCGCTTTTACCAGTCCAACTGCTGATATGGCTAAACTTCGACATTTTCCGTGAAGCGACTGCCGGCTGACCTCGACAACCCGAAGGCGACATCGAAGCATTGCAGTTAGACCAATTGTTGGACTTTTTGAGGGCTCCAACAACCCATAACGACTGCCTCTAGATGTTCGTATGGCAACCGGGACCAACGGCTTAACGTGCTTTCCGAGGCACGACCAGACCAGTGCAACTATTCATATTCATGCATACAACTACTTGCACTGTGCGGAGATCGAAGCCGCGCCACCTTGCGCAGCGGCCGCGTCTGCTACCACTACGCCACGGAGGCAGTGACACGTGCCGGCGACACGAGAATTTTATATATTAGATAAGTAATGTTGCTCATTTGCGGGCTACTTGATGACATTGTAATGTTTAAATTGTCAAAGAGGCCAGACCCCGCTTCTCGAGGTGTGTATCTTATGAATTAATTTAAATTCTACTAAATTAATTCATCAGCAACCTTTTATCGTCCCACTGCTGGGCGCAGGTCTCCTCTCGTACAGAGAAGGATTGAGCGTAATTACCACGCTTGCTCAGTGCGTGTTGGCGATTTCAGAATTATAAAGTCCAGGTTTCCTTAAGATGTTTTCCTTCACCTTCAGTCATTGGTGTCCAAGATATACTTAGAAAGTACATATAACTAAATTAATTAATCATATATCATTCACGAAATAAGTAAAATTGTTGATACATAAAGAGGGGTGTCGACTTGAGACTTCAAAGGGTACAGTTGAATTTTTGTATTCGAATAGGGCTTGAAAAACGTTATCCATGGAAATACAGCACCGGGCCAGTCCAGTTAAATTAACAAAAATCTTTTGCTAGACAATATTGTTAAACATTCGGCTAAAGGTCAGTCCGACTGCCCCAGGAGAGAAACGAATCCTGTTATATTAAAAAGACACCCATTTGTTTGTAAAGGAAAGAATAACAAACCCTTACAATTCCCCTTCCTTCCAGTATGGGTAAGCTAAACCAACACTGAAATATAGAGAACCGTGCCTGCTGAACTTTTTCTTAATGCCTTGGAAAACCCGCACCCTAATTGAGCAGGTAAAACATTATTACTGCCAGTTTGAATCACTTAGAAGGATATTGCTAATCCATTGCCACATATGATCACAAAATGTTGAAATGAACATTCATTGCGTCATTTACGTTGTTGAGCAGACGCTCAACAACGTAAATGACGCAATGAATGTTGTGAAACTGTCATAATGAAACTCGTTGCTACTGATAGTGTGTAACGCAATTACCCTGATGGTGTTAAATCGCTTATTAACCATTGTGATTGGTTTAATAAGGTGTGGATATAAACTGGGTAATTCAATATTAGGTACTTCGAAAACTTAATTCAATTTTCTGTGGGGCTCTTTGGATAAGTACAACAGCCACACAAATCCATCAATCCCGTTAAGCCACGCTTGCTTCGGTCGATCCGTAGAAGAGTAACCATGTTCACATACCGAGGTCCCTCCGTACCTTGAAGAGCAATTTTAGCTGTTGGTCTCGGCTGTTTTTTTGTCTGGATGGGAATTCGTCAAATGACCTCTCCCGCTCTGGTCGGAGCGGAAGGGCATATCAGGATTTTACTGACTAAAACCCACCCGTGTTTATTCACTAACCTGTGCGCCAGGACCACGGCTTCTGGATTGTCTTTGGCATTCCTTACAGGTATTCAGATGCCAGAAAATCTGTCAAGGGGTAAGGTGTGTCTAACCAATGGTACCTACCAGTCGTGCTACACAGTAACTGGATTGTGGAGATCTGCAGGGTAATTGCGTAATACACTATCAGTAGCAACGGGTTTCATTTTAACAGTTCAACAACATTCATTGCGTTATTTACGTTGTTGAGCAGACAGGTTTTTATATGGAGCAATAGATTAGCAATGTGCTTCGAAATGATTCCAACTGATAGCAATAGTGTGTTACGCAATTAGGGTGCAGATAGGCAGTTGCTACATGTCAAATATTTAGTTGACATATAGCATCCATCCATTTTGGTCACATATGCCGCAGGACCGACAACCGTTGGGGTAAACGAGTCCTTGAGTGGAGACCGCGTCTCGGCAAACGTAGCGTGGGACGCCCTTGGGCGAGATGGAGCGACGACATCAAAAAGGTGGCTGCTAGTGGCTGGCGGAGAACTGCTCAGGATCAAGCTTGTTGGCGTGCCATGAAAGAGGCCTATGTCCAGCAGTGGACGAGTAAAGGCTGATGATGATGATGATGAACCATCCATTTTTAAAATTTGACATCTGAATTTTTTTTCTAATAATAATATTTGATTTTATTATTATTATGGGTTTTTATCGTTTTAATTCCTTATCAAACCCATTAGGGTAACTACATATGTAAGTGTTGTACACACCTTTAACTGATAAGTTCACTGTAGTACCTACCTACTAATACACAATACTGAATCCTATTTAGGTATATGTGAATTAATCGTTGGAGTGGCATAATAGAAATAAACAAATAAATCCGATTAGACAAAAGGTCGTCCTCAATACTCGTATAATCGGAAAAGCGCTAGTCTGATGATGATATCAATTTGCTGTGATATAGATAGAATTATTTCAAAAAATAATAATATTTTCAAATAAAATAAAAGTTGGTGTATGGTGTACAGTCACAGCTGTTGTGATACAAAATATACGCAGGTACAATTTTTTTTTATAAATTGTAAACTAATGCTTGATCGCAATCGCAATACCACTCGGTGGTAGGCCATAACATCGGCTGTCGGCAGAAGTTACCACGTTATTCGTCGTGTTCCGGCAATATGTTGGGTTCGATGCTCCAAATGTTGTTATGTCGGGAGTTTGATCGTGGAGGGTCCCCAGATCAATATCCCTCTGGCGCAGCAACGATGGTCATGTTGTTGGGTCTAATATTCCATCACCTGTTCAACTGCCGTCTTCCTTCCTATTCTCTCAGTTTTTATAAAGTGAACAGGCTCTTAATAAACTAGTGTGCTTTACCATCAACGATTGCATCACTACTTACGATCAGGCGGGATTGCAATCAAGTACAAGCTAATAATTATTAAAAAAAAATACGTAATTTAGTGGGGATGTAGGTACTGTGTCCCGCGGTTTCAGCTGCGTAAGTCACGACTCCGTGGGAATATTGGGATAAAAGTATCCTATGTATCCTGGTTATATACTATATACTAAATTCCATCCATATCCGTTTAGTATTTTTTGCGTGAAAGAGTAGCAAACCTCCGTACATACATTCTTTTTTTTTTGTGAGGATGGATAATCATCTAATGACTTATCCCGCTCTGGGCGGAGCGGAAGGGCGTGTCAGACCTTTATTGACTAAAACCCACCCGTATTTCTCCACTTGCCTGTGCGACGGCCAGGGCCACGGTTTCTTGTTTAACCAACCCGCCACCCTGACCCAGGAGGCATCGGTCTTCGTGGACCCCGTCACGATGTGCTGACATCTCATTGAGGGCGCGTGAAACACGACTCGCCGTCGACTCGGGCCTGGTCCTTACCGGGCGGCGAGCTGCCCACTGCTCACCACCCGCCCATACATACATGCTCATAAACTTTCGCATTTATAATAGGTTAGTTGGACAGTAGGATAAGATAAAATTGGGTTAGGGTCATTAGTCGGTGAATCAACATTTAAGCTGATTCGAAGCACGATTAAGCTATTCAATGTATTATGCAAATCGCATCATTGACTGGTCCCACATAGATATGCTTTTACATGTAGGTTGCTCTGAATATCATTAGGAATACAACATTGAAAACGCTTTTAGGGGTATACATACATATATATATATATATACATATAGGTACACATATACGTGGCGTAGCGGTAGCGAGAGCGGCCGCTGCGCAAAGAGGCGCGGTTTTGATCCCCGCGCAGTGCAATGTATGTATGGGTATGAATACTTGCATTTAAGCAGGCCCCGGGCTCCAATGCGATCGCCGCGCATGCAGCCGGGAATAAACGCGTAGATGATGATGAATACGAATATTTGCACAGGTCTGGTCGTGCCTCGGAAAGCACGTTAAGCCGGTTGCTATACAAACATCTAATGGCAGCCGTTACGGGTTGCTGGAGCCCTCAGAAGTTCAAAAAGTGGTCTAACTGCAATGCTTTCGATATCGCCTTAGGGTTGTGTAGGTCAGAGGGTAGTCGCTTCACGGAAAATATCGAAGTTTAGCCAAAATCAGCAGTTAGACTGGTAAAGCGGACCCCACACTCCAAAGCTCAAAAAGCTTCGGATGCTACTGGGATTAACGCCTAGATGATGATGATGGTATATATATGCTTACAGTGATAGGTAATCTAAGGACAATTTTGTTAATTCTAAGAACGCACATTTCACAGTCTGCCTCTTAATTACGTAACACGTAATTAATCTCGGTCTGAATTATTTTGGAGCTTAATGCTAATCCAATGCTTCTTAAGTTACAAAATTTTGTTTGTTCAACAACATAAATAACGCAATGTATTTTGTTGAATTGTCAATTTGGAACTCATTGATACTAACAGTGTGTTACGTAGACATCTCGCTGTTTTCAGTCTTAATCTATCTATACTAATATACAATATGTTAAGAAAACCCTGTCCGACCCGTAAGGATAGTAAAGGTTAGGTAAACACATGAACAAATAACATATGAAATTTTACATAATCATCATAGTAACAATACTACTGAATTTTGAAATAATCTTTTTTTCCCGCGAATTAATTCCAACTTACCCTAAATTTGGTATTTTTTAAAAAGTGACAACATTATTTTTGACGGTATAATTATGAGCGAGTAGCCATGCGACCGCGTGCCGCGTACCCTGCCCCTCTTCGCCCGCGCCTGGATGGCCTACCGCACAAGTTTTAAGTTACCTCTTTTTGCGAAATAATATTTATTTTATTAGGGGGATTTTTTTTAAATTTAGCCCGGCTTTGTAGGCCTTAGTACAATCAGTTATCGATACCTAACAATACCTTCACGGATCGGACAGAGTTTTCTTTACATGATTATTGTATAAAGCTGAAGAGTTTGAGTTTGTCCGCCCGCTGATTGGCGGTCATTGAAACAATATTTTAAAGGATTTTCTATTCAGTTTGCAATTTTATGCAATTTAGTTTGTTTGATTTTTTTTTTATGTATGTTTTTTTCTATGGTTTAGGATTTTTCCTATGAACCAGCATAGTCTATGTTTTCATTTATCAGCACCACTCTGTCTATGGCGCTTATATCTATGTACATAACCTCGTGGAGTTTTACCCATAGAGGTAGGCAGACCCTACAGAACGCCACCTGTTACGATCCTTTTTTTCATCTAATGACCTCTCCTGCTCTAGGCGGAGCGGAATGGGGGCGTGTCAAACTTTTACAGAACACGGGTGCGTTTGAGTCGCGCCTCAAAGAGACGTCAGTAGCACAGTGATAGTACTGTGCTGTTGACGTTTGTATGAGGCGCGCGTGGATCACAAAGCCCGCTCTATCACCGCATGTCGTCCACTGACGCGTCGTGGAGCATGTGGAGAGCTATTATGACCTGTTACAATCCCTACATGCTCAGTTTATTTTGTGTACGTACAGGCATTATGCTGCCAGACGGTCGTGCCTCGGAAAGCACGTTAAGCAGTTGGTCCCGGTTGCCATACGAACATCTAGTGGCAATCGTTACGGGTTGTTGGAGCCCTCAAAAGTCCAACAATTGGTCTAACTGCAGAGCTTCGATATCGCCTTCGGGTTGTGGAGGTCAGACGGCAGTCGCTTCACGGAAAATATCGAAGTTTAGCCAAAACCAGCAGTTAGACTGGTAAAGCGGACCTGAAACTCCAAAGCTGAAAAAGCTTCGGATACGACTGGGATTAACGCTGAGATGATGATGATGATTATGCTGCCAAACAACCAAGGAGATTACAATCCTATGCTCCATTAATAAAAGCCATCATTAATACATAGGTATATCAGCATATAATGTTTACACTGTTTGGATACAGGCCTACTCTCGGTGAGAAGGAGTGGGCGATAATCTACCACGCGGGCCCAGTATTTGTAGTAGTTGGTAGATGTCATATGTCTTCGAAGTTTTTTCTCTAGGACATGCCTCACGATGATTTCCTCCACCGTCTTGAGTCATGAAAATATTTACACAAAGTAAAGTGCCTGACGGAGTTCGAACCTACGACCTACAACTTATAAGTTCATCATCATCATCAACCTTTTTATCGTACCACTGCTGGGCACAGGTTTCCTCTCATACAGAGAAGGATTGAGCGTAATCACTACGCTTGCTGAATGCGGGTTGGCGATTTCAGGCTTAAAAGTCCAGGTTTTCTCAAGATGTTTTCTTTCACCTTTTAATCAGTCATATATGTCCAAGATATACTTAGAAAGTACATATAACTTAGATAAATTACATTACATTGCCTGACCTGGAATCGAGCCAGCACACTCATACTTGGGAGGCTGGTGTTTTAATCACTAGGCCACCAAGACTGTACACCTATATACTATATACCTACCTATACCTACCCTAAAGTCCAAAAAAAAGTTCCTGTGGGTAAATTATTATTTCAAATGCTTTTTCTGATTTGGTGCTTGATCCATCATTCTCCTGCCCTTATCCCAATTTATTTGGGGTCGGCGCAACATGTCTTTTTCTTCCATGCATCCCTATCAGAAACCATCTCGGCAGTCACCCCCTTCTTAGCCATATCATCCTTCACACATTCCATCCATCGTTTCTTTGGTCTTCCCCTACTCTTATAGCCATCAACATTCATAATTAGGACTCTCTTCACGACATTCTCCTCAGTTCTCCGTAACACATGCCCGTACCATGACAACCGATTTCCACACAACTTTTCAGCTACCGGTGCCACTTTCAGACTTCCTCTTATGTACTCATTTCTTATTCTATCCATTCGTGTAACACCACACATCCCTCTTAGCATTCTCATCTCGGCTGCATGCAATTTGCCAATTGCCAAATGCAATTTTGCCTTTCATTCATCCCTTTCGTAGCCCAACATTCTGATCCATACAAGACAGCAGGTCGGATCATGGTTTTATATATTTTCCCCTTAAGTTTAAGGGGAATGCGGGAGTCGCAAATTGTTCCCGTGACCTGCCGCCATTTCATCCACCCAGTGTTAATTCTGTGCTTAACCGTCCGATCTATTTCGCCATCGCTTTGCACAAGTGAACCGAGATACCGAAAGTCGGAGGAAATTGGTAGGAGTGCGCCATCAAGGGCTATGGCTCCAGAAGTGGAGAGACCGCCGAAATCGCAGAACATATATTCGGTTTTGGTTCTGCTGATTTTCAAGCCAACATTCTCCAGCTTCTGTTGCCATTTCTCCAATCTGCTCTGGATCTCAGGTCCATCTTCACCGACGAGAACAATGTCATCGGCGAACAGCATGCACCAGGGTGCCTCCTCCTGGATGTCCGACGTAAGAGCGTCCATAATCAACAGGAAGAGGTACGGACTTAAAGCCGATCCCTGGTGCAAGCCTACCGCCACACTGAACTCGTCGGTATTGCCAGCAGCCGACCGGACGTAGGTACGAGATCGACTGTACATAGCACGAATTAACTCTACATACTTCCCAGGCAAACCTTTCTCTTTCAGGGCCCACCACAGCACATCACGAGGTACCCTATCATACGCTTTCTCCAGATCAATGAACACCATGTGCAAGTTCTTGTGTGCACGTCTGTACTTCTCGCATACTTGGCGGAGTGCAAAAGTGGCGTCCATTGTTCCTCTACCTGGCATAAACCCAAACTGGTTTGGGGTAATCTCACTCTCCTCTCGCAATCTTTTCTCAATCACTTTCTCCCATACCTTCATACTATGTGACATGAGCTTTATCCCTCGATAGTTGTTACAGTCCTGTACATCACCTTTATTCTTAAAGATGGGCACTAGTGAACTATTGCACCATTCTTGTGGGATCTCTCCTTCATGCAACAACTTATTGAAGAATAAAGTCAGCCACATACATCCATCTCCTTTTAAACACTTCCATACTTCTACTGGTATATCATCTGGGCCCATAGCTTTTCCATTTTTCATACCTTGAACTGCTATTCTTACTTCATCCATGCTAATTTCTCTTACTAAACCCATATTCTCTTGTACCTCTTTGAGCACGCCACTCCATTTATTCTCTTCGTTCATTAGCTTTTCAAAATAAACCTTCCATCGCTCTTTTATTTCGTCATCCCTGGACACAACCTTACCAGCATCGTCTTTCATACATTTGATATTACTTATATCTCTCGTTCTCCTTTCTCTTGCTTGATTTGGTGCTTGATGAACTCATGATTAAGCTTACCAAACATTTCAATGACGCGACGAAGCATGACGCATCATGGTCGCGAACCGATTCAGTTCGGACAGTCCATATAAATATTCAGATTTTATTAATTTAAGTAGTATCTGCCTTCGTGGTAGGTATGTCGATAAATATTTTTGTTATATATCTGTCCCGTTTTCTTTTTTTGATTTTTTATTTAGCGACTTTTGTATGGCTGTGTATACCAGTCCTTTTCAGGCAGCCTTCGAATTAGGTGTGGACAACATATGATGGAAAATCACCAACCACCAACACCTTACCTATTTACATGCAAACTCGTTAATCAACTATTCTGTTTCTGTCCCGTACTTAATATCTTACACGTACATACATACATTACTAACAGACACCTTGATTTCTTCAAATAATCCTTGCAAGAAAAACAATATGAGTTGGTAGTCGTTCCCATGAATATATTTTCTACGTAGGTATACTTATTTGTCATTTCTTTAGAAAACACCTATTTTGGAGTTAAGATTGATTAATCATATCATCTAGCATTAAGCTTCTAATCGCCGAAAGGTTAGGCAACGTTGAACTTACAGTATCTAGGTATACATAATCTATACTCTATACTACGTTTGCTTTTATATTTAGGGATTAGAGAAGAAAAACAAATATTAATCATCGAAAATCACTTTATTGTTTTTCAAAATATTCCCCATGAAGATCTATACACTTTTGCATGCGTTTGAACCAATTGTCGAAGCACTTTTGCCACTCTGATTGAGGTATCTCCAAAACATGCATTCTGAATGCAGCGACCGCTTCTTCAGGTGTCGAAAAACGTTGACCTCTCAGTTTGTTTTTTACGTACGGGAATAAAAAGAAGTCATTCGGTGCCAAGTCAGGACTATACGGCGGATGATTCATCAAATCGATGTTTTGGATGCTCAAAAATGCAGTTGTTTGAGCCGATGTGTGAGAGCTCGCATTGTCGTGGTGAAGAGTGATGCGTCTTCGGCGGTTGGTTTTCCTGATTTCTTGGAAGACAACTGGCAAACAAATGGTTGTGTACCACTCAGAATTGACTGTTCTGCGTTGTTCTAGTGGTACGGTTGCGACATGTCCAGTTTTTCCGAAAAAACAGGCGACCATTTGCTTGGAAGTGCTTCGTGCGCGAACAACTTTTGTTGGATTTGGCTCATCTTGAAACACCCATACAGTCGATTGCTGTTTACTTTCGGGCTCATACGCGTAAATCCACGATTCATCACCTGTCACGATATCATAGACGTGTTTCGAAGCACCGCGATCGTATTTTTTGAGCATTTCTTTCGACCAATCGACACGAGCCTTTTTTTGAGAGATTGACAAATTGTGTGGGATCCAGCGCGAACAAATTTTTTTCACAGTCAAATGTTCATGCAATATTGAATGTATGCTGGTCCCACTAATGCCTAAGGTTGTCTCAATCTCACGATAGGTCACATGACGATCTTGCAATATCAGTTCGCGCACAGCATCAATGGTTTTCGGAACAACAACTGATTTTGGACGACCTTCACGAAATTCGTCTTGAAGTGAACTACGACCACGATTGAATTCACCATACCATCGATAAACACTGGTCCTTGATGGAGCTTCATCGTCAAAAATTGAATTAAGTTCATCCATGCACTGTTGCTGAGTTAATCCACGTCGAAAGTTGTAAAAAATAATCGCACGAAAATGTTCACGATTTAATTCCATTTTTAGGCCGAGATGAATCTTTTAACTTACTGTAAACAACACAAATAGCGCTCGTATGTCAAAACATTCTGAGTACGTATAACCTAAAAAATGTCCAACTTTACGATAGAGCTTTCAGTTACCAGATTCCACCACCAGGGTCGCCAAATCCCGAAACATAAAAGGCAACCTATCGTAATATATAAAGCTGAAGAGTTTCTTTGTTTGTTTGAACGCGCTAATCTCAGAATAGCCCATTGATCCAGGAAGACTTTAGGCTATATAACATCACGCTGTGACCAATAGGAGCGGAGCATAACTAACCCCACGCGAACGAAGTCGCTGGCGGCCGCTAGTTAAGGATAAATAATGTGCTGACTCCTTGACATATAAAACTGTCTAAAGAGCTTCTTGAGTTGGTTTCGGCTCCTAGTACGCCTTCCTAAGGTTCCGGGATTCCAGGGTTCCGGTTATAATAAAGAAAATAATTATTATAATTAATGTTTCGCATTGTTAGGACGTTGTTCTCTCTGGAGTCCTGAGCACCACTTCAGAAAGTTCAGTACCGGTGGGATATGTTTTTATACTTAGAAAATAATAATAATATATATAATAATATAAATTATAATAAGTATTTTTCTTTATACGAAACATGAATATAGTTTGTTCAGATTAAGCAACTGAATCGATTCCAATAATTTTTACACCATGTTATATTTTTTCCATAAATACAAAAATACAATTTTCAGAAATTGTGCACTGTGGTGACTGAGCGTACAACATAGTTTACGGCAGATCGTGGTACTAGGCGAGTGAGCACAGCGGCGCAATAATCGAAAACAAATATTGTTCTACTCCTTTCATTTGTAGGACATTAATGGAGTTGATAAACTTTATAATTTGTTTATTTTACACTAACTGACCCGTACTAAGTTCGTTGGGCGTAAAAGTTTTTATTGTGATTAAATCTGATTTTAAATATTTACGAAAAAGATTATAAATATTTTGGGTAATATCTATGGCGTAAAAATAATTTATTTTGTTTTTCAGAGTACCTCCATCCAATATCAGAAGCTCACAAATGTGTCAAAAATCTATTTTTGACACGTTTGTGATTGCATGTAAAAATTTAGGAAAAAAGAGGGTTTTTATGACGTTTTTAATTAAAATTGAAATTACATGAATTGCTATACATAGAAGAGAGTATGTATAGCAATTCGTTTAATTTCAATTAGGAGGAAGGAGTGAACGTTTAAAGGAAGACTAAAGGTCTTCCTTTAAACGTTCACTCCTCCATCCTCCTCTACTCCTTTAGATTAAATAAAAATTGAAAAAACACATTATGCAATAAATTTAACATTATTAAGGTACTATTTTTAACAATTGGTTAAGCTATTAAGTAAGGTTAAAAAAAGTTTTAAGCGAAAGGGTATGTATAGTCCATCCATCATTGCATCATGCATCACTGTCAATATCAGTGTTCTTTTATCTCATGGCAATAACGGTGCTTTCGGGTTGTTGCAAGTGTCAAATCTGTCAACAACACAGTGATATTTATTGTTATTGCAATAAGGTCGCAGTTAAATTGCAGCTGACAGAGGTAGATAACTGTGCACCTGTGTGAAAGGGCTGTAAGGTTCGTAATGGAGGCGTTCTGTAGTTTCTATATAGGCCTTAGCAATAAATTCCATTTGTGTAATCAGCCTGTGCTGTTTTCAATGCTGCGATACAGGCGTTTTCTGTGAAAGAAAATGGGCCGTAATTCTTCACGCAGGCCCAGTACGGGTTGATAGATGTCACATGCCTTGGATTTTTTTATTCTAGGACTTCCTGGTTTTTAAAAAAATGACAAAGTTTTGTTTAATTCCTTGCTACTACAGGCAGACGGGATTAAAAATGACAGCGCCTAATAGCTTTATTTGGCACTAGTCTACCATAGGCGGCAAAGATAGAGTAGCCTTTTGTTATCCCTCACAATAGCTCTCTGGCTGAATCATGGAGTGTTGACTGAGATTGTTGGTACGGGGCTTATCCTAACCAAGAGGTTTGTTGGCTCAATATGTTTGTCCATCATAGCTTCGATGGTAATAGTTTCATGAATAGATCGTTGGTAGGACCGACTAATATCCTTTTTATTTTTAAGAAGCTGTAAATGTGAGTTTTCTTTTTTGCTTTGTTCGTAAACGTATTCAGTATCTATCTATTACGAGACTAAATATACAGGCCTGTGACAGAAGGACGGATAGTTTGACTCCCTTTTTGTATGGCATTCTAAAAATAGTACGTAAATTAAATTTATTCGTACGTAAGTACTTCTTGACAACCAAAATAATAATTCCAATAGGCAAGAGGAAGTCATTCGAGAATTTTAAAACGAACAAAGAATGCGTGGTTTGCATAACAATATCAAATAAGTTTAATGGCCTTCAGCAGGGGTGGCCTACTGGTAACAGCCGCGTCTTATAAGTTGAAGGACGGAGGTTCGAACATAGACATGCAATATTTTACTTTGTATATAAATTCATCAGTACTCCTGTCAAGATACCCTGGAACCAAAAAAAAAGAAATGTGTCATTCACGAACCCCCATGTCTTGGTAGATTATGGCCCACTCCCTTTATCACAAGGGTCTCCTTTGTTCTCTTACAGCAGCGAAGACATTAGAGGCTGATAAAATTCTTTATGTCCTTCGTATCACTAGACCTTTTAGGTACAGCACTGAATAACTAATTACGATTAGGTAACTATGTCATTGGCTAGTTTACGACATACTGTACGTTGTCATTCGTTTAATAGTTGTCTAGGTACAATCACGAACAACACGATCACTTAGCAAAACATTCGATTTCGCAGTCTTCGTCATCTACAAAATGTTGTCTGCTTGTTGGTCTTTTACAAATTGCACTTTAGCAACAGCCTTATTGCGATACACCCTATCAATCATATTTTTAAGTATATTGCTAATCCATCTATACAATATGTAAAGAAAACCCTGCCCGATCCGTGAAGGCATTATTAGGTATCGATAACTGATTCTACTAATGCCTACCAAATCGGGCTAAACTTAAAAAAAAAAATCCCCCTACAAAATAAATATTATTTCGCAAAAGGAGGTAACTTAATACATGCATCGCTAATAATAATACCGTCTAAAATGGTGTTGTCACTTTTTTAAAAATTACCAAATTTTAGGGAAGTTGAAATTATTTCACGATAATAAAAAGTAAAAAAAACTAAAACCCAACTACGACAAAAAACGACGCTGAAAAAATATAAAACAAGATTTTCAGAATACTGCACTAAACAAAGTTGCTAGTTTTGATGTTTGGAAAACCGCAGTCACACGTTGTCAAAGTGCTACGGTAGGCATATGTAACGTGTGACTACGCCTTTCCAAACTTGAAAACTAGCAACTTTGTTTAGTGCAGTATTCTGAAAATCTTGTTTTATATTTTTTCAGCGTCGTTTTTTGTCGTAGTTGGGTTTTAGTTTTTTTACTTTTTATTATTTGTAGGTACTATTTTGGTGTTAAAGTGTATGTGTGGCGCATAATATTAACAAAAGCTAAATTGATGAACTAAAAAGCATTCCTGTAATTATGTACCAACATAAAGTACCTACTCGTGAAGCTTTTTCAATTGATGCCAAACACGGTATATTTATTTTAATTTTATATTTACATATAACTTTTTGTCCGCTAGAGGGCGCAATACTAAATTTGGTGACAAGCTTTATAGCTCATAACCAACAGAATATCAAGGCCCTTCTAATGGTACTGCAGTGGTCTTATTCTGATAAGTAGTAAAGAAGCTATGAACGAAAAGATGTGAATTATATGCAATCGGCCCATGAATACAGGTAAAGTCACAAGCAAATGCTAGTAATATATATTATATATTCAAAATGTACAAGTAAAACGCTTTAAAATGATACCAAACACGGCATATTTATCTTAACTTTATTTTTTTACTCTGTATGTTTTGTCCGATAGAGGGCGCCACATTAGATTTTGTGAAACCTCATATAGCCTATAACCAGCGGACAATTAAGACGCTTCTAATGATATGTCATTTGTCGAATTCTGATAAGTAGTTTAGAAGTTACGAGGGAACAGATGATACATACATACATACATACATACATACATACATACATACATACATAGCCTGTGAAAATCATAACCCTCCTTTTGCTTTGCCGTAGTCGGGTAAAAAAAAAAGATTATTTCAAAATTCATTTATTTTAAATTGTTACTATGATGATTATGTAAAATTTCATATTTTATTTAGTCATTTGTTTACCTAACCTTTATTATCCTTATGGGTCGGGCGGGGTTTTCTTTACATATTGTATATACATATAAAAGTAGCAATGTGTTATTCCAGGTCTGTTATTCCAGGAAAATCTCTCTCACACACACAGAAAAACTTTCATATTTACAATTTTAGTGAGATTAATCGGAACTAAAAAACCTTCCCACCGTCCGGTAAAACAAAAAGGAACAGTGCATGGCTCTTCTGCAAACTATGTTTGATGTACTATTTGTTTGAATCAAAATTAATAAATATCTCGAAGGATCTATGGCTATGTTTTTTTTATTAATTAAGAACTAGCGCTTGACCGCAATCCCGCCTGATGGTAAGTAGTGATGCGATCGTTGATGGTAAAGCGCGCTAGTTTATTAAGAGCCTATTCACTCTAGCCTTGAAGATACTCAAATTGTAGTGTGACGGAAACACCGCCGCCGCCGGCAAATTGTTCCAGTCCCTCGATGTACGTGGTACAAACGAAGAAGCGAAACGCTTCGTCCGGATCGTAGTGGTGTTAACAACGTGAGGGTGGAAGTCGCCGCACGACGGGTCGTCCGATGGTTGCCATGGTAAAGCATTATTTTCTTAAGTCCAAATAAAATGTTTGTCCTCCTTTGCGCCATCACGCCCCTATTCGACGCAAGAGTGTCCTGAATGTCAGGAGTTAGCAGCTACTGCCGGCTACCCTAGACGGAGTGCGCGCGGTGACCAGCGGCCGAAACCAGCGGCCTGGTAAGGACTAGTCCTTACCAGGGTACGCTAAGAACAGTACCTGCTTGCTCGAAAAAGATATCGCGGCCCCTGTCAAATGAATTAATATAGGTTCTTATTGACTGACCGACCTTCTGACAATTCAAAAGTGCCTGTAACTGGTTTATTTGAAATAAATGATTTGATTTGATTTGATAAACCACGTAACTAACCCGCTGGTAGCATTTTATTTGATTACCAGACATAATTATTTGATATTTGACGTATTATTTTGCTAACACCACTACGATCCGGATGAAGCGTCCGCTTCCTCTTTTATACCGTATACATCGAGGGACTGGAACAATTTGCCAGCGGCGGTGTTTCCATCGTGCGCGCATAAAAGCGCGCTAGTTTATTAAGAGCCTATTGCTCTTAATAAACTAGCGCGCTTTACCATCAACGATTGCATCACTGCTTACCATCAGGCGGGACTGCGGACAAGCACTAGCTTATAATTATAGATAAACAAAAAAAAAATGCCAGTGAGTCTCAAACTGAACGAGCTGAGCTGTATCTTGGGGTTCGGGGTATGAATTCCAGTGTTCTGCAGAGCTAATGTCTAAATCGTTTTGCATTACAAAAGTTGTAATACCTACCTATTATTATCTATCAGGCGCAGTGACTACAGCAGACAATATTCTCTGAATGAATCATCAAGTTGCAATTATGTGTCACAATCGGCATATCCAAAATGCCATCTTAGGAACCCTGTTCTATTGTATCTTGCGGCACGGTACACCTGCTTCCGCCTCCTTATGTTATGAACTCAATAGAATAAAACGCCATATCAGTAGTAAATAATTACGTAAATCGTACAACTGGGTTATGTGTCACTAAGAATTTATTTCTGACATTTTTCCTTTTGCTACGTAAAAGTCGTGTGTACGAGTAATTTATCATTATATGAGGATTCCTGAATGTTCCTACGTCGACGTTGCCTTTATCAATCAAACATAAAATAAATCTATGTATCTCGATAATGTATCTCGGCTTGTATAGAGGCCGTCCATGGCCGTGGGTGAGATATAGTGCTTTTTAGCGCTTTTTAAAATTGCTGATATTACTGACACATGGCCCGGAGCTACCCAGCTGGATAGCTGGGTAGCTCCGGGCTCCGGGCTCCGGGCGGTGGGTGTCCGGATGGACAAAAAAGAATTTTGTACTAGGCAAAAATAATGAACTCTGTTAGTGTTCAAACGGAAAATCCCCAGGCGCGTAATCGATTCAGTGCTGGAAAACGGCCAATCACGTACTTGCTACAACTACAAGCTCTAGTAGACATAATCAGGACGAGCATAATTTAATTAAAACCATTAAAATAGGATGCCTTTAATGGGCAGGAACTGTCACAAAAATGGGGACCTGAGCCATCCAAACGTTTTCCATATACATAGTAACCCAGGATGTCTGGAGAAATCGAGGAATGCTCAAACCATCTGTGCTTGCACCGCCGTGTTGGATGACGTAGACCAAGATTTAAGAACTGAGAAAAAACTGGAAATACATAAGTCGAACAGTCCATGGCCTTCTCGTGACTGTGAAGATGATGACGTTATGTAAAAGTTAAGTCGTCGCCAATAGCAAATAATGCACATGATAAGTACATCTTAATTAACTGTGGGTCTCTGAGTGTTGTCTTGTCTTGCGATACAATATAGTCAAAATCAAAAGTCATTTATTCAAATTAGGTTGAGAATCAGCACTTTGTGAATGTCAACATTACAAAAGACCCGCAAAACGACCGCCCTTCAGCACTTCCTAGTGGTTTCGCTGGGAAGAAGAATTGACGCCACAAACTCCCAGCAGCATAGCAATATAAGACGACTTTTAAGTATGTACTTTACAAAGGTGTACCTGTAGTGCAGCACATTTCACATGTAAAAATAATGCAGTGTTCTATAAAGTTTGAAATACCCGATTCATGGCTAAAAGCTCGTATACTTTAATGGACCGCTCTCTTAAGTTTTATGATTCGTTTTCGAGTGTGGAGTCAAGTTAGTATATAAAAGGTAGTCTGAAAGTGGCACCGGTAACTGAAAAGTTCTGTGGAATTCTGTTGTTCTATCTAGTAGCACAAACTTTGGATGATCCGATTCATGGCGAAAAGCTCGTATAGGTACTGTAGTGGACCGCTCCCTTTAGTTTTTGTGATTAGTTTTCATACGAGCGTGAACTCAAGTTTGTACATAAGATGGAGTTTGAAAGTGGCTTCGGTAGCTGGGAAGTTGTGTGGAAATCGGTAGTCATGGTATTGGCATGTGTTATGGAGAAATGAGGAAAATGTTGTGAATAGATTTTTGAGAATGAATGCTAATGGCTATAAATAAGATTGGTAGAAGACCAAAGTAATGATGTAACTATGGAGATGATATTTAATAGAGAAGTATGCAAGGTAAAGACTGAAGACATATTGCTCCGATTATAATTGGGATTAGTGCAGCGGAATGATGAGTGGAGTGTAACCAACACAAGGGCTAAAGATTTTGCTTTTTTAAATGTTTTAGTAGTCGGATAAGTAAAATTCTCTATGCATTAGTTAACTCAATTTTAAAAATAAGATTATGATTTAGTTAAAATCGAATCAGAAATGAGGAGATCCGTTGAAGAACCTAAGTCACCGACATATCTCTTTGAGTCGTTAAACTTAAGTGGCGGGGTACATTGTACGTAAGCAGTAAGGCTCTGGACTGGCGGCCACGTTCGGAAGATGAAGCGTAGGTAGGCCCCCACAACGGGGGCGATGACCTGGTGAAGATCGCGGGAAACCGATGGATCATAAGTAGCATAACTTTTGTCATTGTGTAAAGCCTTGGGGAAAGCCTTAGTGCAGTAGTGAACCCCTATAGGCTAAGATTATTGTAAACAAGGCTCCAGGTCTGATCAAAAACATAACGCATTCCTTAAGTGATTTTATACCGATTATCATAGTGTCGTCAACGTTATCATTCCAATATTGTTTAAAATTACTGCTTTTGTTTAGAATGTAATCAGCAAGAGTAATGCATATGTCGCAGCCAATTGACTAAATGTGCCGTTTGTGAACCGCCTGGCATCTTGGAAGAATTCCCCTTGCTTCGCTCTCTCGGCTCGTACTCTGTCGATCATCTAACCCATTTAGTCGAAGTACTCTGGATTAGTTACTCAATGCGGCTCGCGCGATTATTGTTACCATTTCTACCTAGACTATAATTTACTGAATATCATTTAGGCCGTTAGTTGGACGGCCGCCGTTTAGCCTAAAGGTAGTTATCTAATCAGAAAAAAACCTTTCGCTACGATAGTACATCGATATGTATATAAATCTAATAAAACCTCTGCAGCTTTTAATGATAATAGTAACATTAATAGTTCGGTTGCTTAAATTATGTAATTATTTAAGTGCTTGCTTAAGTAATGAAAGTTATTTAAGCGCTTGCTTAAATAATGTAAAAGCAGCTATTAATGTAGGGCTGGTTTCAAAGGAGGTGTTTTGCTAGTAAACTTACTACACTAGATCGAGTGTGTCTCGTGTAATTGTTGGATGGTATTACCATATGAAAGTTACTGTAACTGCAATTAAAACTATTCCTAGACTTAAAATGGTTCATCTAGAAAAATCCATCCATCTCCGTTCCACCAGCGGACGACCCGTCGTACGGCTGGTTTCCACCCTTACGTTGTTAACACCACTACGATCCGGACGAAGCGTTTCGCCTCCTCCTTTATACCGCGTACATTGAGGGACTGGAATAGTTTGCCAGCGGCGGTGTTTCCGTCGGACTACAATTTGAGTGTCTTCAAGGCTAGAGTGAATAGACTCTTAATAAACTAGTGCGCTTTACCATCAACGACTGCGTCACTGCTTACCATCAGGCAGGATTGCGGTCAAGCGCTAGTTTGTAATAAAATAAAAAAAAAAAAATACAATAGCAGTATAAAAAATTTTGAGGTCAGTGGTATTGGGAGGTTGTTAGGGTAAGGGTCGTGTGTGTTTTTTATATAATAATAGACTAGGGCTTGACCGCAAGCAGAGATGCAATCGTTGATGGTAAAGCGTGCTATTTTATTAAGAGCCTATTCACTCAAAAAAACTGAGTGAATATGAAGGAAGACGGCAATTGAGCGAGGTGATGCAATAGAATTAAACCCAACAACACGATCAACGATGTTGCGCCAGAGGGAGATTGATCTGGAGACCCTCCACGAACAAACTCCCGGCACAACAATATTTGACGCGTCGTACCCAGCACACATAGCAACTCAACTGCTCAGACCCGTCCTCTATACGGCTTCACCAGACATCATGCCGGAAACACGACGAATCGCTTGGCAGCTAGACTTTGTCTGATGGGTGGTAGCTTCTGCTGGCAGTCGATGTTATGGCCTACCACCGAGAAATTGTGAGCGCCTCAAAGAAATTTTAGCACATACTGACGGGGTGCGCTAGGATCTACTATTCAAAAGAGATACGATGGCCCTGGTGTGAAAGAACATGGGCGAGTTTTTATACGCCCGCCGGTTATTTGATGATTTCGTGCCCAAAAAAATAAACGACTTTTGAGTAGTTGCGTTGAATGCCGGGGTCTGCGTTATGATTTCATTTTATTTTAGTACAATTAGGTACGCAGTTTAGTAATGTATATAAAATATTAAAAAAAATATATACATAAAAGTGCTATAAAAAGGTTTCTGATTTAATTAAAATCATAAACCTCTTTTATAGCACTTTTTTCCCTGTTTTTTCTCTCATTGAGCTTCTGGCTACCCGATGCTTTCCGAGGCACAAAGGGCTCTCGATATGTACTGGATGGTCATCCACCGTGGGACTGCTATTATTTAGCTACTAGCCCCTTTAGCTTCCAACCTTCACTAAGCGGTACCAAATCATGTATTGCTTCGATTAACTTATTCTTATACGACAAGTCCAATAACCGTCACGTAGAGTATCTAGTTAATTTTAGCGGCGTCAATGCGAAACATCCTTTCGATACAGGATTACGTGTGGGCGAGACGAGACCGGAATACTGAGTGCTCCAGCAAATAGTGTACTAGGGGTTCAGCACAACGAAGGACGTTGGAATGCTTCACCATCTTCGCATTTAAATGCCGTACAGTTCGTAGTTCGCGGCGCATGACAAATACTCCTTGGTACAGTCAATAGATGTCTATTTCCGATTTCTAGGGAACTTTTTGTTGTATATTGATTTAATATTACGGATTCAATAACATTCCGTTTGGTTCATTTGAAAAATAAGGGAATTCGAAGCTTCTTTTTATTTATTGTTTTTGTTGTGAATATGTTTCGTGGTTACAGTTGTTGATTCCCTTTTGTTTTTACATAACTTGTTTACGTTTTATAAACGATCGCTTCAATCATTGTTGTTGTTTGGCATAAGTAAATTACGATTGTACAAACAAGTGATTGGTATATTTTAACTTTTAACTATATAAATATACAGTATGTTAAATAACAGAGGGCGTTCCCTTAAACTCGTTAATATATATCATTAATAGATTAAAATAAAAATATCAGCATAAAAAAATAAGCATAAAAAATCCGAATAAAAAAAAATTCTAATTGGAAATAAATTTGAAACCTCCTGTTTTAAATCAAAATAGTAGTCGTCATGTATAAATAAATTGCGACGTTGCCGTCTTTCATGTTCGCGTGTACAGTGTGTTTCTTTTACATGTCAATTTAAAATTTTTGTTGAATATTTTCATATTGGAAAAAATTTTAAAACATTTTGTTATCGAATGGAAATATTTTTTTTGGCATGTATGTATGCTATACTATTTCGGGTTAACGGGAACGCCCTCTGTTAGTTAGAATACTGTATAAGCAGAAAATTGTAAAACTGTACTTTTTGATAAGTAAAACTGCACACGTGCTTATTGAATGGCGTTTTTTTGTATTAAAACCATCCATGTTAAAAGTATTTTTTTCAATCAGAGAGGTGCAGAAAAGTTTCGTGGAAACAACATTTTTGAAACTAACACGGTTTTAAGGAGAACCTGCGTATCTGAAGAGTGTAGGTTATAGTAAAAACAAAAGTATAGAAAATTGCCTTTAACGTTCTTTTCACGAGCTCAATTGTATTCGTGAGTTACAAAATTGATGTCCAGTATGAACTCAACAGAATAAAAAACTGATTTATAATTAAGTACTTCAAGGCTTCAGTCAAACCTTCTGGAAAAAAAGTGTTATTAAATCTCCCTATCCAGGCAGTTTTATAAAAGAGGGATTATAATACACTCTAAATCACCTTCATCAGACGAGCCGAATGAGTTATGTTCATCGTTAAAATTTACCATATTCCTAAAGCAATATTTTCCCAAAGCGATTAGAACCGGGCACAAAGGGGTCTCGCTGGCCAGAGCACACAATTTACAAAGATTACCATAAATTATTATTATCTATACCATTACTAGGGCAGCTTCAGTTATTGGCAAATATATTGCTTCCTAAAATATACATATTTTGATATTTTTAATTAGTGTCGATGTCGAGTCTTGGCATAGCTAATGCTTATAGCAATGAAAAATGAACCTAAATAAATAGATAGGAATTCGTTGGAGTGTCCTATATACATCTATATACAGAAATCCGAGAGTAACCGACATAGCCCGAAGAATTGTAAGAGTAAAGTGGCAGTGGGCCGGGCACATTGCACGTAGAACCGTTTCCCGACGGGTTCTCGAGTGGCGACCACGCACCGAAAGACGCAGCGTGGGAAGGCCCATCGAACAGGTGGACCGACGACTTGGTGAAAGTCACAGGAAGCCGCTGGATGCGGGAGGCGCAGGACCCGTCGTCGTGGAGATCCTTGGGGGAGGCCTATGTCCAGCAGTGGACGTCTTTCGGCTGGAATGCTGATTATGATGATCCTATATAGTACCACGAATTTCTATTTATCTTTACATAAGGTATTTATGAAGTAGGTACTAGCTTTCCGCCCGCGGCTTCGCTCGCGTGGAATTCGGTTATATCGCGCTTTTTAGATTACCCTCGGGAACATTTTTTTTCAGTAAATGGTACCTATGTCCTTTCTCAGGGTCTAAAGATTGCCTGTGCCAAATTTCATCAAAATCGGTTGAGAGTTTTAAGCGGGAAAGCGTAACAGGCAGACAGAGTAACTTTCGCATTTATAATATTAATATGGATTTAAGTCACAACCTAGACTCACTGTTCACACTGCCGTGACACAGATTTACCCTTTTATCAGAAGGAGAAGGCCCGTAATCCTTAGCGCGGTTTGTTAGATGTCACATGTCTAAGAATATTCCTTACGAGGTTTTCCTTCACTTTTTGGAGAGCAGTGTTGGTGAAGTAATTTATACAGTATACCTGTCTGTGTTCAAACCTACGCCACTGCTCTGTTACGAAGATAAATATCTACTTACTACGTAATAGAGAAAAATGTCCAAATGGAATGCCCATTGTCTTAACTATAACCTCATCGAAATTCGGAGTAAAAAACAGAAATAGAAAAGCCAAACATTTCACGGTACCAATATCCGAAAAAAATGTATCAGAAAAACGATCTTTCATTTATAAATACACAGCGGATTAAAATTTTCCGCCTCTAGTAGCGACATGTCCTAAATTTCCCCGATTCAAATTAAAAAGCTTTCAAGATGTTATCCCGTTCTCTGAGTCTGATACGGCACGTCGCCCCTGAATTATCGAATACCTTTCTCTCTTTTAAGAGCCACTTCGGTTCCTTTCCTCCTCGCCTGATCTGAAGCCTACCTAGTTTACCTTTATCGCCCTCCTTACACTTTACAAACAAACAAAATATTCACAATATATTCTTCGTGAGTCGACTATTTTCATTGATATTGTTTTACGTTTTTCTCATACTTATCAGATTAAGTTTCTTTTTAGAGAGACGTTTTCAGCTTTAAATTTAATTAATTATTAACATCGAAATTGTTTGCTCTCGATTTTAATTAACTTTCATAATACGATTTAAAATAAATTGTTACTTTAGTAAAAATTTATAATATCAATTTATAATCAATGAATTCAATGATATTTAGCATTGTTACCAAAATAGCTGCAACCTTTAGGTGTTATTATGCTCTTAATCTATCAAATTTTAAATTGAAAATAAGTTCTATAAACTTAGATACAATGACTTGTTTGCTGTGGGTCCAAACATGAGTTGAGTTGCCTAACACAAATATACGAATGAAAAGCAGTCACAATTAACATTCGCAGGGCGTTCAAAGGTAACCCTTCAGGCATCCAACCAACATCAGAGTAGCTTTTAATTTTACAAGTAAATACTACATGACTTAACTTACTATTTGCTTCTAAAACAATTAATTTCACCTAACAAATGTACCCAAATAAATGTTGAAATATTCGCTAAGTCTATGCTACAATTTGATATTTCGGTGTTTAAAATATTTTCAACTTCTTAATAGCATTAACTAAATCGAATTTCTTAGACACAATAATTAATTGTAACTGCTTACAATCGTAAATTGCCTCTCGCCTTAATTATACAATCTTCAGAAAATGTTCATTTATATCAATTAATCTAAGTGTTAATGAAAAAAGCGGGCTCTAGTTTAATTATACTTACGAACGATTACATCGTTTTAGTCTACAGGGATGTTAATGGACCAGACATTGCTTTTGTTCGAATTCAATAATCATGAACATAGATTTTCTAGCATAGACATATGTTCTTCAATATAAGGTTTAAATTAAAATAGCCTTTAAAATTAGGAGTATTATCCCTCACTGAAATTTTTTATTGTTGTCATTAAAAGTAAAGCTAAGGGATTGACACTCGCGGGCGGCGAGTAAGAACCAGGGCGGGGTCGACGGCGCGTTGTATTTCACGCGCGCCTCAAAGAGAAGTCAGCACATCGTGACGGGTCCACGAAGACCGATGCCTCCTGAGCCAGGGTTGGTTAAAAAAGAAACCGTGGCCCTGGGTTACAGGCAAGTGAAGGACTATGGGTAGGTTTTAGGCAGTAAAAGCCTTCCGCTCCGTCCAGATCAGGAGAGGTCATTTGATGATTTCCCATCCAGAACAAAAAAAAGCGATTGTCACTCCGAACTTTACACGGTGAGATTTTACATATTCGACATCTTACTTTCCTCATACAACTGTTACTATTACAAATAAAAAGCTTCCACTCTTTCTCCACAGTCATTAGTTTCGTATTGAATGGATTCTTTGTAGTAAAAAAGTGATCGTGTGAGCTGATCAGTAACCGAAACAAACTCGAGGATATGTTTTGTCAGTGGAGCCCATTAATGTGGCTTTAGAACTACTTGATGCATTTTCTGCGCACGCGCACGTTCTGCCCATAATATGATAGATACTTTTAACGTCTGAAAATGGATATAAATGTAATGTAGGACTATTTGAATGACACCCTGACGTGGGTCTGGCATTCACACAGTCCCTAGTCCTTCTGAACCAAAAAGGCAACAAAAGTATTATCCTCAATTACTGCCCATTAAGTTATGACACCTCACATTTATAAGACTTTTATTAAAGTGATACAGACGGGAAACTGAATAAATATCAGCCACTAGAAGAAGATGGATTAAGTCGTTGAAATACTTCAAACATTCAATTCACAGAATTTGATGAACCATTACTAAATTTGACCTTTATAGATTATACGAAGGAAGGCCTTTGGTGAATATTCAGACATTTCAATCTCTATTATACTAAAAGCTTTAAAGTAATACATTTACCTCTTGAAAACCATTTATAACTCTGCAAACATAATACTTCATTACACAATAATAAAAACCAAATATGTACTGCTGGACGTTCATTCCTCAAGAGTCTTCAGACCTCAAGAATTGAGCACGGCTAGCATCAGGGTGGCACTTGTGATGAATTGTTCTAAGACCCAACTAATGATCAACAGCATTAGGCATTGCGTCGATGTAGATGGGCAGGAAATAATTGATGACGATGAGTATACATATCTACTTCTACTACAGGCAGGTTTAAGACATCGATCTCCGACTTGGAAACGTCTAGAAAAGTTACTGGTCCATTAAGATGCTATTGAAGGGTGATCTGCCAATCACCCTGAAAAGTAATCAACGTGTGTATCCTGTTCGTCCGAACCTACGATGCTCCTGTACGGTATACTGTCCGGTAGACCTGGTCGCGCAACGAGTTGCCAAAATTTCGCCTTGGGGTATGCCAAAAACCGAAGGAACTGCCATGTTCTAAATCTGTAGGGACTAAGCAAGGTCAGTACCCGGTCTAACCTGCCAGTTTGCATCTACTTCATGGCTAGTGCCGTAATCTTTATAGGCCAGTTGACTCTCAACCTCCATTACAGAAGGATCTGCTCGAGAGTAATGCGTGTTTTGTTATACTGCATTTCGTGGGTCATCTTATTCTTATATGTATACAACGTGTAACATAAAGGGTATATACATAAGAAAGGCATGGCATCTTTACATGATATCAAACGATATTTGAAGGGTTTTTTAATCCTATCTCTTTATGTTAGGAAGTTATGAGGAAAAACACCGCCTGTGATAGGCTACTATCATACTAGTCGCACAGAGATATTGAAGACATTTATCGGATTTTGGCAAGTAACGTGACATGTACCTAGTAGTTATTAACGTATGTAGTGTGCTGCCACGTTTGTTATGATTTTATTTTAAGAAACACTATTTTATTTTGAGTTGAAACCCTTCCGATATCGTTTGATATCATCTAAAGATGCCATGCCCTTGGTATGTATATACCCTTTATGTTACATGTTGTATATCCTAAAATTATTATTATTATTTATTGTGTGTTCAGACTACATGTGGTCCATTGTGTTAGTAACAATTTCACTTAAACCTATGTTAGTACTTAATAACTAAAACCGATTTTGTACGGTTCGCTAATGCCCACACAAGCGGACTATCTGCCCGGGCCGCTATCGAGTGCAGAATGATGTTGGGACTGTCACGCAACCCGCGAAGTAACGAGGCAGATTTCTTGCGCCATACTGCGTCAAAGCTGTCAACGCGCGCGTCAGCGAACATCGCCGACGCACTACAGAAGCGCGGCGGTCGCAACAGCGTCCTGAACGCATTGTTGTATTGGATACGCAAAGCGTTGCAAGCCCTTTGGGTATATCTGAACCACAGGGCCCCCGAGTACAGCGATGTACAATACGCCTTAAAAAGGGCTATTTTAACTGCTACTGCACATCGAGAGAACCTGCGGGCCAGCATGTTCGCCCGGACCGACAACGCTCTGAGTTCCCTCTCCAAATCTATATCATCGTTCAGGGTATCTGTTACCATATGGCCCAAGTATTTAAATTTATATAGCCTGTTTATTGGGTGACCTTTAAGGAACAGAGGAGGGACCGTAGATGGACACCTGGCTCCAGACCCGAAGACAATATACTCTGTCTTTTTGGCGTTGTATATCAACCCATGAGACTCCGCTCACGATTCACACACAGCCAGTAACCTTCGGAGAGCACTGATCGAGGGAGCCAACAGCACCATGTCGTCTGCGTAGCTCAGATTATTAAAACAAACTCCATCCACATATACACATACATTATACTTAACATACCAAAATAAATACTTAAAGAAAAACATCGTTAGGTTTTAAAAAGACGGGGCAGATGACAGGGAAGAAGAAGGTTGCTTGGCTCAAATAAGATTGTGGGGATCACGTCAGCCGCAGATAAGATGACCTCTAGACAAATGCTTGAAAATGGGTCGGCAAGATATAGGACAAGAGTTTTTTGATGTCTTTTGGAGAAGCCTGTGCCCAGCAGTGGGACAACGATAAAAACAATATTAAAACAAAATCGAACAATAAAAATGATAGGCACGATCAACGAAAGAAAACACACGCCAACGAGCTCAATATTTCCTCGTTAAAAATTACTCACATTTTCTTATGAAAATTACCCTTATCAATAATATTTTGATTTTAGCGATCAAAACCAAATGATGGGTTGATAACACTAACTAAAACCTAATCTCAGTTTATTATTTTATACTGTATATTAACGAAAAACACGATGGTAACAATCGAACACTCCTCATCAGCTATTCATCTCATTAGGTACAGCGAGCCGACATTGGATCACGCAATTATTATGTTCGTTTCTATAGTCGCTAGCAGAACTGGTCAAGTACATCTGTACTTGACCAGTTCTGCTAACGATTCATACCTTGATTGATGAGTTTCATTTCGATTCTGATGAAGAGTTTTGATTAATTTGCCAATATGTGTCGCGAACTACTTATCACACCTATTAAATTGATAATTTTATCAACAACATTTTTTTTAACATTAATATTACCGTATTAAAGAAGCTTTATTATGTTCGTCGATGTCCTGAAAGGTAGGTAAGTACCGAAATTATACTACCTTCGTGCTACAATTTGAAATATATGTAATAAAACCTCGTTAATTAAAAAAATAAACGATTTTACTGAATACCCAATTAGTCTGTGATGGTCACATGACAGTCGCTTCGCATAAAATATTGCCAAATAATACCTAATTAGACTAAAGTCTACGAAGCCTACGAAGGCTTAGTAAAGAAAAGGCTAATAAAATAATTGTGTAGCCGAACTTCTTTTATAACCAAAGAAAACGGTTTTACTAAAATATTCCTTGTATTTTCCTCTATTTATTAGATAAGTTTTAAACTGACAGGGACTTAATGCCTACTTGATAGCGTAACCTTTTCTCTACTCTTTAGAACAAACAGCCTTCGGCATTATTAACTTTTTAGAAATTAGAAACACAAACTGTATATATTTCACACAATATTTAACTTAGTTGTCAGTTGTTTTGTTTTTGTAAGAAAACAATTTTATAACAATTTTCATGAGTACATAATGCCGGGTACAAAATAATGTAACACAAATGAGCCATCCAAATCAATGCTATGCAAAGAAACTCGTCTAATATATCAACAATATTTGAAAAACCGACAAATTCCATTACAATTAAAAAAAAAACGAACTTCTTGTTACAAATGTAAAAATCAACTCAGAATACATTTCGCTACAATAAATAACTGATTAAGTGCATGTATATTAGCTGAGATTATGAACACTGCTATAGTTGAATTTATCTTATCGTGTGTAACACTTTTTTTTTTGTGTGGATGAGAAATCATCGCCTGACCTTTCCCGCTCTGGGCGGAGCGGAAGGGCGTATCAAACTTTTACTGAGGCGCCAAGTTTCTCTTTCAACCAACCTGCAGCCCTGGCAGGCATCGGTCTTCGTGGTCTCGATGAGCTGACTTCTCTTAGAGGCACGCGTGAAATACAACGCGCCGTCTATCCGGACCTGGTCCTTACCGGGCGACTAACTACCCACTGCTTGCCGCCCGTAAGCTCGCGCCTGCGGTAGCCGAGTGTTTGATGTTGTCTCCCGACCAGGGCGTCTCCTGCGGCGGCTAGGGGCCTGAGTGCCTCACGCGCTCCGCCTACCGTATGTTATACTTTTTTTGGTGTGGATGGAAAATCTTCAAATGATGTCTCCTGCTCTGCGCAAAGCAAAATGGCGTGTCAGTAAACTAACTGTCAATTGACTAAAACCCACCCGTGATCCTTCGCTTGTCTGTGCGCCAATGCCACGGTTTCTCTTTTGACTAACCCGCCACTCTGACTCAGGTATCGATAATCGTGAACTCCGTCATGAGTGCTGACATCTCTTTGAGGCTCGCGTGAAACACAACGCACTGTCGACCCGAGCCTGGTCCTTACCGCCGCTCGCAATCCGCGCCTACGGTGATCAAGAGTTCGATGTTGTCTCCCGACCAGGGCGTCTCCTGCGGCGGCTAGAGGCATAAGGGTGCTGGAATTCTCGCTCCCTCACGTGCTCTACCTCCTCCTTTGCCAGCATTTAAATTTACTGCTTCGCAGAAGGAGGTGACGGCAAATAGCATATAACATTAGATCAATATTGTAGGTACAAGAATCTATAAAAAAAAGTGTTGTCATTTCGCTATTGCTAGTAATATTCTGATTAGATAGTATAACTCCATGGCAATAATACCTTGGTCGTTACTCGAATTTGTATACCATACAAGCTAACAATTCCAAAAGAAATGACTGATAGGAACCGTCCATCTAGATTCTGACAGTTTGTGCTATTGTAGCTAGCTTATGAAAAATAAACCATTTTGAATTTTAACTGGGTTGCGGTGCCCGGTTTTGGGTAAAGTTATAAAGACACCCAAATAAATACGGTCTAGCTACTAATAGCCGATCTTCTGATCCGTGGACCGTCATTGGTGGATGAAATGGTCTGCTTCAGTATTTGACCATTATCAATGATATTATATCATTAAAATATCTAAACTATCATAAAAAAACACATTGTAAAAAAAAAAATTCGCGGCGGTAGTAAAGGTACAAATGAATAAATCTGTCTAAAAGTAAAACATATGCGCTACGTAATTTAGGAGGACATAAAAATTTTCTCAACTCAAATTAAAATATCATAACAAAGAAGTGAAACAGTACAAAGTAACGCTACGTAATAAGCGAAATAAACAAACACATTCGAAATTATTCGGAAAAAGTGGCTCCCCTGCTGGAAGTAAGTGTTTTGGGCCACACGTACTTATTATCATTTTAGCGGAGAGTTCAACAGATGCCAACAATAAGCAAAGTAATATTAATTTAATAAGTTAAGAAGTAACCGAGCCTAGATGGGGCAAAAATTTAAATAACATCGAAAAGGACTCTGTATTTTCAAGAGCCAAAATATTGGTTCGACCTTTAGTATTTTCTCCTTAGTTAAGACCCCATTGATTGTTGCTGAGTTACTAATAATTCCTTTTGGATAAGAAGAAAGACGAAGAGAACAGAATGATCAAAAATACTGCAGAATAAAGACAAATAAACCTTATTCCAAGAATGTTATGGTCTTCCATCTCCAACAATTGGTATAAATAATTTAATAAGCAATATGCGTAATTATAAGGTAAATTATTGTAAACATTTTCATTTTTAATGTCTGGACTAGAAAAAAGACGATGATCCCTGAGTTTGTTTCGGCTATTTCTTCTCAGAGGTAGTCAGTTAGGAAATGCCGGCTTCATCTAGTTGAAAAAATAAAATAAAAAATAAACATGATGTGTAAAAGTGATCAGTGATCCTACTTGCTTAATAAACGATTTCATTTCATTTCATTTTAATAATTAACAATGCATATACATGTTAAATTAAAAATTCAGTGTACGTAATATGATTATAATATAATATTGGGGTGTTTGAGGGCGACATATACATTACATCTTGTATATTACCTATGTTAAAAATATTATAAAAGTCAATAATCCGACTAAAAAAAGGTTGGTGGTTATTGAACTAAAGATATTGTATTTTAGTGATTATTTAATTTAGATTCTTATTAAGGTACTACTATATCAACGAATAAGGCTAAGGACAAGTTACGTTAGGTTTCTACCAATCTAAATCTATAGTGCTCAAGGTAAGAACGGAATTCCTACTTCTCGCTCGTAATTTTTAACGTACGTAGTGTAGAGGCGAAGTTTATTATGCATAAATTTAAATTATTGATCAATAAATCCCGGGCATGGTACTACATGCACTTCAAGGATGTCAGTGACGTATAAATCAGCAGTCACAGTTCTTCTATCTACCATGACCAGCGTTTATTTGTTTTAACCTCATCATCATCATCTAATCCCGGTTGCATCCACGGCTTTCGCGTTGGAGCCCGGAGTCCGCTAAAATGTTTGCTTAAAACTCCCCAGAATAAAACTAAACCATCTTCAAAATTAACCTTTAAATATACTATATATTCCACCAAAAACATACCTGTTAAAAAGGAGGCCAAGTTCCTATCGGCTAATTGTTCGTTCACCTAAAAAAGGGTTGGTGGCAGTTTAAAATGATGATAATCATCTTCATCAACAGCCTGATCATACTTCTAAATTTGAACTTGGCGGGTTTTTGTGCTGTACGTAACTACTCGATTAATTGTATAATTAAATTTATTATTTATATAATTAAATTCCTGTGCCTGTTCCTACCTGTTGTTTGTGATTTTTTTTTTTTTTTCAAGAACAGTTTTTTGTTTTGTTCTACAAAGATACTTTTTCGTGAATGGTGCTGATGGAAGTGCCATATAGATATACACGGGATTTATTATAAAAGAGAACTTGCCCCCATTGTGCAGTCACGGTGTTTAACATTCTGCTTTTTGAGCGGTGTTAAGTTTAGGACTATTTAGTAGCAATGTATTTCATTTCAAGAGTTCAACAGCATTTATTGCCTTATTTACGTTGTTAACACATTTTTGAACATATGAATCAATGGATTAGCAATATGATTCAAATTGAGAATAATAGTGTAGGTATAACGCAATAAGGGTGTTACTGCGGGTCTATATAGTTCTAAACTATGTTCTTTAAGGCGTCTTATAATTGTCCTTTCATTTACAGCGACACCTCTGATATCTCTGAGCAGGTGCTGCGATTTTACTCCAAAACCATGATGATTTTTGAGGCTTTGCTAACACTACAAAACAATCATTCCGTTCATATAATATGTATCTTTGTTTCTCGACCAGAACCAAAACTCCTGATGTAGCCACCGGTTTCCAGATACCTTTAGTAAAAATGTTGAACAGTTGGTTGACTCTGACTTGAAATTGTCGAGCAACATTTCGCTGACTTATTCCAGTTTGTAACAACGTTACGATTCGAATAATTTCTGCTTGGCTTAGATCCATATTCATCAGTGAAAAGGAAAGGGGGAAGATCTTAAAACAAAAATACGAATTTAGTGATTTTAAATAGTACGCTGGCGACATAATATTTAACTTACCTAAATCAATAAAAATGCGTTTACCTAATATACCCAATTGAGATTGAAAATGAAAAAAATCGATTGTTTTTACTTTTAAAGCGACCGTAATTATTATATAAATCATAAAAATAATAATAAAAACGTTTATTTTTCCACGACATAATGGAAACGTAAAAAAAGCAATGGTGTGGGTTATGTATTTATTTAATATTACCCTAGATAACTATTAATTAGAGATGTGCCGACCAGCCGCCGACTATTCGGCCGCTTTTGTAGTCGGCGAGTAGTCGATGGCTAGTCGGCAAAAAACCCCGACAAGTCGGCTTTTTACTTTGTATGTATTTCTCATTAATATGTACTATATCAGGGGAACTGAAATGAAACAAAACCTTAATTATTAATAATTATTTGGATTTTATAATCAATCTTACACATTTCGACAAGTAAAACAAACCAGTCTTTTCTTCAACAATAATTTTCAAAAAATGACTGGCTTAAAAAGAAGACATAGATATCTATTACATCAACAAAACAAAATTGGTACCTTCTTAAAATTGTTATAATTAAAAAACAAAATAATATGTTCTTAACTTAAATAAACGTTTATTAATTGTTAATCAAATGAAAAAGTAGGTATTTTTTAATTACCATACACATTAAAAAATAAACATTCAATATTTTTAAGCACGAATTGTTTCAAGAAAATAAAAAGAAACATAGGAACTTATACGATTAACCGGACACAACCCAAATCAAAATGACATATATTTATAATAAAAAATAGCAAAATCTCTTTACTATGACTATAAAGAGGCCGACTAGTGGGCTAGTTGGCTAGTCGGTCAAAGTGGTAGTCGGCACATCTCTACTGTTAATGTTGTAATGCTGAACTGTTTTTATCCCAAATAAATTAAATAAAAATAAGTTCAATACATATAATATAATAAGAATATATAAAAATATAATTATAATAATATAGGTAATTGAGTATACAAAAATATACAATCTGTAAAGAAAACCCTGTCCGATCCGTGAAGGTATTGTTAGGTATCGATAACTGATTCTACTAATGCCTACAAAGACGGGCTAAACTTAAAAAAAAATCTCCCTAAAAAAATAAATATTATTTCGTAAAAAGAGGTAACTTAAAACATGTGCGATAGGCCATACAGGCGCGGGCGGAGGGGGCAGAATTATACCGCCAAAAATAATGTTGTCACTTTTTAAATATTACCAAATTTTGGGGAAGTTGCAATTTATTCGCGGGTAAAAAAGGTTATTTCAAAATTCACTAGTATTGTTACTATGATGATTATGTAAAATTTCATATGTTATTTGGTCATGTGTTTACCTAACCTTTACTATCCTTACGGGTGGGACAGGGTTTTCTTAACATATTGTATAGATGTTGTGGAAACTGAAACCTGAACTAGTGTCTAAGTCTTCAGGGTTGGAATGACAAATTAATTTGTCAATCCAACACGATTCCATTGTCGCTGTGCTAATAGTTCGTAATCTGCTAAATTTATAATGATCGATCAATTAAATTATCGGCCAGTCATCTTATAATGGGATGGTGATAGAATGACATGCTGTGTTGCCATTATTATAAAACCCTTTAGTAGAAATGATTTTCTAAAAACTACTACTCAATTTGAACATTTCAATAAGTCTTCATATTAAACCACTGAAATTCCACTCCATATTTGGTGTGGAATTTCAGTGATTGACTACTGGGAAGTCATATTGACACCATTTTATTAGTAGATTACGAATTTTTTCAAAATAGAATTATGAGATCACTGTCCGACCATTCTGGCACTATTGTTATACTAGACTAGGGCCCCCGGCCTCCAAATTACACGGTCATGTCACAACTGATAGAAAAGTCTACTAACAGATGACAATGATGAATGATGAGAAATGGGAGCGGCCTAATTATAATGTCCTGTCCGCTAGTGTATAATATTTACAGAGCTACCGAACTTTAGCTATGCAGACTCATAGTAGAGCTACAGGAGATTAATAACTATGACAGTAAGTGAAAAGTTTTGCACTGAGAAATTAAGGGTTCTGTTTACTTTTAAAATAGACGAGATCATGCATTGGGTAACTAGGTACCTAGCACACACATAGTTCGTAAGAATATTTACTATGTATCATCATAGCCGTACGGGGGACAGGTCTGAGCAGTTGTTTTGCGATGTGTGCCGAGTGCGATGCGCCAAATGTTGGTGTGTCGGAAGTTTGGTCGTCTCTATATTAATCTTTCTCTGGCGCAGCATCGTTGGTCGTCTTGTAGAGTTTAACATTGCGTCACCTCGCTCAATTGCCGTCTTCCTTCCTATTCATTCAGTTTTTTTGAGTGAATAGCCTTTATAATCTAGCGCGCTTTACCCTCAACGATTGCACTAGTTTATAATTATTAAAAAAAAAACGGAATCTTTTGATAAGTTATGGAAAATCAGCCTGTTATGCCCCAATGCTAATTGGGACACAGGCCTCTCTATGAGAGGCAATAGGCTGTAGTGTAATCCACCACACGGGCCCCTTGCGGGTTATAAGATAATAAATCTTCTAATATTTTTCTAGGACAAGTCGTTTTTTCACAATGCTTTCCTTAATAATTTTGAGGCCAGTAGTGACGAAATATAGTAAAGTGCCATCTATATAGTTATTTATTTATTATAGCAATATCCTAGTCCTATCGACCGCGACTTACAAGTTGCATATCGTAAGTTCCCGGCTGATAGCAACCAGCGATGCAATCGTTGATGGCAATGCGCGCTTGATTATTAAGCCTATTTATTCACTTAAAAAACTTAGTGAATGCGTAGGAAGACGGCACTTGAACGAGGTGATGCCATGTTAAACCCTTCAACACGACTAACGATGCTGCACCAGAGGGAGATCCTTTGGACCTGGAGACCCTCCACGACAAAACTCCCGACACAAAAACATTTGGCACATCGTACCCGGTACACATCGCAACACAACTGCTTAGACGAACCCCGTCAGGCGCTTTACTTTGTATAAATATTTCATCACCACTGCTCTCAAATCGGCGAAGGAAAACATTATGAGGAAGCTGGCATGTCCTAGATGCAAGCGAAGCCATGTGACATCTACCAACCCGCACTGGGCCCGCGTGGTATATTACGACCCACTCCCTTTTACCGACAGGAAGCCGGTGTCCCAGGAGTGGGGACATTACGTTATTCTGATTATGATGGTGATTATAGCAACATCTAAAAAAGATAATGAATGTTTAGATTCAAAGGAATACGTCAGTTATCACAGTCGTGTTTTTCTAGCCCTGACATGTTCAAACTATTTCAATTACAGGGCAAAGTTTGAGTTGGCGTTTGATAAACAACCTTGAATCCTACATATGCGAAGAAATTTTGTCATAGAGATCATAAAAAATATATTTCATATCGGTTTAGATATTTACGGTTTAGTGCTATCTTAGAAATTCGATAGCACCTATAAAGTGGTCGTAATGGTTCGCCGCGGTTTCACACCGCCGTAAATAAGCCGGACCCTTCCTTCATCACACTGTCACTCCAATTCAAAACCCAATCCGTTGGCGGACTATCTGATGCCAAGCCTCATTTATAACTTTCATATAAGCTGAAGACTTCGAAGTGGTCGGCTTTAGCCGTGACGTAAATCTCGCATATATTTAGCTACTACAGGTTTCAAATGAGAATATGTTCACGTTTTAATAATACTGTATAGAAGCTGGTAACCTCGTTAGTTTCGCGGTAACGAGCTGTTTCAGACCACTAACACATTAGAAATTGAAGGCCTAATAGACGTGGCAATCTGGGGCAAACTTTCAAAAATCCAATTAAAATGGCTAGCCCATTTGAATTGGGAAGGAAGTTGAGTGAAAATGTTTGTGTGTTATGATTTTCCGATTAGTACTCCGAAAAGTTAAAGATGAAGAGTTGATAGCACTGTCGGACTGTATTGTCGCCAATAAATATTATCCATACTTATATTATAAATGCGAAAGTAACTCTGTCTGTCTGTTACGGTTTCCCGCTTAAAACTCTCAACCGACTTTGATGAAATTTGGCACAGACAATCTTTGGACCCTGAGAAAGGACATAGGCTACCTTTTATCCCGGAAAACATTGATATTCCCGAGGGAAATCTAAAAAGCGCGATATAACCGAACTCCACGCGGGCGAAGCCGCGGGCGGAAAGCTAGTATAAACATATATAACAAATAATACTGTTGTACATAGTATATATGTAATAATTATTTCCGAAAATGCAGTTTATCTATCAGATCCCATATTCGATTTTCAAAAAGGGCACGATGTCATACTATTACATGAATTACACGTGGAATTTGGGTCGCGTGTAGTAATTACCTATTGAAAGCGAAAAAGAGACAAGACGATATTTGTAACTACATTAATTAAGATTTTTTTTGGAGTTTTGGCGGGAAAGTCAAGCTGAGTGTCACCCTAATTTTTCATTGGACTTTTAAAATTATTTATGGTGTTGTTTACTAAATAAAAGTGCGTGATTTATGTAGTAAAAAGTGCATTCACTAAATAATTCATAAAGAACAGTGAACTATCACAGCATAATGGCTATATCATGACTTTGCCTCAATCCTCCCTCGTAAGCCGGTTCACGCGGCCGTGTTTTTCGACTAAATAATTCATTACGTGCCATTGGCAAAATGCACAAACCGTGCGAAGCCAAAAAAGAAAGAAAGAAGAACTTTTTAAGATTTTTATTTTACTTGAAATTGGCACAAAGTCATAACTAGAGACAAGCTAAAAAAAAAAGTTTTTTTTTTAGTTTGACGTACCTTTTGTAGTGTGTGTATGTTTATACGTTTTTACTCATAATATCATTTTTCACTTTTTAGTCCCATTTATGCAACAAATGAGTAAAGTCGATATTCTAAAAATAATACCACACACAAATAAATAAGGAAGTCATTAATAAGGTGACGGATCTAGAAGACAAGACAAAGAGTAAGACGAAGTGTTAAATGAAGTAATTATTAGTCGACATCTAACAAATTAAGTCGAGTAAGTCGTCTCCAAGACTGAAACAATCAGCCGGGGGCTACACGATCTGGTGACAATTACATTATACCTAACAGAATGGAAAAGTGCTTCTGATAAAATGAGAATTACCACATCGAGCTCAACTTGCAATCGGCGAAGAAAGAATGAATTTGTTAGAAAAACGTTTCGAACTCAATAAGACTGAAGGATGAAGAAATTCATTTTGAACTTTACCGGAGGCTTCATCTGCACATCTACCTGCACCTCAATAAAGAGCCAGAATCTACATTTACTTGTAATGCAAGCTACTTTATAGCTCTTATTTTGTGCAGATTAAATACAGAATTATGAAAAGAACTCTGGCAGACTGTTTAAAAACTATCCAACGGAGACATTAGATTGACTAATCGCAGTTGGGAGTAACTTTTAAAAGTCTATTTCAAAAGTTAATCGCTCTCAGTGAAATAATGTGAAATTCTTTCGGAAATATCTATCTACCTGACTGCCTAGCTATTTAATTGGCTTCTTCTAAGCTAACAGACTTAAAATAATATGTACTTATTGTTATTGCAATAAAGTTCAAAAGTGGTAATGCACTTTTGACCCTAACCTGTAGATTTATATAACAAGGAGAACTAATAATAATAATAAAAAGTAAAAGAACTAAAACCCAACTACGACAAAAAACGACGCTGAAAAAGTATTTGTCGTAGTTGGGTTTTAGTTCTTTTACTTTTTATTATTTGTACTATTTTGGTGTTAAAGTGTATTTGTGGCGCATAATATTAACAAAAGTTAAATTGACGAACTAAAAACTAGGTAGTTAACATACGACATCTCTTTTGACTTATGAATCGGCGTATAGTAATATGTAGAGATATCCTATTTTCTATTTCGTAGCACGTGGATCATAGCGCGTATAGCAACGGTTTCCCCGTATGAAGCTCCCAGTATTTCGTAGTGGCGACGCACATTTGCGTCGATGGCAGCGAATGGATCATGAATTAGTGGATGAGGTCGTTAGTATAAATAGATTGAATGTTTTACATATTAAGAGGACCTGGGAAGATTTCTTAATCTATCTAATTCTGATAACGATCGACTGTCATGTGGATTTTTAAGTAATTCATTATGATCCAAGACACTTATAAACAATCCCTCTATGGTTTTGACTCTACTAGCGACATAGGCCTGTCCTTTACCAAACAATGACTTTCCTAGATCGATAACTGCTTTATCTAGAGTACAACCTTGTAATTTATGTACAGTACAACCCCAAGAAAGACTCGGCGAGAGCATTTTACGCTGAATTTGCCCAGACCCCCTCACACCGTCAAATTCAGTGAGGCAAGGCTCTATTCTGCTAAGTCCGTTAATATCTGCTTTTATAGATGCGTCGTCAAATTGTATGAGAACAGCGCTTGGCTGTTCTCTCTGTTCTAACTGATCGCGCCGAAGAGCAGGCCATTCGAAGGCTTTCACCACTCCCATTGCTCCATTTACCAAACCCTGGTTTACATTCAAATTTCTACGAAGCATTACTCGGGATTATGTACAAACATAAAGTACTCGGGAAGTTCTTTCAAGTGATACCAAATACGGTATATTTATTTTAATTTTATATTAACATAGAACTTTTTGTCCGCTAGAGGGCGTAATACTAAATTTGGTGACAAGCTTTATAGCTCATAACCAACAGAATATTAAGGCCCTTCTAATGGTACTGCAGTGGTCTTATTCTGATAAGTAGTAAAGAAGCTATGAACGAAAAGATGTGAATTATATGCAATCAGCCCATGAATACAGGTAAAGTCACAAGCAAATGCTAGTAATATATATATATTCAAAATGTACAAGTAAAGCGCTTTCAAATGATACCAAACACGGTATATTTATCTTAACTTTATTTTTTTATTCTGTATGTTTTGTCCGCTAGAGGGCGCCACATTAGATTTTGTGGAACTCCATATAGCCTATAACCAGCGGACAATTAAGACGCTTCTAATGATATATCATTTGTCGAATTCTGATAAGTAGTTTAGAAGTTACGAGGGAACAGATGAACATACATACATACATACATACATACATAGCCTGTCAAAATCATAACCCTCCTTTTGCTTTGCCGTAATCGGGTAAAAAGGAACATAAAGCTTTCCTCGCATCCCTGTCAATAGTCGAATTCCAAAAACTGTGATGATCAGAAAATTAATCTCAGAATTGTCCTAAAAGGTAATAACGCTATTTTGTATTTAGAGGCGACAAATTAATAAAAGTTGTTAATAATTGTCTTCCTTCTTGCTGTGGTCCAATAACATTGAAATACATTTAGACTTAGTTGCAATAAGAAAACTAGCTTTAAGTTTACTTAATGAAAACTTTGCAGTGTGTTTTTATTTAACTTTAGCATTGAAGCAATTCTTGGTCGGGTCTACTCATACATCAGCTGTTATTGTGTGTATGTGTATTCATCATCATCATCTCAGCGTTAATCCCAGTCGCATCGGCAGCTTTTTTAGCTTTGGAGTTTGGGGTCCGTTTTACCAGTGTAACTGCTGATTTTGGCTAAATTTCGATATTTTCCTTGAAGCGACTGCCGTCTGACCTCCACAACCCGAAGGCGATATCTAACCATTGCAGTTAGACCAATTGTTAGACTTTTAGGGCTCCGACAACCCGTAACGACTGCCACTATCTATTGGTGTGACAACCGGAACCAATAGCTTAACGTGCTTTCCGAGGCACGACCAGACCAGTGCAAATATTCATATTCAAGCATACAAATATTTGCACTGTGCGGGGATCGAACCCGCACCTCCTTGCGCAATGGCCGCGTTCGCTACCGCTACGCCACGGAGGTTGTCAATTGTGTGTAGTATGTGTATTAGTGCTGTTTAGTCATGACGTCAGCAAGCACCGTACCTCCACGTGTCAGATCCGGGCGTCACCAGCGTCGCACAGTTCTGACACCCATTAGCCTCGCAGTCAACACTTTGATTTTAACAAGGGGTCCGCGGACCCTTGTAATCCGTTTACGCGTCACAAGTACCCTTCCGGCCCAAGTGGCGACGTTTTGTCAAACGTCTTACCTACTTAGCTGTCTACTTGCTTAAATATTTGTGTACTAAACATTAATGAGATTCGCTCGATCGAAACCACAAACTCATTAAGAAGTCCTAATTGAATTTAGAACCGCAACCAATCATTGCGGGGTGCAGATGCTTTTGACGTTTTTTTCTTTATATCCGGACACTTGACTTGGTTTATTGCAAACACGGTCAAAAGGCCCGTTCGGGCATGAATAAATTCCAGGCTGGCCAGTTAGAGAGCGCTTGGTGAGAGCCCGCGGGCAATTCAGGGTGCGTTGTGGAACCTCCCTAACTCACCCGCGCCATTATCGCTCGCCCGTGTCACTTAGACCACGTCTCTAACAAATAATTACTCTCAGGTTTTATCGCCTATAAAAATTCTAACTGCGAAGCAAATATCTCATCGATTAACTTATTGTTTTCCTTTTCTCAGGTAATACGAGTTTTGATTTAAGCGCTGCAGTCGTCATGAGGTAACGTAGCTTATGCTCAGCCAAGCGAATGTTGATTTTATTTATTTTCCTCAGGGGATGCATTTTCCAAGCCAGAGAATTCGTAAGTATACGTAGGATCTATTATTAATTTTGCTCAGCACATAAATTCACATCGATGCTCCATACAAGTATTTTCCATTTATGCCTTACTGTAGGTACTTTGAATAATTAAAGAAAAAACGTCGTAAGATAAGAGTTACTTAGTTGTATATAAGGTTTATTATTTCAGAAGCACTCAAAAGTTGGCAATTTTTACAATAAAAGAATTCTTGAGAGGTCAGAGTTTTTTTTTTGCGATGTCGTTGACAGTATAGTGAAGGGAACATTTGACAAAATGGCGACTAGCTTTTTGTTATTTGTGGAAGTCCCGAGGGAGATTTAAACCGGGTATAGTTAAAGTTGTAACCAGTATTTATCTAAGTGAGTTAGTTGTATAGGCGTACGATGCGTGGGCTCCCCGAGGGTATTGTTTAAAACATGGGTTGGCACAGAACTTGTATGTTCAGAAAGATGTTAACTAATGTGTTCGGGCGGGAAGCCCTCTATTTATACATTATTTTCGCTGATTAAACTACGCCTTCCATACGCGTTGCGATTTCTTTATGTTTTGTGTAAGTTAAGTTGCTAGCGTATTTGTATAGGCACATTTATTATACAATATGTAAAAAAAAACCCGTCCGACCCAAAAGGATAATAAATGTTAGGTATACACATGATCAAATAAAATATGAAATTTTACGTAATCATCATAGTGACAATACTAACGAATTTTGAAATAATCTTTTTTTTTCGCGAATTAATTTCAACTTCCCCAAAATTTGGTATTTCTTTAAAAAGTGACAACATCATTTGAAACGGAGCGAATATCGATGCGACCACATGCCGCGTGCCCTGCCCCCCTTTACCCGCACATGTATGCCTACCGTATTGCCTACCGCATATGCCTTAAGTTACCTCGCTTTTTCGAAATAATATTTATTTTTTAGGGGGATTTTTTTATGTTTATACCGTTTACATCGAGGGACTGGAACAATTTGCCAGCGGCGGTGTTTCCGTCGGACTACGATTTGAGTGTCTTCAAGGCTAGAGTGAATAGGCTCTTAATAAACTAGTGCGCTTTACCATCAACGATTGCGTCACTGCTTACCATCAGGCGGGATTGCGGTCAAGCGCTAGTTTATAACATATAAAAAAAGTGAAAATTTGTTTCCGGCGTAGCTTGATATTTGTAAATTTGTACCATACGAACAATGGAAAGGTCACTAAATTATTTACTGAAAATCATGTGTTTTAGGGTTTTCAAAAAACAATCCCTGGGTGGGTAGAAAGGGTTAATAAAGTTAAGGGCCTGATTTTACTGCGAAAATGGATATAAAAAACGTTTTTATCAAATGGGATTTGAAATTGAATCGTACCGAATGATTTTTAAATAACAAGTTCAATGGCGGTGTCGAAACATGTGTTGTTAAAATGAACCATCATATTACTTTAATTTATTAACTAGAAGCTTTTAATATTTAAAATCTGTTAATTTTAACAGATTTTAATCATCATCATAATTTTCATAAATAATTAATATTTACATTATTAATAATTTTTATACTAATATATTTTTATAAATTATAAACTAGCGAGCTCCAAAAGAACTCCAAAAGAGCTCCAAAATCGCTTCGAATGCCTAAGTGGCGACGTGGACGAATACAATGACGGGTTTGTAGAAACTGTCCGTACGGTCGCGGTCGGGACTAAGTATTTTAAGACCCGCCGTACAAATAGAACTAAAAAGCTGTCAGACTACACTCTCGAGCTCATGGAGGATAGACGTGAGATGGTTTTGCGGTCGTCAAGTGATGCTTGCAGATACCGGCAGCTCAATAAGCAGATTTCAAAGTCTCTGAAGCGCGACCTGCGTCGGTATAATACCGACCGTATAACGGAGGCTATGGAGCGAAATCTGACTATTGGGCATAGCCGGTTAAGCAAGCTGAAGACTGACGACGGCAAGATCATAACGTCCGGGCCCGAGCTTTTGAGGGAAGTCGAGAATTTCTATGAACATACACTTCGACGACAAATCCCGCATTAAATCTTGCTGAAGACACCGAAGATATCCCGGACGTCAGCCTGCAGGAGATTCGATTGGCTCTTAAACAGCTTAAGAACAACAAGGCGCTGGGCGATGACGGAATAACGGCTGAGCTACTGAAGGCGGGTGGTGAACCGATCCTTAGGGCCCTTCAGAAGTTATTTAATTCCGTCATAGTCGAGGGAAAAACGCCATGGCACAGAAGTGTACTCTTTTTCAAAAAGGGTGACAACACCCTTTTGAAAATCTACAGACCCATCTCACTTCTGAGTCATGTCTATAAGTTGTTTTCGAGAGTCCTCACGAATCGTCTCGCCTGCAGGTTTGACGATTTCCAGCCTCCCGAACAAGCCGGTTTCCGAAAGGGATGATGATGATAAACTAGCGCTTGACCGCAATCTCGCCTGATGATAAGCAGTGACGCAATCGTTGATGGTAAAGCGCATTTGTTATGAAGAGCCTATTCACGTGGCCTTGAAAACACTCATTATTAATATACATTATGTAAAGAAAACCCCGTCCGACCCATAAGGATAATAAAGGTTATCTAAATATATGACCAAATAAAATAGGAAATTTTACATAATCATCATAGTAACAAAAGTAATGAATTTTGAAATAATCTTTTATTTCCGCGAATTAATTCCAATTTCCCCAAAATTTGGCAATTTGTAAAAAGTCAACACCTTTTTCGACGGTATTATTATGAGTGATGCGACCACGTGCCGCGTGCCCTGCCCCCCTTCGCCCGCGTACGTATTTCCTACCGCACTTGTATTAAGTTACCTCCTTTTGCGAAATAATATTTTATTTAGGGAGATTTTTTTTAAGTTTAGTCCGACTTTGTAGGCATTAGTAGAATCAGTTATCGATATGTAACAATACTTTCACAGATCAGACAGGATTTTCTTTACCTAACTATACTAATATTATAAATGCGAAAGTATCTCTGTCTGTCTGTCTGTCTGGCTTTCACGCCAAAACTACTGAACCGATTGTAATGAAATTTGGTACACAGATAGTCTAGAGCCTGAGAAAGAACATAGGCTATAAAACATCCCGCTATGACCAATAGGAGCAGAGCAGGAACAAAAAATGTTGCGGAAACGGGAGCAAACGCGGACGTACATATTGCTCCCATTATTTTAACAGGCGCTTATTTTATATCAGCTGAGCTCTTTCGGTTCGAAACTTACGCGGGTGAAACCATGGGGCACAGCTAGTTGTATAATAATTATTTCCTTAAATGACCTTTTCAAAGACGGAGGGAGGCTTAAAAAACATAGTAGAAAGTACGAACTCTACGAGGCTGAAGTAGCGGGCAAAGTGATAATGATAGTTTAAAAAAAATAGAACAGAACAGAAAACCTCTGACTAGCGTTTTCGCAACTATGTTGAAATCAACTTCCAACTTTCTTCTCAGCCTATAGAGGTCCACTGCTGGACAAAGGCCTCCCCCAAGGCTTTCATTCCATTGGAGGGCATTGCCATAAACCCCACGCTTGACAGGCGGGTTCGGGTTTTGTTGATATTGATTTGAATTTTGAATTTGATATTCTACAGGAGTAGATCTGCTGCCTGCTTCCCTGGTGAGAATTCCCTTAGTCGCCTTTTACAACACCCACGGGAGGATATGTGTTGGTACTATTCTAAGCCCGGTGCTACAGGGCAAATAAACACGTCGTCCAACTGCATGCTAATTTTTAAAAAGGTTTCTATTTATGTAAATAGATAAAATTTAAGTATCTGTTTGTAATATCAAAATAACAGATTTTACTAAACACGTTAGAAAATATATAAACTTATTATCAACTTGTGTAAAAAAGGAAAATAGTTGGTATGTTTGTTCTTCAACGATGATTTCCATTACGATGTTAACATTACACTACTTGTGTATAAAACTTTGCCATTTAAGAGTTTATCCATACTAATATTATAAATGCGAAAGTAACTCTGTCTGTCTGTCTGTCTGTTACGCTTTCCCGCTTAAACCTCTCAGCCGATTTTGATGAAATTTGACACAGACAATCTTTAGACCCTGAGAAAGAACATAGGCTACCTTTTATCCCGGAAAAATTTGATGTTCCCGAGGGAAATCTAAAAAGCGCGATATAACCGAACTCCACGCGGGCGAACCCGCGGGCGGAAAGCTAGTTTTTTTATAAAAACTTTACCCCACACCAGGAATTTCTCTTGTATCGTGGGTGCGTTTTCAAACATTAAAACTCACATACACAAACAGCCAGACCCGGAACTTCTACATGTAGATCTCATACAAATATTTGATCAGTATGGGAATCGAACCCGCAACACAGTGCGGCAGTCAATAGCTTAAGCACTGCGTTAACCGTGCAGTCACTATAAAGCTGAAGAGTTTGTACGTTTGTTTGTTTGTTTGTTTAAATGCGCTAGTATCAGGAACTACCAGTCCGATTTAAAAAATTCTTTTTGCGTTGGGTAGTCCATTAATCCAGGAAGGCTTTAGGCTATAACATCACGCTGCTACCAAAAGAAGCGGAGCATAACAACTCCACGCGAACGAAGTCGTTGGCGGCCGCTAGTTTGTCATAAGGTGCCGAATTTACATAAAGTAATCAGCATATAATGGTCCCACTGTTGGGATACAGGCCTCCTCTCAATGATAGGGTGCCGAATTTCGCTTTACAAAAAAGTCTCTGACTACTTACAGCTTATAACTAAAGGTTGTTATTTCCACATCACAAACAGATACTACAATTGTCTTTGCTTCTAATGTATAGAGATTGATTATTGAGATGATATTTAATTATTTATTTTATGATGATTTTTATCAGAGGTTTAAATATTTCAGTATCAAAGAACATTGTTTGTATCAACATTCTATTATACCAATATTCAATAAGTATGCACAGAATGTCAAAATTGAAAGCTTTTAGACCCGCGTTATATCATAATGAATATTCACTTTAAACAGTATCAAATACTTTTGAAAACAATTTAGGTATATTGTTTGACATTTTTGTCTCATATTACAACGTTGTTATGTGTACTTTTTCAACATTCAGCTTAAGAATCCTCTTTGTGGGGGATTTTAAAGTTAAAGCTGCATGCAAATATTATGTGCAAAAGCGTGGATCTGTAGCTAGAGCATTTTTCCTCCGAGTTCTTTGTGTATGTTCAACATCGGGGACGAAGTTCGCCACGTTTTCATGTTGATATCATTAGCGCCCGATGTTTTACTTTCTTCTGACTAAATTCGCAAATGAGATACGAAAAAAATACAAGCTTTGAAATGAGAGCCAACCAATATTCTCATGTCATCAAAACAATTGTTTGAAAACACGTTACACAGGATGACGTGTTTTCCAACAATTCCTACCCATCGTAACAACTTTTCCTAACTTTTCAGGCAGAAAAAATAACATGCATATTGAAAAACAATACAACATTTGTCTATAATTTATTTATCGTGGGTCGATTGTCGTTTCTAGTTGTTCCCATTATATCGACTGTTTATCGTCACTGTGTCGTGGAAATATTTTATCGTTGAACTGCTGTCGTATCTAGTTCCCATTGGAAACTGATGACTTCTTTACTGTTCATGTTGTTGTTATTTACCTATTTTCGAAGAGGAGTTCTGTGTTTAGTTCTCTAGTATCTATAAAGGTCGAATCGATAGATTGTCGCACTAATGACACATGATTTTCCGTCACGATAAGTACCTAGTGACGATTTTTTATCGTTTTTATCGTACAGCGTCGTTTTTTGTCGTAGTTGGGTTTTAGTTTTTTTTACTTTTTATTATAGTATAATTAAAGTAACGACACTTTAATTAAAGTTCTGGACGATAATTAATCGTGTCGTCTTATATGTGAATATCAACAACAACCACTATAATAAAAAGTAAAAAAAACTAAAACCCAACTACGACAAAAAACGACGCTGTACGATAAAAACGATAAAAAACGATAAAAAATCGTCACTAGGTACTTATCGTGACGGAAAATCATGTGTCATTAGTGCGACAATCTATCGATTCGACCTTTATAGATACTAGAGAACTAAACACAGAACTCCTCTTCGAAAATAGGTAAATAACAACAACATGAACAGTAAAGAAGTCATCAGTTTCCAATGGGAACTAGATACGACAGACGACACGATTAATTATCGTCCAGAACTTTAATTAAAGTGACGACACTTTAATTAAAGTTCTTGACGATAATTAATCGTGTCGTCTTATATGTGAATATCAACAACAACCACTATAATAAAAAGTAAAAAAACTAAAACCCAACTACGACAAAAAACGACGCTGTACGATAAAAACGATAAAAAACGATAAAAAATCGTCACTAGGTACTTATCGTGACGGAAAATCATGTGTCATTAGTGCGACAATCTATCGATTCGACCTTTATAGATACTAGAGAACTAAACACAGAACTCCTCTTCGAAAATAGGTAAATAACAACAACATGAACAGTAAAGAAGTCATCAGTTTCCAATGGGAACTAGATACGACAGACGACACGATTAATTATCGTCCAGAACTTTAATTAAAGTGACGACACTTTAATTAAAGTTCTTGACGATAATTAATCGTGTCGTCTTATATGTGAATATCAACAACAACCACTATAATAAAAAGTAAAAAAACTAAAACCCAACTACGACAAAAAACGACGCTGTACGATAAAAACGATAAAAAACGATAAAAAATCGTCACTAGGTACTTATCGTGACGGAAAATCATGTGTCATTAGTGCGACAATCTATCGATTCGACCTTTATAGATACTAGAGAACTAAACACAGAACTCCTTTTCGAAAATAGGTAAATAACAACAACATGAACAGTAAAGAAGTCATCAGTTTCCAATGGGAACTAGATACGACAGACGACACGATTAATTATCGTCAAGAACTTTAATTAAAGTGACGACACTGTAATTAAAGTTCTGGACGATAATTAATCGTGTCGTCTTTTATGTGAATATCAACAACAACCACTATAATAAAAAGTAAAAAAACTAAAACCCAACTACGACAAAAAACGACGCTGTTTAACACCAAAATAGTACAAATAATAAAAAGTAAAAAAACTAAAACCCAACTACGACAAAAAACGACGCTGAAAAAGTATAAAACAAGATTTTCAGAATACTGAACTGAATAAAGTTGCTAATGTAGTTGCAAGTAAATGGACACAGTAGACTCTACCAAGATGCCTTCGTTGTAAATTGACAATAATGTCATACAATACTATTCTGAAGTATGCAATATTCACTATGTAGAGATAAATTTTCATGTTTGGAAAGGCGTAGTCACACGTTACATATACCTACCTACCGTAGCACCTTGACAACGTGTGACTACGCCTTTCCAGACCTGAAAATTTATCTCTACATAGTGAATATTGCATACTTCAGAATAGTATTGTATGACATTATTGTCAATTTACAACGAAGGCATCTTGGTAGAGTCTACTGTGTCCATTTACTTGCAACTTCATTAGCAACTTTGTTCAGTTCAGTATTCTGAAAATCTTGTTTTATACTTTTTCAGCGTCGTTTTTTGTCGTAGTTGGGTTTCAGTTTTTTTACTTTTTATTATTTGTACTATTTTGGTGTTAAACAGCGTCGTTTTTTGTCGTAGTTGGGTTTTAGTTTTTTTTACTTTTTATAATTTGTACTATTTTGGTGTTAAAGTGTATTTGTGGCGCATAATATTAGCAAAAGTTAAACTGATAAACTAAAAAGTAGGAACATTAGTGCATTACATATTCTATTAATGTTCACACTGCTCTACATTGCATAAAGCGATTCACAGTTCCCGTGATCCGCGCTTTACTCTTATCGCTCATATTTAACATCATTATAGCATTCTTGTAATTATGTACAGGCATAAAGTACTCGTGAAGCTCTTTCACGTGATACCAAACACGGTATATTTATTTTAATTTTATATTAATATATAAGTTATTGTACGCTGTGATCATGTTGAATCCAATGTCGTGATTCGCTTGTTTGTTTACTGTTCGTTTTGTTTGGTTATAGTGGCGAGTTTTCGAATCATTGAGAGCCTATCCACTTAAATAAATACCGATTGTGGGTATTTTTGAGGTGCAACCAAATTAATAAATGAAAAATGTCGATCACTGCTTATCTTTGTAATTTAAAGAGAAAACAATGACTGGCTGACTATAACAACGTTTTCCTTATTTTTGCCTCAAAATATGATCCTTGTAAGGAAGTTTCGGTTTCGGTTTCAGCCGAAACAGAGACCGTTGTCGAAATTAGTTTTCGGTTATCGCTAGTAAAACTAGTTTCGGTCGGACACAAACTAAAACACACAAGACACAACGTTTAATCGACATGATAATTTATCCTCATGACACAGTGGTAGGCTTTACTTAATGGGAAACAAATTAAATAACTAAATGTCGTCGAAATGTGACATTTTCTAGCTATTATTAGCATTTACTAGCTCTGCTTAGCCATGTGTGTAGAGTATGACGAGCAAAGAACTTAGTTGTACTGATAAAATATAACCAAGGTCAATTATTGAAAAATGTATCCCAAAAATCTCAATTTTGCAACATAAACATAAAAAAGATAAATCTCGGTTAACCGAATACATGTATTAAAATCGGATCACAGACCCTCTCCATATGCGGGCTGTTTGCGCCCACGTTTCAATTAAAAATGTAATATTCTCTCGGATTGTGGTGTCATCATTTTAATGGGAAAAGTACAATTAATTTATCGTTTGATGTTATAATTTATTTGTACCGGAATTAATTTCAGTCAACTTCACTGTAATTAATATTGGATTGAAATTTTCCGATTTGGTTTCCCAAATGCCAAACGCAGTATTTATATTATAATTATCGCTTCCGATGAAGTTGAGTTCTGTGTATTTGTTTTTAGATATTAACGTGAAATATTATAAACAATATGGGAACATTTAAATTAATGTTATATGAAATAGAGACAAGATTTATACATAGTTAGGTGTATCAAGCTTCTACGCTAAAACAGTCAACGGATTTGGAGGGACTGTAGCACACGTGTACACTATTTGATTTTGAATTTCCCACAGGATTTAGATTTACCTTACCACGTGGCTTTAAGGCTGATATCGTTATATCATCAGAGTTTTTCAGCCAACATTTGCACTTTCCTACCACATTCACTTAGATTTTTTTTCCTTTGTGGACTTGTAAAACGCTCGGAACCTCACGTATTCCTACTTAAATTCAGTACGTAAGATGTAGCACGTGTCGTTCTGGTCTACTTCATTCACGTACAGTTCAGTTACGAACTTCGATTACTTTTGGTCCTATCTAAGAATGGATCGAACAGGAAGTTTTTGTCGAGCAACATTTGATAAAAAAAAAGGTCTATCATAAATAATTGTAATGTGGTACCTAAGACTATAGTTAGGCATCTAACTATAGACTGTAGTTAAGTACCTAACTATGGACTAAATTCGTCTCTTCATAACGTATTTAACAATATTATTGTTATGGATTTAGACTCGAAAATCGTCCGGTTTGTTATATTTTATATTGGGTCAGCTACAGTTCAAACCATTTTTTATGAAAAAATAGGACATGCGGGTCACTTGTATGTGCTATGAAAATAATCTTTTTGCAGGTTGCTCTTGATGGTTGCATGAAACAATCCGAAATCGTCGCGGATAAAACGCACTTCGCTTTAAATTCGCGCTGAATATTGCTACTGATCGGATAGCCGGTTAAATTGCATGCCGCGAAATAGTTTGAGTGCTTATTGCTGAATTTTTGATCAATTTAAAAATAATAATTAATAAACGCTGCGACATTTCCACGTACAATTTTAACCTCTCTGGCGACCACGTCACATCGCATAGCCTGCCTGATTTCGCAACTACTTTGTTTACGCTTAACGGCATAATAATTATGTATTTATTTATTTAATTTGACAACAATGGCCCAATGGTTAGTACAACAATAACTTATCAACTAGGGTTCATCATTATCATTTCAGCCGGAAGACGTTCATAACTGACCCTAGGCCTCCTTCAAGAATCTCCACGACTACCGGTCCTGCGCCTCCCGCATCCAGCGGTTTCCCGCAACCTTCACTAGGTCGTCGGTTCACCTTGTCGGGGGCCTACGTACGCTGCATCTTCCGGTGCGTGGTCGCCATTCGAGAGCCCGTAGACCCCATCGGGCAATGTGCCCGGGCCACTGCCACTATAGTGTTGCAATTCGTTAACTGTTCAGTTGCAACTAGGGTTAGTTATATTAAATTGAATGATACTAAACTTCCATAATTTAAATTATTATAAATAAAAATAAAAAATACAATAACTCTAAACTAAATTAAATTAACATTCTTTCCGACTACACATATTTTTTTTTACTCGGCTCCTTAGGTATATAAACTGCCTAGATATCTGGAATAAAATTGTTTTCTTTTACAAATGTGAGCGAATCATACATATTTGCGCTTATAGGCAAAAAAAAACTCTTGTGCTTTATTATCAAAATAGAAGAGAATAACTAAAAAGTGAATTAGTCCAAAAAACCAAACAAAGAGTCCGCGGCCATCACGAAATATCCCGTCTTTCGATACCAAAAAGTGTTTGAAATCGATCAGCCTAATCTCATTGAATAATTTAAAGATTTATTTAAGCAATGGGAACCTATCAACTCCGACGTTTCTTAAGTTGACGCGCTGAATGTAAATCGAGCAAGTACAATAAGGACCATGTTTTCGAAGGGGCTACGAAATATTTTGATCCTGGCGTCCTGCATAACAAGAGGCTCGGATTTATTTTGTTACTGATAACTCTGTGAGTGCAAATCAGTTGCATCAGAGAATAGGACAAACTACACAAAAAAAATATTCCATTCATGTTTAAAATTTAGTATTCAGGTTATTTAATTTGGACGTTATAGTTACGCCTAGATGGTCGAAAATTGGAAATCAATTTCCTGCACAAAATATCATGCGCTTTTTTCCGAGCGTTACGGTGTGGCCTCCGCACTTAGTCTCTCTAGTGGACCATTGTGCGTGAAAATATTCCAGTCACTTTTCAGCACCTACAATAGCGGGTGTATTATGTCACACACAGTACCAATGGCATTGCATTTTGCCATTTTGACAGTCCAATAACATACATTGTGATATTTCCGTGCCCCTAGAAACACAGACAATTAATCTGTATTTTGTATCTGTATGTTGTAACCAGCAGGGTAATTGCGTAACACACTACCAGTAGCAATGGGTTTCATTTTGACAGTTCAACAACTTTCATTGCTTGATTTACATTGTAAACAAACACATTTTTCGAACATAATGTAGCAATGGACTAACAATATGCTTCAGAATGACTCTAATTGATAGCAATAGTGTACGCAATTAGGGTGCTAGCTTTAAGTAATGTTTTAAGTCACTCATCACTCATGTCGTCTTAATAACAATAGTCGTGGTGCCCTAGTATAGTCGTGGTAGCCTAGTATAGTCGTGGTGGCCTAGTATAGTCGTGGTGGCCTAGTGGTTAAAATACCAGCCTCTTAAGTACCTATGAGTGTGCGGGTTCGATACCAGGTCAGGCAAATAATGTAACTTTTCTAAAGTTATATGTATTTTCTAAGTATATTTTGGACACCAATGAATGATTACAAGATGAAGGAAAACATCCTGAGGAAGCCTGGACTTTTAAGTCTGAAATCGCCAATCCGTATTGAGCAAGCGTGGTGATTATGCTCAATCCTTCTCTGTATGAGAGAAGACAGGTGCCCAGTAGTGGGATGATAAAAATGTTGATGATGACATGTCGTCTTAATTAATTTTAACCTGTGAGCCTGCTTACGGTATTACCTGTATAATAAAATATGTTCTTATTCTATTAACGTTGTTGAGCTAACAAATTTTTGGACTTATAAAATAATAAATAAGCGTTCTTTCAAAATAAATCACTTGATGATTGATTTGTGTTCACAATTCAAGTGCTTTGAACATAAAATCGAAGCAAACAGAATTGTTAAAGTTTTCAATACTGTGCGTTGTGTCTGATCTCTTACTTGAATAAGTTACTCAAAGCTCAAGTAATTTGAGCTCAAATCTAACTTTTCCGTCATGTTTTGAAATCTTGTGAAGCTTATTAGCTTTTCCTACACATATAGACTAGGAAATTAAATACATATCACCTGTAGAAGGTTCTAAAATTATCTTTACGTGTTTTACTCTCAGCAAGAGCTTGGATTAAGTTTGTTTTTGGATTAAAATTTAATCTCTACACATACATAAGCTACACCGAATACAGATTTTATCTCGTTCGGTTGCAGATGCCCCTTTGCAGCGTAGGTTTATTTATAGTAAGTGTATGTTTTGTGTTGTTTTGTACTTTGTATATTTATTGGTGATATTTGATGAAAACAGTCGAGTTTTTGTTTCCTTTAGGTATTTAACCACTACAATAATACTGAATACCTACTGCCTAGTCTTCTCTATGTTGGGGTCCGATGTATTGTTATCAGTAGCAGGTGGTATACCTACTTTCTAAAAAAACCCTAAAAGGCAACAACAAAACAACCTACAATGACAAATATCAGCAATTAAATCTTGTGATTCTGTTGTTTTATTCTATCTAATATCAGCTGTTAAATCTTTTTTTTTTATACAATATGTTAAGAAAACCCTGTACGACCCGTAAGGATAGTAAAGGTTAGGTAAACACATGACCAAATAAAATATAAAATTTTACATAATCAACATAGTAACAATAGCTACTAGTGAATTTTGAAATAATCTTTTTTTCCCGCGAATTAATTCTAACTTCCCCAAAATTTGGTAATTTTTAAAAAGGGACAACATTATTTTTGACGGTATAATTCTGAGGGAATAGCGATGCGACCGCGTGGCGCGTGCCCTGCCCCTCTTCGCCCGCGCTTGGATGGCTTACCGCACATGTTTAAGTTACCTCTTTTTGCGAAATAATATTTATTTTTTTAGGGGGATTTTTTTTAAAGTTTAGCTTGGCTTTGTAGGCATTAGTAGAATCAGCTATCGATACCTTACAATACCTTCACGGATCGGACAGGGTTTTCTTTACATATTGTATAGCTGCAGTGCTATTCTGTTACTATCTACACAAGAAAACAAATGCCTATCAATACAGTGAGAACTTTGGTAGTGAGTTGTCATTCCAATTCTAGGGATTAATTAACACTTTTGACACTCTCACTCTTAATCTATGTTTACTTCAACTAACTTCTGACGTTGAGAATCTTCCACTGTACATATGTATGTGATCTGATAACACACGGAGACTATATCTACTTTTATTCTATATTTTTAAATAAAAACTTTGTGGCTGGCACAATAATTAATTCATAATTACCAATTTTTCAGAAGCAATCCTATACATTAACCGCTTCCACCGCTACATTAATTAAGTTTGACGGCTTAGCTGTTGGCTGCTATTAATTATAATTTACTATTTGCGATCGAAAGTTATGCGGGTGACACCAATTTCATCCGTATAAGTTTTGATCTCTTGGGAATTTCGGGATAAAAGTTCCTATACTTTAATAAACAAATCAATAAATATATACGGACAATAGGGATGTATCCTTAGTATTAAAATTAAAAAAAAAATAGGTTGTCTTATAAATAATAAAAAAATTAAGAACCGCATTCTTTTTTATTTTGTCGAAATTACCAAAAACTACTGAGATATAGCGTATCAAAGTTACGGATTAGTCAGTTTTTCTCGGTGGTAGGCCATAACATCGGCTGCCGGCAGAAATTACCACCCACCAGACACTCAAGCAAGCCGCCAAGCGCCAAATGTTGTTGTGTCGGGAGTTTGGTCGTGGAGAGTCTCCAGATCAATCTCCCTCTGGCGCAGCATCGTTGGTCGTGTTGATCTTGGGTTTAACTAGGCATCACCTTTTTTTTTCCAGGGTGGAAAATCCTCAATGAATGTCCGCCGCCCTGGGGTGGGCGACGGGGTCTGTCAGACTCCTACTGACTAAAAACCACCCCGGCGTCTCTCCGGTCACGTACGCACGAAGCCGCGGGAGTCCTTGATTCTGCCGCGGCCTCACACTGTCGTGCCGGCCCGATTTGTCCGGGCCTCGCCTCCTGCACGGGGTAGTGAGGTGTTAAACTACCCCGTGCATCGCCTCTGAGGCGCACGCCGTCTCACGCGCGCGCCTCCGCCTCGGCGTCCAATGAATACGGGGGCGAGGACTTCCCCATATCCCTCGCCCCTGGACCCATTCATGGGCGCCCGAAGAGGGCGTTATCCGCCCTTCCTCGGCGCCCGGTGCGTCTTCTGCGGCCCGGGAAGGGAGTTGAGATCTCCCTCTCCCGTTCCGCAGCTTCCTTCCGAGACATCACGTCCTCGCAGAAGGACACCACCGCGTCCCACGACTCTGCGCTACCGACCATCTTCCGTACTACTGCCGGCAGCGTCAGGTCGCCTCCTACTTCGTTTTTGAGGACACGGCGCTGCTCCTCCCAAGCTACACACTCGAAGAGCGTGTGCTGCGCCGTGTCCTCCCCGCATTGGACGCAGTGGTGGCACCGAGCGTCCGGCTCCCTGCCTAAGCGACGCAGGCACTTGCCGAAGCAGTCGTGCCCCGACAGTACCTGCGTCACCCTGAACGACAAGGAGCCGTGCCTCCTCCCGAGCCAGTCGTCGAGTACTGGCCGGATAGCCTCGACGGTAGTGAGGCCGGCGACAGGGCGCATAAGCCTCTGCCGCCAGTCCGCCACCAGGACCTGACGGAGCTCCTCTCGGCGCAGCTTGATCTGCTGCTGCACCGGACTGGAGCCCCGTGTCCGCTCTTCCTCGCGCCATCGGTACAATGACGCGAGTACTTTCGCCTCTAGGTCCCAGCAACGGCTGTCGAGCACCAATCCCAGATACTTCAAGGTGGACCCGACAGCTATCTGGGCCCCGTTGACCACGATATGTGATCCCGGCGCTGGCGCACGCCAGGGACCATGAAATACAGGCCATGGCCTCCGACTTGTCAAGGGCCACCTCCAGGCCCAGGCGCCGGATCCGGTTCACCACCTGTGACACCGCAGCCGTGGCTACCAACGTCGCTTCCCTGCGCGAGCTCCCCCGGGCAGTGACAAGCGTGTCGTCCGCATAACACGTCAAGTCGGCGCCCGACGGGAGCTCGCCTCTCAGCACCCAGTCGTAGCCGATGTTCCACAGGAGCGGTCCCAAGACCGATCCCTGTGGAACACCGCACGTCATTTGGTGCCGAGCGGCACCTTCTTGTCCCCGATAGATGACGCATTTGTCCTCCAGATAAGCCCCTACTATGCGGCGGAGGTAGGGAGGCACCCGATGGTATTTCAGAGCCTCCCTAATACAGCTCCAGGGTAAGGTGTTGAATGCGTTGGAGATGTCCAAGGACACCGCCAACACCACCCCACCCCGGGACACCGTACCCTCCGCCAGGGCCCTCACGCGCATGATGGCGTCTATGGTGGAGCGCCCCCGACGAAAACGAAACTGGTTGTCGTTCAGGTTCGGTCCCTCTCTGCACAAGTGGCCGACGAGGCAATCAGCGATAATACGCTCAAAAAGTTTGCCCGCCTCGTCGAGCAGCACTATGGGCCGATACGCGGACGGCGAGTCCGCGGGGCGCCCCTCCTTCCTGAGCAGAACCAGCTTCCCCTCCTTCCACACACTGGGAAACTGACCCTGCTCGAGGCATGCCGTGAAGAGCCCCCTCAGCTGGGGCTCAAACATTGCATCACCTCGCTGAACTGCCGTCATCCTTCCTATTCCTAAGTTTTTTAAGTGAATAGGCTTAATAAACTAATGCGCTTTACCATCAACGATTGCATCACTGCTTACTATCAGGCGGGATTGCAGTCAAGCATTGTATTATAATTATTTAAAAAAAACGGAGTTTGGCTAATTACGTCACGTCGTGGTATATTTTGTACAACGGCGTGACGTCATGCGACATTTCAAATCAATATATCTTCCTAAGTATTTGAATGAAAGAAAAAATAAAAAATACGTGTTCAATATTTTTTATAAATCTATCTGATGAACATTAAATATTTTTAGGATACAACCTAATTAATCCTGCATATAAACCTTCTATACAGTATGTTAAATAACAGAGGGCGTTCCCTTAAACTCGTTAATATATATCATTAATAGATTAAAATAAAAATATCAGCATAGAAAAATAAGCATAAAAAAATCCAAATAAAAAAAATTCTAATTGGAAATAAATTTGAAACCTCCTGTTTTAAATCAAAATAGTAGTCGTCATGTATAAATAAATTGCGACGTTGCCGTCTTTCATGTTCGCGTGTACAGTGTGTTTCTTTTACATGTCAATTTAAAATTTTTATTGAATATTTTCATATTGGAAAAATTTTTAAAACATTATGTTTTCGAATGGAAATATTTTTTTTAGCATGTATGTATGCTATACTATTTCGGGTTAACGGGAACGCCCTCTGTTAGTTAACATACTGTATATCAAATCTTTTCAGTGGTTTTTTTAGTGTAAAAGAGTAGATAACAACCTACAATCCATCGATACATTTATACATAACGGCGCCGAATCTATAGTTAAAACTAAATTAATTTTAAATACAGTGCATATTTTTCTTTCTATTCCATTAAGAAAAGGATAAAAGATATCATTTTAGTTTAATCCTATCATTTTAATTTAACCGTGGTGATTACGCTCAATCCTGCTCTGTATGAGAGGAGACCTGTACTCAGAAGTGCCACGATAAAAAGGTTGATAACAATGATGATGATTTGTCAGTTTCGGGTAACTTGACCTGCTGTCATCCGTACTTTCTCATTTATAATATTAGTAGAATAGGGTGTGGCTATGTCATAGACAAGGCTGTGTGTTGTAACGTGAATACGTCACGTAATATGTGATATTTTCCATCTCAGTCAAATTGAGTTTTATTGGTATTCGATTGCTTTTGAGAAGTCTATTCCAACCCTATACGATCGTTGTATTTCGATCTGGTTTTTTAACTTGTATGGGCTGAAGTTATATATCTTTTCAGTTTTTTTAAATATTTGAAACTATAATTGTAGTCACAATCACGATAATACTATATGTTTTTTCTATAATAGGATGCATTTTGGTGAGCGTGCGAGGGAACCGCATGATTTAATACCCCCATCTTCGTTCCACCATCGGACGACCCCTCGTACGGCGAGTTTCCACCCTTTATACATTGTTTACACCACCACGATCCGGACGATGCGTTTCGCTTCCTCTTTTATACCGCGTACATCGAGGGACTGGAACAATTTGCCAGCAGCGGTGTTTCCGTCGCACTACAAAAGGCTAGAGTGAATAGGCTCTTAATAAACTAGCGCGCTTTACCATCAACGATTGCATCACTGCTTACCATCAGGTGGGATTGCAGTCAAGCACTAGTTTATAATTAATAATAAAAAAAGAAAAATCGATATGTCTTTTTGAAGAGTTACCAATTGAAATAAGAATGAATGTCAGAACTTTTCCGAGTCAAAAGTTATAATATGTAAATAGAAATCTCAAAACGCAGCATAATGACATTCAAATGTTGGCGTTTTCCCCTCCACCCTATGCGGTGTATGACCGTCGTTACAGAGCACAATCATTTTCTTTGTTTTTTCTAGCTATCCAGTGGCTTAATTGAATTTTGTCTAGCAATGATAGATATGAAACTAGAACACTAAACTGTATCTCCAGATTTTGTTATCATTCGTTGTTTTTTTTTTAAATTGCCTTACTATGGAAGCTATTGGCCTCTATGGACCACTATGGGCCTCATAAGAAAGCTCAAAGCTAGGTGTTTCTTTACGTGATCGAATCAGGAATGAGGAGAACCGTAGAAGAACTAAAGTCGCCGACATAGCCCATCGGATTAGCTCTCTGAAGTGGCAGTGGGCGGAGCACATAGCTCGTAGAGCCGATGGCCGATGGGGCAGAAAGGCTTTTGAATGGCCACCACGTACCGGCAAGCGCAGCGTCGGACGCCCACCGACTAGGACACTAGGTGGTCGGATGATCTGACCAAAATCGTAGGGAAGCGCTGGATGCATGCCACGTCCAACCATTCTTTTTGGAAATCCTCGGGGGAGGCCTATGTCCAGCAGTGGACTTCATGTGGCTGAGATGATGACTATGGGAGCAATTTTAAAGACTCACGTATTCAACATACAAAATATAAGTGTTCAATCGTAGACATAACATGTATTGTATGCTTGCCATACTCTAATACCGAAGGTAGAAAGGTGCAGTATGAATGTATTTTTCTAGTTTATAAAATTGTGAACATTTTGACGGAAAATCTTTATCGCGGTTTGTCTCAACTGAAATCGTCAAACATTATATTGGTTTACTTTGAAGCGAGCTAAATCCCTTTAACCCTCACAGTAAAAATGAAACAGCTTTTTAAATTTCATTTAAAAATTTAATTTCCCTTTTAGCTATTCGTTTTTTAATAGATAGAACCAGCTTTTACAAACGGCAATTAGCAATACCCAAACGGCATTTAAAAAAAAAGAATTATCAAATTTCGTGTTCGAAATACAATTTTTCTCCTGTCTCTTTTACGCTTCCAGGCAGTAGGTACCACCTATAGTTTAATTTCCGTCGATTCATGCCATAGGTACGTGCCTAGAATAAAATGAATATGTGAACACTTACAATCGCAGTCGTATTTAGAAATAAATGTACAAAATTATACCATTACGAGCTGTATACAGGGTTTATTTTCAAAGCCCAGCCAAATTGAAGGGTGTGGTACAGACTTTCAAATTGAACAACTTTCTCCATGGGACCAATATCGTAAACGCGAAAAATTTATCAACCAACAAAGAAAGCTTCAATATTTACTCGACCTTAACTTATGGGACGCCTGAATACATATACGCGATTATGACGTTGGTCCTATGGAAAAATCCCCCTAAATTTGGCTGAACTTTGAAAACTAAAGCGATTCATGATTTAACAATATAGTACAATTTAATAGTACCTTTATAGAGTACATTAAATTACTCAAACACAAGATTTAATAATGGTTTTATAGTTTTCACTTAACCTCTTGGGATTGGATGAAGAAAAAAATTTCGTTTACAGACTAATGATCTATATTTTTTACAAGTTTTGGATATAAAAAATTATTTAACAGAATTAATAAAGCTGAAGAGTTTGTTTGAACACTCCGTTTGACAGCCTCCGTGGCGTAGCGGTAGCGAACGCGGCCGCTGTGCATGGAGGCGCGGGTTCGAACCCCGCGCAGTGCAATTATTTGTATGCATGAATATGAATATTTGCACTGGTCTGGTCGTGCCTCGGAAAGCACGTTAAGCTGTTGGTCCCGGTTGTCATACGAACATATAGTGGCAGTCGTTACGGATTGTTGGAGCCCTCAAAAGTCCAACAATTGGTCTAACTGCAATGCTCCGAGATCGCCTTCGGGTTATGGAGGTCAGGCGGCAGTCGCTTCACGGAAAATGTCGAAGTTTAGCCAAACTACGCAGTTAGACTGGTAAAGCGCAGGTGTAATGATAACGCTGCGCTGTAGAACCCTTATAGACTCATCGAAGGCGGTTGTAGAGCCAGCGTAGACCCCTCGTAGCCGGTCTCACCTATGACCGTTGACCCCATGGGACGAATTAGTAAGTTTATATGTACAATACTAAGAGACATATTAAAGAAAACTATAAATTTTAGTGCAGGCGTATCGATAACGCTGCGCTGAACCCTCGTAGAATCATCGAAGCTCCCTCGTAGACCCAGCGTAGACCTCTCGGGTCTACGAGAGGTCTACGCTGGGTCTATTTGAGATAATTGATGTAGCTTGATGTAATTAGATACCATTATGAGGTCATAATCGTATCTGATATCTATCTCTAGTCATGGTGGTCTAGTGGTTAAATCACCAGCCTCTCATGTTTGAGTGTGCGGGTTCGATTCCATGCAGGTTAGGCAAGTACCAATATAACTTTCCTAAGTTATATGTACTTTACAAGTATATCTTAGACACCAATGACTGATTACCAGGTGAAGGAAAACATCTTGAGAAACCCTGGATTTTAAGTCTGAAATTGCCAACCCGCATTGAGCAAGCGTGGTGACTGCGCTCAATCCTTCTCTGCATTAGAGGAGACCTGTGCCCAGCAGTGGGACGATAAAAAAAACTTGATGATGATGATTACGATGATGAGGTCATAATGATATCAATTCACATCAGAACAGATTTGATGAAATTATTTAATCAAAAGCCAACTCAATCAATTTATCAGTAAAAATAAACTGAAAATAATTATGTAGTCAAAAATTATTTTGGATTTAAAGTTGCAAATGAAAGTTAACTATTACAGTAGCATAGCGAGGGAGAGATGAAGCCATAAAAGGCACAATCCCTCTCGAGGGACGGCGCAGCGATCCAACACTTCTCTGATTCCTTCAAAGCGGAACCGTGAGTGGAAATGAATGCTATATAAAATTTTGCTTTGAACCACAACATTTTTATTTATGAACATGATTTTATTCGTAATCTAAACAAGATTTTTAATTAAATTTCTTTAGTAAGTATAACCTAATTAAATACTTCTAATTATTAGTGTACCGGCATGATGTCTGGTGAAGCCGTACGGAGGAAGGGTCTGAGCAGTTGTGTTGCAATGTGTGCCGGGTACGATGCGCCAAATGTTGTTGTGTCAGAAGTTTGGTCGTGGAGAGTGTCCAGATCAATCTCCCTCTGGTTAGACTGGCAAAGCGGACCCCAGACTCCAAAGCTGTAAAAGCTTCGGATGGGCTAGCTTGGGATTAACGCTGAGATTATGATGATGAATCTCCCTCTGGTGCAGCACCTCGTTCAACTGCCGTCTTTCTTTCTATTAACTATTTTGTTTTTGTGAATACTTTCTTAATAAACTAGCGCGCTGTACCATCGACGATAGCATCACTGCTTACCATCAGGTGAGATTGCGGTCAAGCACAAGTTTGTAATTATAAAAAAAAAACCTACGCCAATTCCCGAAACTAAAAACCCTCAAAATCTAGTGGCTATCTCAACTCAGCGAAACAATATCAAAACTTGACAAAAGTGTAGGGAAAAAGATCTTTTAATAGACCGAGACCGTTATTGCAGTGTACTTTTTTCTTAAAATGAAAAGAATTTTATTTTAAATTTAATAAGGACATTTTTCTTCTCCTTAATAGGAAGCTAAATTGTGCTAGCCTAGAAATTAACTACGAGGATCGACTGCATTATCAGAAGCATCCTTTATTTATTCCTCCAGCGTGCAGCACACCGGAATGTGTTTAATAAAACTGCTTTACTTATTTTATAAAACTAGGTATATTTATTTTCTCATTGATTTATTCATCATGGAAAAAGCGCAGTTCAAAAAAGACCGGAATAAGTTCGGATGAATATATTGAATGCAGTCTGGCTTGGATGGACGCGGCGTATAAATTCATAATCTGCCACCCGTTGGTCAAAGTGCCTCTGGAAATATGGAAAAGTCAGCACTTTGGATTAGGTGAAAACCCATTTTGAATTTTGTGTGGCATTTTGTCCTTGCATTGTTCTTTCTATATTAAGGCGATTACAAATTTTCGTACTAACACTGTACACATTACATGATGCTATAGTATTAACTAACATTGTTTTTACCACTGCTGGGCGAAGATCTCCCCATTTTATTTCTGAACCTTAAAATGTTACACAATCTCTGATCATATTAGGCCTGCAATCATTATAGATCCTGAGACACACTACCATTGCCGTTTTGTTTAGAAATAAAACATACCTATATTGTTAACTTTTCATACAAATAATTTTCAAGAAAAAGTTTACGTATTTTTAGGATTTAATCTTAGTACCTTTGAATCGTATGACATTATCTGCCCACCTAATTATTCTTTTAGAAATCTTTGAGATTTAAAAATTGTCGAGTTATATTTATTTTGTTATTATCACCACCATTTTCATGTACGGCATCTGTTAAGTAATTGTTATATAGATACAAGTCTTCATAATCCTGCTGCGAATCGTCGGAAAGTAACTGCTAATTACTTAGACGTTAGTCAAACAATACGGAATTCTCACTGCTCAGTTGTTTGATCTACAACTCCAATTTAATTGACGAAGTGAACACTTTTGTTGGAATTGTAAATTGTCTGTAACTTAGCTGCTAGTTTAGTCAGCAAGTCATACAAGAACGTACTAGTTCCCCAAGGCACAGAATTCCGGGTACACGGGTGACAAGTGACAATCGACGGTAGTGATCTATGTGAAGCAAGTTTGCCCCCATACCTCATCTGAACTTAGATAATTAATATGTGCCTACATGAAGTTCGTCGCATCGGCCTACCTGAATGAAAATTTACCGAAGTCAGCAGTGGAATCCTTCTAAATAACGAGGCACAGGATATTACTGCGTGCTTTAGATATTTCTCAATAATTACTTACGTGTGATGTCGCTCTTACGAATTTGCCAAACACATAAGATCGTAAAGACTCTTAATTACTGGCAGTGTCACACCTCAGCAACAACGATGAAACGTGTCTGTCACAATTAATTCTGTGGATTATACGAATATATATTTCGTTCCCAGTTGTTTTATGACACGTGTTTCATTGAGTGTCATTAAACATTGTTCTGTTTAGAAACTCTCAAGTAACTCTCGTTATTATTGAGAGAGCGATGTTTGTCGAGTTTTTACGCTTTACTGTGGTACTATTTCGTAGGTCAACTTCAGCATATTTGTGTAAATCAAAAATGTTTATGGGACAAAAGCTTCCTGAGCTAAAATCTCTCGCTCAACACCTTTCAATAGTTTTGCCATGATTCATGCAAATTGTATAAATTCACTTGAAGACGCAACAGCACTATGAAACTTTAAGTCCCAATTTGGGGCAGCGTTGTTATTAAAATTAATCGTCTTATGTCGGAAAGCTTAGCAAACAGTGTTGTCTTGTGTACCCAGGCTTACAATATTTAGTAGTAACGGTATGTTTTAATCCTCTTGAGTGAAAAGGATTTGTCCTTAGAAGGTCAGTTGGCTAACGCAGTTTGTTAGTAGGTTAACTAACCTTCCAACCAACTGACCATCTATGGTAACAATTGAAGTAATAGTAGCTTAGGTACATACGTTACTATAGCTTCAAATAAACTTTTCATGGGTCTTTGGTTTGATCTTCAGCTTGTCTATGCTGTCATAAAATTCTAAAGCGTACCAAAAAAATTGCACTATTGGCAATAGGAATTAATAAATTAAATTTGTCAATTCCTAGTGAAAGTAGTGTTATGCTGCAAAACACAGTGAAAATTTTGCGGAAGTGTCGATTCTTAGCATCGGATGGCATAACAATTCACTTCAAAGTCACTTCACTTGTTGAAGTTTTCATGATGAGATTTGTACAGAACAGATCGGCAGATCATTTTGATTATAAATTACCTTGAAGAAGAATTAATCCTAGAATGCAGTTAGTTAGAATGCCTACACATGTGAGTCTGGCGCATCACTCTTCTGTCATCGACTGTCTGGATTTAAGCATTTGCTTCCCTGGACAGGAATCTGCAGTAGAATTTTATACTGCAACAAAACAAGGTATAAGAATAAAATAATTAAAAACTAGATGAAATTAAATTCTTCAGTAACTGTTAATTTATATCATCTGTATGACTTTTACATGTCATCCATAGCAGTGGTGAATTTACCAGTAGGCTGAGAAGACTTAAGCCTAGGACGGCAAATTTTTGTGGCGGCAAATTTGGGGACCGTTTTTTTGCTCCGCACCTCATAGAAATTAAAATGATTTCGGTAGGACTGCTTTCTGACATTTCACATACAGAAGTCTGTAACATCTTTTTTGCAAAAATAATTTAGGACATGACAATTATAGAGCCAAAAGGGTGGCAAAACCCTTACAGCCTGTACCTTCAAAATTTGTATATCCGCCACTGATCCATACTAATACCACCTTTTTAGGCCTAAACCGTTGAACAGATTTCGATAAAATTTGGCTGGCATATACAAAGATACCTACGTACATGGGCTACTAAATGTCCCGGACGCACGTTCTTGTAGGATACATCCACGCGTACGAAACCACGGACAGAAACTAATATAAAATTAAAATAGAAAATAAAAAGCTAGATGTTGTTGACATTTTCTATCTGACTACCCCTGAGAAAAAATGACAAGGGGTCGAAAACAAATAACAGTGCTTTTATGATAATATTTCTTTAACGCAGATTTCCATCCAGCGACATCTTTTATTGCGCAAAAGGGTTCTAGAATATAGCACAAGCACAAGTGTTGATGACACATTTCTTTACTTGCACACAACTACTCCAAAATTTTCGTAACACCTGCAACGAATTCATAGAAAAAAAATACAGTTTTTTTTGCTTGTCTTATTGGGAAGACCAAATAGTATAAATGATAGATAAGGTGTGTATTAAGAAAATATCGTGACTTTTTATTTAAGTTTATTAATTGATTTTAAATAATTGAAAGTATGCAAAATAATAATAATAAAATACAGACAGCTATTAGTACAAAACTTTTAGGCCTAACAATTGACAGAAACTTAAGTTAGTTTTTTTTTTCATTTTAATAAAACTTTAGTCAACTATAATTGTGAGTAGCCTATCCACTTCCGACCGAACTTAAAGACAAATAACTAGTGATGTTAGCTTAAGTAATTATAATTAATAATATATTATAATCATACAGCAGGGCAACTGTGTAACAAATGTTTCATTTTGACAGTTCTGCAATAATTGCGTTTTGCACATCATTGAGCAGAAACATTTTTCGAACATGGAACAAAGGATTATCAATATGATTCCGAACGATTCAAATTTTTGAGAGCTTCGGCGGGAAAGTCAAGCTGAGTGTCACGCTCATTTCTCATTGAACTTTTAAAATTATTTATAGTGTTGTTTACTAAATAAAAGTGCGTGATTTATGTAGTACAAAGTGCATTCAGTAAATAGTTCATTGAGAATAGTGAAATATCGCAGCATAGTGGTCACATCATGATTTTGCCCCAAACCTCCCTCGTAAGACGGTTCACGCGACTGTTTTTTTCGACATGAATAATTCATTACGTGATATTGGCTAAATGCTCTTCCGTGCGAAGCCAAAAAAGAAAGAAAGAAGAACGATTCAAATTGATAGTTGTGTTAGGCAATTAGGAAGCTGATTAAAGATGATATTTTTTTTTCTACGTCCAAAATGTGTCATTCTGTAAAAATACTCCGTGAGTACTTAGTGAGCATTTAGTGACCGCTCATTCTAACTTATTCAGGGGATTTGCACTATTGACAGCTCGTTTCCCGACGAGAGCGACAGGAGAGACGAGGCAACTACAATTTAAGTGTCTTCAGGGCAATAAGCTTTTAATAAACTAGAGCTCATCAGACAGGATCGTGGATAAGCTCTAGTTTATAATAGGTGTACAAATAATTTCCGCCTTTTTTTGAACATGTGGACGAACATTATCATGTAGGGAAAATAATTTTAATATATCTGGAGCAATTAACGGGCGCGTTTTTGCTCCGCCTTCCATTTTCCTCTAATAATGCTTCCAATTCCGTGTCTTCCTACGATTTCGGTCTTCCACCACTACGTTCTTTGTCTTCCACGTCAAAGTCACAGTTTCTAGACTTCTAAAACTTATTTCATTTAAAGTAGCTTCACCATAAGTTTCTACAAGCAACCGATGGGCCTCTGCTGTAGATTTTTTCAAATTAAAGTAAATCAAATTCCCGCAAATGACGCTTATTCGGCACAAAACCTGACATTTTTGTACAAAAAGAAATATGTGAGCTAATACGAAGTCACTAATACTCTAAGTATATCTTTTAACTTACGATATTACATTTTACATCTGACAATTTCAACGTAACCTCTTAGTGAGAACATTTTTTGTTAAACGGCGGAAATTTATTTGTACACCTAATAAAGTTTAAAAAATAATATAAAAAAGAGGCTATTGCCCTGTTGTGAAACAATACAGGCTTATAAATTATTTATAAGCCTGCGTTGGACACACATTTTCCATTCCTTAATCAAAATGTAAAAATATGAATCAAAATGTAAAATGGATTATGAAAAAAGGGAAACGATTAAAAAATAAAATTTGAATGAACTTCAATGTAAATTGGTTTAAGGTTAATTTTGAATATTTGGCCAAAATGTGTCATGGACGTTTTAATTACTTATAATTTTATAAATTAAATTAAAATATTTTTATTTATAGTGTACTAGCTTTTGCCCGCGGCAACGCTCGCTTTAAATTCGAGGAAACACGGGACCCCTTTCCCAAATTTCCATCCCCAATTTTAGGTAGGTAATGGCAGAAATTTTCAAAAAAAGAATTATTTGTAGACAGCTATTTCTCGTTGGTAACAAAGAGTTCGTTTACCGATTTTTGGCTTCCTACCATGAAAACTGCGAAAATTCGTAAATAAAACGTCACGCACTTTTTCAAAGGCTTGGGGGTGGATTTCGAAAAAAATAAAAGAATTATTTTTCTTAGTCACAAATAGTCCACATACCCATTTTAGGGATAGGTATGAAATCTTAAAAAAGCTTAGCTATAGCACTTAAAAAATCACATAAATTCGTCGCTCCGTTTTGCGTGAGAGACGGACAAACAATGAGACACGCACACATTCCCATTTATTATATTAGTATGGATGACAAAAATTCACAATATGTCCACTGGAAGAAGTTGGGCCCGGCTGCTAGTTTTGTATTAAATCTAAAAGCAAAATTCCTCTATTCAAATTGGGCTGAGAATAAGCACTTTTTGAACATCAAATGTCAATCCTTAATAATATTATATATAAATCGAGTGAGCTTGTTTGTTTGTTCAGCTTTCACGCCGTAACTACTGAATCGATTGCTTTGAAATTTTGCATACGTAAAATTAGAAGTCTGGATTAAATAATAGGGTGTCTACTTTTTATCCCGGAAAAAAAATCCCACGGGAAAATCTAAATAGCGCGATATAACCGAATTCCAAGCGGGCAAAGCCGCGTGCGGAAAGCTAATTACATTAGACAGTCCCCCAAAAACGCCCGTCCTTCTCCACTTCCTAGTACTCTCGCTCGGAAGAAGAAGTAGCAGAACAAACACCCCATATATAACATACTATGTAGGTACAGTAACGAATACAAGAAAACATAACAACAATAAAATTATTTATCACTAGCTTTCCGCCCACGGCATCGCCCGCGTGGAGTTCGGTTATATCGCGCTTTTTAGATTTCCCTCGGGAATATCAAATTTTTCCGGGATAACAAGTAGCCTATGTCCTTTCTCATGCTCTAAACTATCTGTGTACCAAATTTCATTACAATCGGTTCAGTAGTTTTGGCGTGAAAGCCGAACAGACAGACAGACTGACAGAGACACTTTCGCATTCATAATATTAGTATGGATATGCCAGCTAGCCACGCCAAAATACCAGCAAAGCAAATATATAGTTAAGTTCATTATCATCATCATTTTCACACATTAATTGTCTGTAACTCCTATGATAAAGAGGTGTTTGTTAAATGACCCGTGGATACCAGTACCAGCAGTAATTTTGCACAGCTTTATTTTACTAAGACGGAGAACCTGTTTCATGACTCGGCAACAAATTGGGGGAAGTGCATTCTCCTAAGCCATTTGCCGTATGTTGCGTCCAATGTTTATCATGCTGGTCTTTAGTGCACTTTCTTATCAGAATACTTAAGAAGGAGTGGTCCGCGCCCCGTTCGACTGGTGGCAAGTCTGTTGACTTAATCTTTACCTCACGATATCCTGTGTCCTTTGATCCATTGAATGGTTATATTATTGAGGATACCAAGGCGCGCGAGGTGCTGGTGACACTCATATCATCATCATCGTCAATTTTTCTATCGTCCCACTGCTGGGCATATGTCTCCTATCATACAGAGAAGGATTGAGCGTAATCACCACGCTTGCTCAATGCGGGTTGACGATTTCAGACTTTCAAGTCCAGGTTTCCTCAACATGTTTTCCTTCACCTTATAAGCAGTCATTGGTGTCCAAAATATACTTAGAAAGTACATATAACTTAGAAAAGTTACATTGGCACTTGCCTGACCTGAAATCGAACCCGCGCACTCAACAACCACTAGGCCACCACGATGTTGACGCTCGTATATCAGCCCAGAATATGAATAACAACTCAGCTCTTGCAGAACAGCCATGCTATTTGAATGAGTGGTCCTTTTCTTCCCCGGCTAAAATGAACGAAGTAGCAAAAAAATGCCCATGCATTCCACCTGGAACACAAGGTTGTGGACCCCAAATGGCGAGGGTATATGACACAAGACTTCAGCACCTGTGCGACTACTTGATTTGGACCCATCTGTAAAAATGCGCAGCGCTGTTGGACGCAATCTCTCGTATCAGCAATATTTGTGAAGTTAGGATCTTGTATTTTAAATCGAAAATAAATTATTTGGATACCAGTTATTTATGACTTTCGTAAAAGGGAACACCTTGTGGAGTCCCTTGAGCAACGTGGTATGTGGTTTGTCTCTCATATCCCAGTGATTTAGAGTGTTAAGACATACTACCGCCATCGTTATGCTTCCTGTTGTATGAACAGGTTGAGTCAGTGGTAGTGGTGGTAGTCTCACTGTGGCTCCAACTGCAGGACTGTTAAATATTAAACTGTAACTTGATAATAAATTATTCATTTCATTATTAATTGTTATTTCTTTAAATATATTTAGGAACCATGAATCTAATTAGTCTCAGTCTTAATCTTACTACACTACGAGTTTTTTTAAAGAAAAATCTATATCAGTTCTAGATATTCACTCCATTTAGTATTTTCAGTCGACTGATTATTTGAATGACCATTGGATAGATAGTTCAAAGTAGGTACGTCATTTGCGTTTACATTGCCGCGTCAGCATTTTTTCACCAGCATCAACGTAGGTGCCACATTATTGCACTGCCAGCACAAAGACATGTGTCATGAATTATTTATGACGTCATAACTCTGTATAAGTATACAAGTTTATGTCACATTAATGTTAAATCAATAGTTGGCTCACGGGTTGAACGTGGAGCAAACTCAATCACTCTCTTGATTGCTTAGCGTCTTGGTAAACAAAGAAACAGGAGGGGAAACAAGATATGAAATAAAGCCTGCATTAATTAATATTAAACTAGATAGTTTCAGCTTTGTTTGTGTGTATATTGGGTTTACGTGCAGGTTAGGTCGTCCGTTCTGTTCGTGTTTGGTAATTCCCTCACAGACTCCATCAACAGTTTTCATCATACGAGATCTAAGTTAAAACAGCGCATTAAAAAAATGTTATTGGTCCCTATGGGTGAACTCTCAGTGCACCTATAACCTAAGTTGCTAGTTTAAAAGAATGACGTACTTTATGGGAACAGTGCTTTCATCTTTCAAAGTCGGTCCCGTATTAAAAGTCGTCCATCTTCATAAGTACTACATTCCTAAAAGTATATTCCCCTAATACCCTGAATATTAGTTTCCATGCCAAGCCAAGCCCTAGCATACATTTCGATATTGATATCGCTGTTCTTTAGTAAACACTGCTCAATGCCTACCTACGTTACCTTTAGGAAGATTTATGGAAAAAAGAGTTGAGATTATTGATCTGAACACACGAACAACTCAATAGTGAAACCTAGGTAATATGCTGTTTGCTGATTAAAATGTTACCTTTAAAAAGCTGAGGTTCTTCAAACAATCTTTCTTGCCAAATGAGGGCTCTAGGTGACTCGAAATAATGGGAAGTCGCCAATACTCAGCAGGGAATCACTGAGCAAACTTTTATCTCCCAAAGAGTAAACATCAAATAAACCTGTTTTTCACTTAAGTGTGAAGGCCACGCCATTGTCACCTAAAACAAATATTGACTGTTCTCCTTTTTACTGAAATTCGATACAAGCAATAAGTACTGGAGTGCTATTCTCTAGGATTTGAAGCTCACCCAAGTGAGCTCACATAATACTAAAGATGAGCTATTGTAAATAATATCGTAATCAAACGCCTATCGTTGTAAATGTACAGAATAACCTCCAATATAAACCTTAAAACCACATTGATTGAAACGCGATGCTATTCTAATTAAACACGTTCATTACTTGAAACACACAGCTTGGCTTCGTTATTTAACGAATAACTCCACCCCGTCGACACGTCAGGCGTAATCGAAACGTAGAACAATCGCACAATTTACCGGTGAAGACTGCCAACACACCACCTTGAGTTGCGGGTCACGATCTCCATCAATGAAATAGTCGACTAACTACGCATGCTCAACCGTACGTGTTCCCCTGATCATGACACGTTGTACAGCCAATAGTGTCAGCTTCATTAAACACAAGTACCTACCGCCTTAACGAGAAAGGGGATCCATTTCGGGCATCATAATGACCAAACAATGCATTTCGATTGTGAGCAAAAATCTTGTAGAGTCCAATCACGTTCATATTGTTCATATTTTGAGTTTCGGTGAACTTTTTGTTGTTGGATTTCAGCCTTATTAGAGTCAATATGTTTGTTATTTGAGGCACGCAAAGCGAAAACAGGTCAACCCGGTGGCTACCGACTGTGTCTATAGACCGTATACAATGAGAAAAACATAGTAGCTGAACGCGTATGAACTGCAAAGCGCCAAATCCAAAGTCGGTGCAATGTTTCACGTCCTTCCGATAGCATCGCATTTATGATGACCGTGAAAATAAAGCAATCGGCTGTGAAATGGAATCCGCAACATTGTTTCCTCTCGCGTTTACCGTTAACGCTTACTTGCGAATCGAAGTTACTTGCGCGTAAAACACTGGTGTATTTGCGGCATTTGTTGGTACATTAGTAAGTGGACTGGTCGAGCCGTTCGTAATTGACTGCTCGCTTAGACAGTGATGAGTCAGCTTTTTACTGATCAATTCTGCAATCGTACCGGCATCAACATCTTCGTTTTCTTGTATTAAAAGCAGTTCCATGACCAACTGACTGATCAAGCGCTAACTAATGAAAAACAAAATAGGTAAATGGTCAAGAACCGTGCTATAAATGGGTCGAGGACTTGAATTATGTAAACGAAGAAGTCTGCAACAACTGCTTACTTATTAATATACTTACTAACAATGCAATGCAAAGCCATAAACGCCTCTAAATTACTATAGCATGCAAACCAAGGAATGTAATGTTGAAACTAGTTGCAAAAGCGAGGTAATTCTGTGATGATAAATCGATCTTTATTTTTATTTTTTAATAGAGCACGGCATTTGATTAGAAAAAATTGGTTCACATAACAATTGCGGTACCTTCACTATGATCACTTACTTTACTTGGGGTTTAGAGTAAAGCCACCGAATTTTCAGTAAGTACACCCTCAACCAAAAGGGCACGTCGTCTGCCCGCTACGACGGAGAGGGACGCTATCGAGGTGCTACTATTCAATTGTGTGTTACATTTATTAGTATCTTCTTCTTCTTCTTCAGCCTATAGAGGTCCACTGCTGGACAAAGGCCTCCTCTAAGACTTTCCACGGTGACCGGTCTTGTGCTACCCGCATCCATCGGCTTCCCGCGACCTTCACCAGGTCATTGGTCCACCTTGTTGGGGGTTCCATAGGCTGCGTCTTCCGGTACGTGGCCGCCACTCCAGAACATTACTGCCCCATCGGCCATCGGTTCTACGAGCAATGTGCACCACCCACAGCCCCTTAATTTTAGCGACTCGAAGAGCTATGTCGATGACTTTGGTTACTTGATTACTACCACAACCAAATTACTACCTCCACAAAATTGCAAGTCTCCGTACGGTAAATAACAGACCTGCAGATTTTTCCTCGCGAGATGCTGTAGTTCATCAAGGTCTGTATGATGTAGCTATGAACTATCAACCTCTCATGCATTATTATTACATTGAGGAGACGGTCTCGTAGAAAGCGGAGTTGTGTATTCAGACTATAATTTGGAATTGCATAAAAAGCCGGTATCGGTCTTAACTTCTGAGGGATACTATAATATCCCGCGAAATTAATTATTTCTTCCGTTTTTTTGCGTTATCGAGATGTATTTTTATGATTATAATTTGATGAATAAATATTTTTCACGCCCTCGAATTATACTTACTAGAATTTCGTGGACTATTCAGCCGGTTTTGCCTAAAATGAATGTTTCATTTTAGGCAAAACCTGAGCATCTTAAAAACCATAAATTGTGTTTTATTGTCGGTTTATGAAATTTAGATTTATGTGATGATATCCCAAAAAGTACAAGTCGTGGTGGCCCAGTGGTTAAAACACCAGCCTCTCAAGTATGAGTGTGCAGGTTCGATTACTGGTCAGATAAGTACCAATGTTACTTTTCTATAGTTATATAATATTTACCTACTTTCTAAGTATATCTTGGACGCCAATGACTGATTACAAGGTGAAGGAAAACAACTTGAGGAAACCTGGACCTTAAGTCTGAAATCGCCAACTTGCATTGAGCAAGCGTGGTGATTACGCTCAATCCTTCTCTGTATGAGAGGAGACCTGTGCCCAGCAGTGGGACGATAAAAAGGTTGATGATGATGATCCTAAAAAATATTTAACATAACTCTAAAAAAGGCAATACAAACGAAACCTACAATTAGTTCAGAGAGCTTGTAACTATCAAAATTCACTAATTCTTGATCATAATGTCTGCATGTATTCGACTGTGCCTTACAAGCGTATTGCAAGAATGTTCCGCTTACTCGCTTCACTAACTGTGGAACCAACGACTGAACCTATGTAAGGTCACAAACGTGTTTCTAAGGACGAATTCATCACATTTTGCGTTTTTATTACCAGCATTCCGTACAAAGGAAAATGTATAGCAGTATTCAATAATAAATTTAATTTAGACACGAGGTTATAAGCCCGATCATTTTCATTTAATTACTTTCACAAATTCTCATAAGCCATCATTTGTTCAGTCCAACTTGGCTTCCTAATGGACGATGTTCTCACCGTTAAGGTTTTAATTAAAAATACTTGGAACTCAGCGATATGTTACTTCCTAAAGAATTTTAATATATATTTATCATCCAGTCTCGCATAAATAATAGGAACTTTTGTTTGTATGTAGAGAACCGTGATAATTATATCGTTTTACAAAATCGTTTGATTCTGAACAATACTTTTTCTACGACCATTTGGTAATTTGCTTAATAAATAACCATAAGTCATATCTCAATAGTACACATTCCTGCCAATTCGTGTTACAATGACCATTTCCACACGGGTAAATCGTACTGCAACGAAACTTTTTTTTTTTATGGCTATGGCTACAATAAATCATCATATAATTATGCCAAAAAGCGCGCGTATTTGCGTCACGACTAAACATCGCATGTTATTAGGCTGTATAGAATTGCCTTTGCCTTTCATTTGTGCGATTTTAACAACAAAACAAGTAACAACATTGCGCGCGCCGCGCTTTTTTCGCGCCATTGTTAACTTTTACTTGCATTTATAAATAAAATAGTTCACAGTAACAGTTTTGAAAATGAGTGATATCAGTGATAATAGCGAAATGGACAATATCTTAATGCCTCCTGAAATGATAGAAATAGCTATGGATACCATAAAAGAATTGCTACCACATAAATCAAGGAAAAAATATGAAAAGTCTTACCAATTATTTCAAGGACGTAGGAAAAGTTTTGTATGCCACTGCCGCAAACAGCTATTGTAATATTCGTGCTGATCTATTGTGCTACTCAGCTTCGCTTCGGGGCACAAACTAAGGATCTATTGTGCCACTCATTTTCGCCTCATGGTACAAACTATCACTCATATTACAATAGCTATCATTGCTTGACAGTGGCATAAATAACTATTGTGTGCTACTAAGTGTTTATATTTCAACCGAAAAATGTCCAATGCCGGACACCCAAGCAGCGTCACTTCGATCAGTTCTCTCTACGATACTTAAGTTACAATAAATGTCCGACTTTTTGAAGTGAACATTATCAGATAAAGCAAAAATACCTTTTCACTCATGTAAGTACCTTCCTAACCGTTCATGCTCTTCAGCGGAGCTTCCATAAATTTGCTGATACACATAGGTACTTAAATTGCCGACACAGGATCTAAATTGCTCGGAAAAATGTTTAATCACCCAAAAGACCACCCAACATAAATTATGCAGATAGACGAATTCGTAATTGGATTTCTAAAGTATTCCCTTTGAATGAAAAACACTGTGAATGGCGGCTACGGAGGTGTGTTTCATTTCCCATTCGGAGGGTTAAACAAACATAGTTTCGACTTTTGTGAGGCCTTGACTTGAGCTACTGTACACTTAACCCACTATATATACATAAATAGGGTGTGTCGACCCACTTTTACATCAGTTTTTCACGCAGGTATTCATTGCAATCTGAGAGATGAAACCCTAATGTACGCTGAATTATGCATACCTAGCTTGAACGTCCTTCAAGACATTCCGTGAATAAAAGAGCAACAAAACTAGAGAGAATAATAGACTCTCAGCATCTGAATGGAATACACCATCCTTCTTCACTATGTCAACGTTACATTAAAACTACATTTGTTATTTTCTTTTATACTATCTTCTACTCGCCATTTTGTTTGCGTGGAAATCGTAAGACACAAAAGGAAACCGTGAATCTAGCAAGTAATTTTAGAAAACTTAGAACGGTTTTGTCGGCTATTAAAAAAGTACTGTTCATTTTAACCGGTTAGGTTTTGCATTGTACCATAAAAAACCGGATTGGTTTGGATAGCCGATGGGTATAAAATTATTTATTGTGTACATAATAAAGTTCAAGTGACTCCTGAAATTTTTCTATAACTTTTTCAGTAGTGGTAAATACGTAGATATTAGAGTAAGTCTAATATCTACGTAATTACCATTACTTTAAGTTGATATTACAATGAACATGTTGATAGTACAATTTCCAATATTTGGAATTGAGTAGACTTTACCTTTCCACATGACGCAACACTGACACACTGACTGATGCATTCTTACAAATTATTTCTGGTGGAAAGCTGCCACTAAAATAATATAGGTAACATTACATTTTAAACACAGAAAGAATGAAAAAAAACTATTTAGGTACGTTCTACCAACTATAAACTCCTTTTATTCGTAGGGAAGGGAACTAAGGTTTGGAAAGCAGTCGTCCAACCTTTAAGCTATTTTCTTTGTTACTAGCGACCGCCCGCGACTTCGTTCGCGTTTATATGCTCCGCTCCTATTGGTCGCAGCGATGTTATATAGCCTAAAGCCTTCCTGGATTAATGGGCTATCAAAAGCAAAAATAATAATTTTTCAAATCGGACCAGTAGTTCTTGGGATTAACGCGTTCAAAAAAACAAACAAACTCTTCAACTTTATATGTTAGTATAGATAGGTAAGTTGATTAAAATAGCCGTGATTGACTAAAAGATTAAATTTTTAGCTTCTAACCTTGAAACTCGTATTATAAAGTTAGCAGTAGACTATAGGTAAAAGAATACCAAAAAATAGTCATATTTTCCATCCATCATACTTCAACTAGAGACTTCATTACGATATTATTTTATGTAATGTTTTTAAATTCATACACTTAAGAGAGTTAGGATATAAAACGTAGTGTCCCAATCTATAAAATGCGTCACGATTTTGGAGTATTAAGTCTTTTATACGAATTAACTCAGTGAAACTTTACAGTCCGATTATTTTCCGAAGACAATTACTCGGCTTACAACTGTTAAACTTTGTGAAATGAACATCGCCAGTGAGGCGCCGCTCACCGAGGGTTACATTTTTACGGATTCCCTACAAATCTTGTAAACCTTTTGTTTAAATGCGGAGAATGTCAGCAATTACGTCCTTCATTCGTGTTATTTTATTGAATTTTGTGCCAAGGTTCCATGTAAACAATTACAAGGAACTCGATAAACACGTTCGGCATGTTCGGATTGTATTTTGCCACATAAATACTTAAGAAGCTCGTTCGTACAATAACAATACATCTGACGGTACAGCGGGGACACCTGTATTTATTAGAAGTCAGGCGTGCCTGGAGTAGAAATACGTGACGTCGAAAGTATTCGGATCATCCAGAGCTGTGGTTTGTACAATTTCACTGTCGATTACGTTGACATAAGTCGGGCCGCGCCGTTCAACAACAGACAAAGGGACAATAGTCTAGCTTTAAGAATGTATTCTGCTTGCGCGGGAAAATAGAAAACTCCAAGAGGATTTATAGACAGCAAAAGCAAAGCTTTGTTTGCGTAGCGATAGTGAGCTATATTGCGGTTACACAACAGCACGTAAGCAATCTTAGGTTTAGTTGGTTAACCACATAATAATATGTAGGTAGGTATGCTTTGACCGCACGGAATATGCCTCCTGCGCGCCTAGATAATGTTGTAGTACGTATGAATAAAGTTACTTTGATACTGAGTGCAGAGCGTTCGGTATCTTTCGACAACTCGACAGTATCGTTTTGTCTAGAGCGGGATCTCAGCGCCTTTCGTGACTCGCCTCGTCCTTGACTAAGACCGGTTCACCATCCTACACCGCAGAATGTGGACTTATAGCTAAGTATGCAGCCTAGATATTTATCAAGACCATTCTGTCTTCAAAAAGCCACCCACGCTGTAATATTTCGATGCCTTTTTAAAAAAGGATATTATTGAGTTTATTTAGTCTCGATCTAATTTTAATATGTAAATTCAACGATATTTTAGCCATTCATAAACGGAGGCTATAAAATTTAGGCTCGGTCAAGGAGTGATTGGTTCTTGGCTTGTTTACCGCAAAATCTGGCGTTAAATAAAATAAACATGAATGAAACCTGTACAGAAACGAAATGAGGATATAGACAAAGTTTTAAAAACGAGGTCACACTGGAAACGATATTACAAGATCCAAAGTTAGTGTGAAGTCATTTTTTTATAATTATAAACTAGCGCTTAACCGCAATCCCGCCTGAAGGTGAGCAGTGATCCATAATCGTTGATCGCGCGCTAGTTTATTAAGAGCTTATTCACCTTGAAGACACTTAAATTATTGTGAGATGAAAACACCCCCGCTGGCAAATTGTTCCAGTTCCTCGATGCACGCGGTATAAAAGACGAGGCGAAATGCTTCGTCCGGATCGTGCTAGCATCAACAACGTAAGGGTGGAAACTCAGCGTACGACGGGTGTCCGATGACGGAACGGAGATGAAGGAATTAAGTAATGCAATTCCCTCGCATACTATTCAGTGCGTGAATATTATCAAATGCATCCTATAGAAACTCCAGGCTGTGGAGAATATTTTGACCGACATTCTAGGCGAGTGGCTAAAATTTAGCTAACCTTCAAAGCGAAGCTTTCAAAAATGCAATACTCCAACTAGTTTTCACCAACAATACCATATAACTAAATATGTATACATACTAATGTTATAAATGCGAAAGTAACTCTGTCTGTCTGTCTATCTATATGTTACGCTTTTCCGCTTAAACATCTCAACCGATTTTTATGAAATTTGGCACAGACAATCTTTAGACCCTAAGAAAGAACATAGGCTATCTTTTATTGAAAAATTTGATATTCCCGAGGGAAAACTAAAAAGTGCGATATAACCGAATTCCACGCGGGCGAAGCCGCGGGCGGAATGCTAGTATAATCTATACTAATATATAAAGCTGAAGAGTTTGTTTGTATGTTTGTTTGTTTGTTCGCGCTAATCTCGGGAACTACTGGTCCGATTTGAAAAATTCTTTTTGCGTTGGATAGCCCATTAATCCACGAAGGCTTTAGGCTATATAATAACATCACGCTGCGACTAATAGGAGCGGAGCATAACTAACTCCACGCGAACGAAGTCGCTGGCGGCAGCTAGTATAAAAATAACACACAAATCAAATATCGCAATTTAAATTTATTCTGTTACATAATAATTTTTAAAGATGCTGCAACAGCTCAACTTTTAAGGCGCGGTGCAGCACCTCGGAGATCGTGAGAGCGACCCCAGCCTGTTGACAATTAACATGGATAAAGTTATATATACCTTCTTTTTTCTTTATCATCAACCTTTTTATCGCCCCACTGCTGGGCACAGGCCTCCTCTCATACAGAGAAGGATTGAGCGAAATCACCACGCTTGCTCAATGCGGATTAACGATTTCAGACTTAGAAGTCCAGGTTTCCGTAAGATGTTTTCTTTCACCTTGTCATTGGTGTCCAAGATATACTTAGAAAATACATATAACTTAGAAAAGTTATATTGGTACTTGCCTGACCTTCTTTCAATTAAGCGACTTCAAAAAGGAGGAGATTACTCAATTCGACCGTACTATATATGACTTTTGTTTATGTTGTTCGCGGATAACTTCGTCGTTTATGAACCGATTTTAATCATTCTTTTTTTGTTGGAAAGAAGATATTGCCAAGATAGCCCCATGACAAGGACATCTGGATCTGATGACCAGAGAAATCAAGGGGAACGTTCAAAAATCGTAGGGGTGACTAGTGCATTTCTTAGTATTTTCATTAAGTATTTTAAAGCACTACAATTTAATAAAGGTCTGCAGTAGATCTGATGATGAAGCCGAGAGAAAGTCGAAGGAACTCCTCAACAATTCACAACCTTGTGTTTGGGCTTGATTAATTTGTATTGATTAGAACTTTACATCTAGATGGGTATACTTGTGACTGTCATAAGTGCTCTGATGATGAAGACGAAGGCCAGTTCCGGGAACTCCTCAACGGTTTACAGTAGCTACTTTGTGTTTGGACTTAATTCATTTATATTGATGAGAACTTAGCACCGTTGGGTTAAAATAATGGTCTGCAGTAAATATAATAATGAAGACCATAGGCAGTTGAGGGAATTCTTCAAAAAACGGGTAAAAATTAAAGTAAACAAAATTACGTCGGTTCCCAACTATATTCCGTCAGCTACCAGTCTGACCAGATGCAACTGAATACATAGTACTTTTCACAACTAAAAAGTGTAAAATTAAACCTTATATACAAAAAAAAAAACAACCGATTTCCTGAAACCACTACAAAGTGAAAAATAACTAATTTCGGAAGTCGGTGTCAAAAATGAAATGTACAAAAACCAAAGACACCGAATTCCAAAAGTAGTTAATTTTCACTTTGTAGTAGTTTTTGGAAGTCGGTTGTATTTTATTAAAAATTATTAATTATAAAATATAACCTATAAATTAATATAGATGGCTAATGATTTTTGAAAAATAAATTCAATTATAGTAAACCTGAATATGCTTATAATTAAGCGCTGAATATGCTTATAATCGAGCACTGAATATGCTTATAATCAAGCACTGAATATGCTTCTAATTAAGCGTTTGAAATGTTTTGTATGAGAATACTGCCCACTTGTGACTCGAGAGAGTACCTCTTAACGTGATTATACGCTCTAGTTCACTGATGTTATCCACCGACTGTTTTTATTATATTTCCAGGGTGCTTATTCACTGATAGCCTTTTAAGCCTGTGGAACGTAAATTGCTGACAGGCTTATAATATTTTTGCTGAGCTGGTCTCGATCGATTCGATTGAAGAGGATTTTTTTATAATTTTTTGAAGTTACGTATCGTTTAATACTTAGGTTTTGCTTAATTATCTCTATTTCAGACATCAGGCTTTGTTTTACCTCTATACGCATATTTAATAACGCTTATATCCATTTACCAATGTATACCTCCTTGCTACTGCTTTATAGAATCAAAACTACATTGTACGGAATACCTATAAAATACGAGGTCAGATATGTAATAGAATTGTGTCTACTTTGATATGACGTAATGCGTATCAAGTTTGCATATCGCAAATATAAACTCCATAACATATATCATGAGAACTAATACTTTTCATTTCCAACACAGCCAGGTCAACGCGTGATGGTCATGTCCAAACGTGACCTCCTAATAACTCCTATGAGAGTATGCATGCGCGCGTCCCACTTCAAACCTCGAGGACTGATTCACACTACATTAAATTCACTAAAATGCTGTAGCAGCGTCGTATATGAGCGCATATTACTTCAGTTATTACTTTCGTATATAGCTCCAACTCCAGCTTTCGCATACAACTTTAATGCATTATGATTTGGAGACACTAAATTGGTTCATGTACTGATTGAACAGATTAAATATCTCCAAGCTATAGGTACTATAAACAATCATCAGCTCTTTGTTTGCTGCGTGATTAACTGCTAGTGTCTCAAACTCTTTAATAATAACAATGAGAATGAGTTGTAGGCAGTGAATTTGAATAAATGCAACTTAACATTTTATGTTTAATTTCATCACTATTGCTCTCAAAACGGTAGAGGATAATATCGTGAAGAAACCATTATGTCGTAAAACATACATATTATATACATAATATATCTAGCGGACCCCGGTCTTCAACGCGAAAGCCGCGGACGCAACCGGGATTATACGCTGAGATGATGGTGATACATATACAACGTGTAACAAAAAGGGTATATACATAACAAGGGCATGGCATCTTTACACAATATCAATCGATATTGGAAGGGTTTTTTTTATCCTATTTCTTTTTTTTAGGAAGTTATGAGGAAAAACATCGGCTGTGATAGGCTACTACCATACTAGGTGCACAGAATTGTTGAAGACATTTATCGAATTTTACCAAGTAATATGACGTATAACGAGTAGTTATTAATGTACGTAGTGTAGTGATTTCTGTAGTGGTTCGTTATGATTTGATTTTAAGAAACACACGAAACCGAAAATTTGGTATCAATTTTTGAGTATTTTATTTTGAGTTGAAACCCTTCCCATATCGTTTGATATCATCTAAAGATGCCATGCCCTTGGTATGTATATAGACTATATACCCTTTATGTTACACGTTGTATCATCATCATCTCAGCGTATCATCATCATCAGCCTCTTGTCCACTGCTGGACATAGGCCTCCTCCATGGAACGCCAACAAGCTCGATCCTGAGCAGTTCTCCGCCAGCCACTACCAGCCATCTTCTCAGCGTATAATCCCGGTTAATCGACGTCGCTGACCCAGTGCGGCTTAGTAAATATAATATATATATATGTCACAGACAGCGACGGCAGAGCGGTAGGGTTAACAGCATCTTGGTGTAATGGTACGGGTTCCATTACGTAGGTGAGTTTTAAATTAAAGCACGACGTGTAAATATACCCTCCAGTCTTGACAATCACAATTTAAATAGGCAAACCGACAGTTTCGGTTCGGAGAAGTGTCTTGGTCCGCGTCTCGATGCAAAGTGACCGTTCGAGGAACCCCACTTTCCAAAGCGACTCCGTCCATGTGCCGCCATCACAAAATGACGGCACAAGCGTTTGCCCCTGAACTACGTAAATCAAATGAGCAAATTTTCTTCAAATAATTTCGACGATCTCCAACATGTTTTTAATATGCCGGCACTGGGCCAGCGACGTTCATTATGGCCGACTTCCTTTAACAGAGCGCAGCCCAGTGGAGCCCTGTGTGTGAAAAAGAAATTTGTAAAGTTTATTATTTTGTAATTTAATGAATAGATAATGGGGTGAGCAAAAACTTTTGACCGGTAGTGTATACATATATGTGTATATTTTTTATTATTTTTTATTAGTTATAAACTAGTGCTTGACTGCAATCCCGCCTAATGGTAAGCAGTGATGCAATCGTTGATGGTAAAACGCACTAGCTTATTAAGCACATTCACTCAAAAAAACTGAGTGAATAGGAAGGAAGACGACATATACTTATATATATTTAATACTAGCTTTCCGCCCGCGGCTTCGCCCGCGTAAATTTCGGTTATATCGCGCTTTTTAGATTTCCCTCGGGAACATCAAATTTTTCCGGGATAATAATAATAATAATAGCCTGATATAGTGCTGGTGGATCGATCAGAGCGGCGTGCAATGATTGTTGACATAACCATCCCACATGATGAGAACCTCGTGAAAGCTGAGAAGGATAAACAAATCAAGTATCTTGACTTGGCTCACGAGGTTGTCGACATGTGGGAAGTGGATTCAGCAATCATTGTACCGATAGTCGTGACAGCCAATGGCTTAATAGCCAAGAGCCTCGACCAACACCTCAGGAGGCTCTCGTTAGGCAGCTGGATCAAGGGCTTGATTCAGAAAGCGGTACTGCTGGACACGGCTCGCATCGTCAGGAAGTTCCTCTCTCTGGAGCCCTGACCGCCGGTAGCTTGGACCCTGTTCCCGATACCGGTGGGCTACTATTTTTTTTTTATTTTTTTATATTTTTAAATGTTTTTATATATATTTTTGTTATGTAGAAATATTTAAAAATATAATTTATAAGTGTATTTATTGAAATAAAGGAGATAATAATAAATAATGGCAACACCGACGTCAATGTCAACATCTCTTTTGATAGCTCTTCTTAATTAAATATATATAAAATTATTTCAAGCAATTTACATATTTATACTATACACGTGGCATTCAAAACGAAATTCTTAAAACATATTATTTATAAATATCAAGACGATAAAATGAAAAGAAAGCATGCAACAAGGAAAAGAAAATCAGTGACATCTGTCATGTCACCTGCACAGTCCAATATACAATAAAGATGAGAAAATTATCAAAATGTTGACAAGAGCAGCCAAACGAAGAGCACGCCCACCACCTCCGGACTCGTCGCTCAGCACCGCCTCGCCGCCGCCGGTCTCCAGCGCCACTGTGAACGCTGTGAGGACACCGGCCGTGGTAGTTGCGTCGAGCTCGAGCGACGAGTATTTCTCTCCGCCGACGTCGCCAACACCTGTACGTCGGCAGGGGAGAGGCCGGCCACCGAAGAGCTTGGGACTTAGGGGCCATCCGGCCCCGAGCCGGGTCCCCGCTGCCGGTGGTTGTGTGCAGCGCATGAGATGGACTCAAACAATGAATGAGAACGTCATGCGCGCATATTACGGGGCTACAGAGGGGGGAACTAACCTCACTGCGTACCGTGAAAGGATGCTGTCTCTGTTTCAGGCACTGGAACCAACTGTCAACGTCTCGGCCCAACGACTGTCGGATCAGGTGCGGGTCATCCAACGCAATCACAGGTTGGACGACATCGCACTTGATAGGCTGCGCTCAGAGGTACTGAGCAACCAAATCGCCCCGACTCTGACACAGACTGCGGCACAAGCGTCAATTATTGATGCTGTTCCGCCGCGGTCCAATCGCGTTGAAGAAGAGGACGATAGGGTTGAAACAGTAAGTAGCCAGTATAACGACCGACTGAGGAGCGCACTGGAGGATGCGTTCCGCGACTACAGATCCACTCCAACCAACCTTAGACCCCGGTTACCACGGCTACCTATGCACAAAAAAAATAGGGCGCTGGTGTGTGCTTTGGACTCGCAGCTCAAGAATTTCTTCGAGAGCAGCGAGGATCTCATTGATACACACTCGATCCTGTATTGCGCGGCTGTAGCGGCATGTCGATTAGCCAAAGTCAAGTTCCCAAATTGTGAAGAAGCTACTCGACCAAAACTAGCCGTACCAGCCTGGCAACGCAGAATCGAGCGTCGTATCGATGGGACCAGGGTACTCATCGGCAAACTATACTGCTTCAGGGAGGGCAATACTAGACCACGAGTGATGCGCTTTGTGAGACAGGCATTCTCGGGGACTGGTATTAGCCCTCGAGAATACATAAATAATGTCACAGAGCGCATCGACTTCCTGAAGCAGAAAGTTTGTGCATGGGCGAGCCGTATTCGGCGGTATAAGAAGCGAGTGGATCGATATACGCAGAATCGCATGTTCCAGAGCGATGAGAGGTGGGTATATAGAGCTTGGGAGCGACCTGAACAAAACGAGGCTGACGAGTGCCGCCCGGATGATGCCACCACAAGTGCATTCTGGCGCGGCATTTGGTCGGTATCCGTTTGTCACACTGAGGGTGACTGGACACAGGATGTCGAACAAGTGTGTGAAGCTATACCAGAAATGGATAACATCCTAATAACACCATTAGATGTAGCCACAGCAGTCCGTTCGTTACCGAACTGGAAATCTCCGGGACCGGACGGGCTGCATAACTTTTGGTTAAAATGGCTAAGTAGTTCACACACTTGTTTGGCATCTCAATTCCAGTCATCCTTAGAGTCTGGTTCGCTACCCCAGTTCTTAACAACTGGAATTACCCACCTGCTCCACAAATCAGGTAGCACCGCGGAACCCAAAAATTATAGACCGATCACTTGTTTACCAACGGTCTATAAAGTTCTTACATCCATTTTGAAAGCTAAAATAAACAATCATCTTGACAGCAACTCCATCATGTCTGTCTCTCAAAATGGATGTAGGAGCGGGTCCCGTGGTACTAAGGAGCTACTCCTCATAGACATGGCCATCAGCCAACAGGTTCGTCGATCCCGCAAGGATCTCTCCACCTGCTGGATAGATTATAAGAAGGCCTACGATTCGGTGCCACATACATGGCTTATGAGGGTGCTGGAGTTGTACAAGATAAATGCAACTCTACGCACTTTCCTTAGGTCGTGTATGGGGCAATGGAAGACAGTCCTTCGCTATCCAGGGAGTCGACAGATCCAGGGGAACGATGAACCTGTATGGATTAAGCGGGGAATATTCCAGGGCGACAGTCTGAGTCCACTTTGGTTCTGCTTAGCTCTGAATCCTCTAAGCACACTGCTGGAGGATTCAGGGCTGGGTTATCGATTGAAGAGAGGTGGTCAGGTCATATCTCACCTCCTCTACATGGATGATTTGAAACTTTTTGCCCCCAATAAATTGCATCTGATGAAGCTACTGAATGTAACAGAAACTTTTAGTAGTGGCATTAAAATGGAATTTGGTGTGGATAAATGTGCAGTCATGCATGTAAAGCGAGGGCAGATTATGGAATCCGAGGGAATTACACTCCCGGATTCCATACACCTTAGATCCCTCTCCTCAATCGAGAGCTATAAATATTTGGGTATGTCGGAAGCGTTAGGTATCAGCGCTTCTTTGGTCGCCTGAAGAAGGTATTAAATAGTCTTCTTTCAGGCGGAAATAAGGTGCGCGCCTTCAACGGGTGGGTCATGCCGGTTTTGATGTACTCTTTCGGCATACTTAAATGGACTCAGACCGAACTTGACGCCCTGGATAGAAGGGTCCGTACACTGCTGACAGCAAACAGGATGCATCGGGTGATCACCGATCATCGACACCTCATCACCGATGATCGTGGGTACGATCATCGGTGATGAGGCTGTATATTCCGCGGAAGTGCGGGGGTCGAGGCTTTTTAAATGCGAAGACCCTCCACAACCGAGAGGTATTCAGTCTCAGGGAAATTTTTTTAAAAACCGTAGTGGGTATGCATCATGATGTAGTCACAGTAGACAAGGGGCTTACTCCGCTATCCATGGCGAAAGAGAACTGGCACAAGCCTATAATACTTACCACAGATGATCGCAAGATGGTATGGCAAAGCAAGGAACTTCACGGGCGATTTTATCGGGCTCTTCATGGGCCCGATGTTGACTTTTTAGCTTCCGTATCCTGGCTACGATTCGGTGACCTTTTCGGGGAAACTGAAGGTTTCGTCTGTGCGATTATGGACGAAGTTATCTTGACGAATAACTATCGGAGATATATTATGAAGGACGGGACGATTGACGTGTGTCGGGCATGTCACCATCCGGGTGAGTCCATCAGACATATTATCTCTGGTTGCTCTCGTCTGGCTAACAGCGAGTATTTGCACAGGCACAACCAAGTAGCTAGGATTATCCACCAGCAACTTGCTTTGAAATATAAACTTGTGGATTCTGAGGTACCATATTATAAGTATGTGCCCGACCCAGTTCTTGAAAATGACCATGTCACGTTATACTGGGATCGGTCTATCATTACTGACAGGACTATTGTTGCAAATAAGCCTGATATAGTAGTGATAGATCGATTAGCGCGCCTCGCAATGATTGTCGATGTTACCATTCCACATGACGGTAATCTCGTGAAAGCTGAGAAAGAGAAACAAATGAAATATCTCGACTTGGCGCACGAGGTTGTTGACATGTGGAATGTGAACTCGGCTGTCATTGTACCGATTGTCGTATCGGCCAATGGTTTGATAGCCAAGAGCCTCGACCAACATCTATTGAGGCTCTCGTTAGGCAGTTGGATCAAAGGCCTGATTCAAAAGGCAGTACTCCTCGATACGGCCCGCATCGTGAGGAGGTTCCTGTCTCTGGAGCCCTAACCACCGGTAGCTTGGACCCTGCTCCCGCCATCGGTGGAACACTATTTTTTATATTTTTAAATGTTTTTATGTTTTTTATAAATATTTAAAAATGTAAACGAATATGTATATGTAAAAAATAAACGGAATAATAATAAAACACCGTGTCACCGGCCGGGGGAATCAATAAGGCATATTATCTCCGGGTGTTCTCGTCTAGCTAACGGAGAGTACTTGCATAGACACAACCTTGTAGCCAGGATCATTCATCAGCAACTTGCTCTTAAATACAACCTTGTGGAATCGGAGGTGCCGTACTACAGGTATACGCCCGACCCAGTTCTCGAAAATGACCATATCACATTGTACTGGGATCGATCCATCATCACTGACAGGACTATTATTGCCAATAAGCCTGATATAGTGCCATAACCATCCCACATGATGAGAACCTCGTGAAAGCTGAGAAGGATAAACAAATCAAGTATCTTGACTTGGCTCACGAGGTTGTCGACATGTGGGAAGTGGATTCAGCAATCATTGTACCGATAGTCGTGACAGCCAATGGCTTAATAGCCAAGAGCCTCGACCAACACCTCAGGAGGCTCTCGTTAGGCAGCTGGATCAAGGGCTTGATTCAGAAAGCGGTACTGCTGGACACGGCTCGCATCGTCAGGAAGTTCCTCTCTCTGGAGCCCTGACCGCCGGTAGCTTGGACCCTGTTCCCGATACCGGTGGGCTACTATTTTTTTTATATTTTTAAATGTTTTTTATATATATTTTTGTTATGTAGAAATATTTAAAAATATAATTTATAAGTGTATTTATTGGAATAAAGGAGATAATAATAATAATCATTTATTTCAGGTAAGATACCCATAGTTTCACAAAAGTAAATATACACAGCAGACATGAAACACAAAGTAATAAAATAAAATTAAAAATAAAAGGTAAGGTAGGTTTTAAAATAAAAGGTAGCCTATGTGCTTTCTCGGGGTCTAAAGATTGTGTGCTTTCCGCCCGCGTCTTCGTCCGCGTGGTGTTCGGTTATATCGCGCTTTTTAGATTTCCCTCGGGAATATCAATTTTTTCCGGGATAACAGGTAGCCTATGTTTTTTCTCAGGGTCCAAAGATTGTCTGTGCCAAATTTCATCAAAATCGGTTGAGAGGTTTAGGCGGGAAAGCGTAACAGACAGACAGACAGACAGACAGACAGACAGAGTTACTTTCGCATTTATAATATTAGTATGGATGCCGCACTAGGCCAGCGAGGTTGATTATGGCCAACTCCCTTTAACAGAGCGCAGCCCAGTGGAGCCCTGTGTGTGAAAAAGAAATTTGCTAAAGTGTATAATTTTGAAAATTAATGAATGGATTATGGGGTGGGCTAAAGACTTTTGTAGGGTAGTGTATACATCTATACTAATATATAAAGCTGAAGAGTTTGTTTGTTTGTTTGAACGCGCTAATCTCAGGAACTACGGGCCCGATTTGAAAAATTATTTTCAAAACGCTACGATCAATAGGAGCAGAGCATATAAAAAAACGCGGACGACGTTCCACACGGCCGCTATTAGGTATATATATATATTTACTAAGCCGCACTGGGCCCGCGAGGTTGATTATGGCGAACTCCCTCAAACATAGTGAAGCAAGGCTTCACTGCTCAGCATATTTCAGATCTTAAACGTATACATGACCTGACAGTCTTCCGTCTGGCGTCCTTCTAAAAATCCCTCTAGCGTCATAATACAAGAGAAGAAAAGGTTTTTGCTTTTTTCATAGAATAGAGTAGTTTATTTTTTATATAAATTATTACGGAGATTTACTTGGCATGCCAATAAATATGTTTTTATTGTTTTAATGGTAAAACCTGAAAATCGTAAAAAGAGTAGGTAACTACAATATGTAGATTTACTACGTATCCTTATGAACAAGTACTCATAATATTGTATAACTTACTCCATAATGAAATTTTGACTTTATAAAGAACAAAATGTTTCGTCCAAACAAAAAACATTTAAGGCAATATCTTGAACAACGATACTTAATCAAAATTAATCCAAAAAGTTAGATGGCGCACTTTGAAGTTTTAAAATATGATTTAAGAAGTTAAACAGAGATTCTCAACAACTTGGTGTAAGTATATTTAAATTATTTTATCCGGTCATAAAGCCTTATTTAATTACTTTCTTCTCTTTTCTTCAATTGGAGACAACCAAAACCTGTGGATAATAAATTACAGGCAGGTCCCGGTTGCCATACGAACATCTAGTGGCAGCCGTTACGGGTTGTTGGAGCCCTCAAAAGTCCAACAATTGGTCTAACTGCAATGCTTCGACGTCGGCTCCTGGTTGTGGAGGTCAAACGGCAGTCGCTTCATGGAAAATGTCGAAGTTTAGCCATATCAGCAGTTGGACTGGTAAAGCGGACCCCAGACTCCACAGCTGAAAAGGCGTCGGATGCGACTGGGATTAACGCTGTGATGATGAATAAATTACAGGCTAGTTCTTATGTAAGTTGTTTTCCGTCGCAGACCATTTTAGTCAAATGGGCCATGTAGACACTCACTTCACACAATCACGGTTCAGGTAAAGTAACATGTAGAGTATCCACATGCGTCCATCTGTCTTCACGTAATAGTCAGAGTACTGTGGTGAAACTACGGGTACGATCTAGGAGCCACGGCGCTCTCACCTCCCGCCTGACGGAAGTCCTCACCGGACACGGTTGTTTCGGGATGTTCCTGTTCCGGATGAGGTGTGTTGGTCGCCCTGAAGACACGGTGGAGCATACGGTGGAGGTTTGCCCAGCTTGGGTAGAGCACCGCCGCCTGTATGCTGGCGTGATCTACGTAGCGTCGATCGGCGGCAATCTCCCGCGTCTAACCCTGTTCCAGGCCATGGTCCGGAGCGAGAGTGCATGGCAGGCCGTCACCTCCTTTTACGAAGCATTGATGCTGGCAAAGGAGGAGGTGGAGCGGGAATCCCAGCGCCCTCACGCTAGTAACCGCCGCAAGAGAAGCCCTGGTCGGAAGACAACATCGAACTCCCGGCCACTGTTGGCGCGGGCCTGCGGGCGATGAGCAGTGGGCAGCTCGCCGCCCTCGCGCGCCTCAAAGAGATGTCAGCACATCGTGACGGGGTCCACTCAGACCGATACCTCCTGGGTCAGGGTTTTGGGTTGATTAAAAAAGAATCGTGGCCCTGGCGCACGGGCAAGTGAAGAAACACGTGTGGGTTTTAGTCAGTAAAAGTCCGCCCTTCCGCTCCGCTCGGAGAGGGAGAGGTCATTTGGTGATTTTCATCCCAAACAAAAAAAAAATGGGTACGATCTAAACATAACATAACATCGCACCTGTTTACCCTAAAGAGTTAGACAGATCGCTTGATCTAGACTAAACAAATTATGATTGAAAGAAATAAAAATGGCAATTATTGACATAACAGCAGAAAATACCTTCTACTACTCGTCCCGTTCTGTATTTTTATTTGTTCTTAGAGGTCATAATAACTCAAGTAATTCAAATAAATACATTAGGTATCCGTATTGAAACTCTACGTAAAACCCATTGATGATGAACCCCTTGAGACTTTCTTTCATGAATGAAAAGACTGCTAGCGCTCTTTATGAATCCTTATACAATAAAGTGAGTAGGTACTTATTTACATAGGAGATGCCAATTAGTTAATTAGAGGAGACTCTGGGTGACTCCTTTGACATTCAAAATCAGCCTTCACACAGTCAAGTCATGAAAATAAATTGGTTTTAGTCAAATTTTAGTAATTAATGCATATCTATATTGCTCTTGTTCATAACTACGTTAGCAAATTTTCCGGCCAGTAAATCTAAAAATGGTCTGCGAACAACACGTTATTCTGTACCTACATCAAAATGAATAGCAAGGCTGTCGGGGTGGGAAAAAGGTCCAATACAACATTGAATTTAGCTTCCTCATGCATTGTGTCGTGATTTACTTATATTTATTTATTCAACATCCCTTTCGGGCAGAATTGCAAATGTTCCAAATGTAACAGCGTACGGAAAGCTTTGAAATGGTAACAACTTCTGGATTTTCAAAGCGTTTTAACAGCTTTTGCAAATACAGTGCAAAGTGCACTTTAGCTACTTTTAAAAGGTGTGCAAGTAAGCGCGTAGTTCCTAAGTCGTGTTCTCTAACTTTTTTGTAACTAGCTGCGCCGCGCAGTTTCACTCGCGTGGGTTTCGATATGTTTTTTTTTATATGCTTTGCTCCTATTGGGCGCAGCACGATGTTATGGCTTTAGGGTATACTAAAGCCTTCCTTGATTAATGGGGTATCCATCTAAAAATAATTTTTCAAATCGGGTCAGTAGTTCCTGAGATTAGCGCGTTCAAACAAACTCTTCAGCTTTATATATTAGTATAGATTAAAAGTGCCTTTTTTATTCTTATCATTATTTGTCCCAATTATAATTTGTCCAAACCTAATATCCAATACAATTGTAATCCCTCATTAAAATGTAACCAAAATTTTTGTTTGTTATAAATATTACGATCAATGATATAGATACAAAACAGTTATAAGCGTTTACATTAAAAGTTTTAAGTCCTAAATTGGATTCTGATATTGTATTACAATTATTTATTATTTTACCAAACCCAAATAGTTCACCCAGGTGAACTAGGCGGACGGAGCATAGGTAACAAAATACAATACAGAAATTCCTAGGCAATATAGCTTTTTTTCATGCAGTAAACAAGCGAGCCAACTACATGCAAGCAACAAAACGGTCTTACTCGTGCTCGTCGTCGCAGACGGCTTATGCTCACCACCGCAGCTTCAGCTTACTGGCGTCTCAGGTCAGATTCGGTTGCGGCGGCTCGCTCGCAGCCTCATATTTCTCTCCCCGCGGGCGCCCTCCTACGCACCTACGCGTATCAAAATTGCACTCTAAGATTAGAGCACACAAGGTTTCGAGTCGAGTTAAGTCGGCTTAGCAACGATTCGTTTCTGTCACTAAAACCTCATTTTAACAAGTGTTTTACTTTATAATATGAAAATTCTGAGTAAGTTAATGTATTGATTGACTGAAGTTTCTGATTCTTCTAATTGTTATCATTCTATGACGATTTTGCAACAGTTTTTTGTTCACGGCGTAATACCTACACTTATCCTATTTGAATGAATGCTGCCTAAGAATGAAAAGGGTTATGATAAAAACACGCATTTCTTCATTTCATGAAATATTACAGTAATATTCATAATGTGTTCGGTAACATACTAGTTTTGAAATAACCAAATAAATAATGGTTTTGCGAACAGGGACATTATTCACGTGTAGAGAGACGCTCGCGCTTTATTCACATTCGGTTAGGACAAATTGTGACGAATGAGGGTGCAGTATGAGCCTAACACAGATTTGCGACTAAAACGTCTTGTGGCTTATAATAATTGGGACAAAGTGTTGGCAAAAACCGCTTGATTAAGATCTCGAGAGTTAGGATGGAATTTTCGCGTACCTCGTTTTTGTTTTGTTTTTCAATTTTTATTGTTATACTAGCTTTCCGCCCGCGGCTTCGCCCGCGTGGAGGTCGGTTATATCGCGCTATTTAGATTTCTCTCGGGAACATCATATTTTTCCGGGATAAAAGGTAGCCTACGTTCTTTCTCCAAAGATTGTCTGTGCCAAATTTCATCAAAATCGGTTGAGAGGTTTAAGTGGGAAAGCGTAACAGACAGACAGACAGACAGACAGACAGACCGACAGACAGAGTTACTTTCGCATTTATAATATTAGTATGGATTTTGACTCGTTAGGATTCAATTGTTACTGTAAAGACCTACAATGGTATGGCATACCAAAACAATATATAAACCACACCCGAATACTTATGTTTTACAACGCTCTCCAAAGCCAAAACTGAAGAGTATCCAGTTTGTTGGTGTTCTATAGGATGCATTTTGGAGAGTGATTTAATTCCTCCATCTCCGTACCGTCATCGGACGACCCGTCGTACGGCGAGTATCCATCCTTACGTTCTTGACATTACTACGATCCGAACGAAGCGTCTCGCCTCGTCTTATAGACCGCGTACATCGAGGGACTGGAACAATTTGCCATCGACGATATTTCTGTTTAACTACAATTTAAGTGCCTTCAAGGCAAGTGAATAGGCTCTCAATAAACTAGCGCGCTTTACCATCAACGATTGCATCACTGCTTACCATCAGGCGGGATTGCGGTCAAGCACTAGTATATAAGTTATAAAAAAACATTTCTGAATATTCCATTAATTTTGGTTATACTACATAGAAATAAAATGTTACATTTTTTGTATTTGTACCGACGTAATTGGTTACCCAGAATCAGGAATATATTTTTATTTTCATAAACTTCTTTCGGGGTGAAATCTCTAAATAACTTCTGAGTCCTAAAAGATTTTATTATGATTTTTAACTCAAATTGTAAACTTTTACATTTGATGTACAGTAAGGGTCTTTTGGCTTTCGACCTTTACTGTAGTTTAAAATAAGTGTCAGGAGTGGTACAGCACTTTTAACCCTTACCGTGCCGTAGAAAACCGAAAGATATTGAGTATTTGCCTAATATCAAATTTATGACTTTTGCATCAAGTAAACACAATCAGATACCAGACCTAAAATTTGTCGATTTCATTTAGGACAAAATTGTCGCACGCACTAATTCTTAAACGGATGTGTTATATCAGTTTAGGAAACAGCAGTGGAGGGCCATATTTCAGGTAATATTTCCAGATCATGTCAAAATTACAGATATACATACGAGTCGTACTCTGTAGGCTAAGACACCTATACATATATTATGTATATGGGTATAACCAATCTATATTATAGGGTGGTTATACCCATGTGGCCATCATTATTATAGGGCCTATAATGTTGCCAATATTGACCACATAGGCCTCTTCTGTATGGGAGGGAGTGGGCAATAATAGTAACATATATGTCCTGTAAGTATGCGCGAAGTACGAAGCCATTAAAGCTTACTGTCTGTTCTTCTACACTAGCAGCCTATGGGTCAGCTGTTCAATATAATAATTGACTTATTAGTTTGGCGTAATATTTGCAGAATCAGATGTGGATCCCTGATGAAGTGTACTCGCGGTATGACCAAGAGTACTCGTATTCTCAGTGTGTTTGCTGATCGATCGGTAGAATTCACCGATGTTGCGGAGGTGGATGCAGCTCCACGCTGAATCCTTATGGCACTATTACCTATTTACACTAGAGATCAAGTAAAATGGATACTAATTCTATGGACTCCTGTCTGAGTTACAAGTTTCTTATATCCATCACGCGGTCAGAGAACGGGTTTGACAAATGTCACATGTTTTTTTTTTGTTTAATACGCACTTTTACGCCTGCAGCACAGGTTTGACCTAGTTCAGACACATTATACAACAGTGCTATTTAGAATTAAGAAACATTATTGTAAAAATTATGTACAAAGCTGGGAAAATAAATAAACAATTTATTTATAATCTTGGATATGCCGTGTACTTACGGTGTTCCCTTCAGAATTCAGAGCCTTTATTAGAGCGTATATTAATGGTACCCAGTAACTCGTTTCTGGAGGTGAAATAGGTAATCGGTCCATGTAAAATAGTATTTATAGATGCATTATTGTATCACACAGATAAATAGGAATAAGCCATCAACTTTCCTATCGCATATTCATTACATTGGATTCATAAAGTCTCTAAAATAGTTTGTTGCAATCTTGTTAATAGTAGTAAGTAAAGTTAAACTCAACAATAATCTTTAAAATGCGGTCATGAGTTCATTGGCGTTTTTATTTTTCATACAAACGTATTCCTCGGTCAACATTAGAACAGCAAACATTTTTTTTGCAATGAAATAAATATAGAATAGAATCCGAAAGAGAGGCCATGGTTGAGCGAACGAGTGTTGCACTGCAGGCAGTCTCCGAATGGGGCAATGCCAATCTTGTAGCATTCAATGCCGCCAAAACACAGGCGTGTCTTTTCACCGCCCAAAGGAGCCCGTTCACCTTGGCCCCTACTTTTCGGAATGTGTCCTTGGAGTGTTCCGACCGCCTTCAGCTCTTGGGAGTTGAGATTTCCTCGAACCTTAACTTTGGGCGGTTCATTGAGTCCAAGGCCAGGGTGGCTGCCAGGAAACTTGGCGTTATCGCAAAGGTCCGGCAGTACTTCACACCTGGGCAGCTTCTAATGTTATACAAAGCACAGGTCCGTTCGTGTGTGGAGTACTGCAGCCACATTTGGGCTGGTGCTGCCAAGTGTCACCTGGCCACTTTGGATTCAGTGGAGAGACGTGCAAAGAGGCTGATTGGTGACCCTGATCTAACTCGAGTTGGTCTCCAAAGCCTAGAGCACAGGCGTAGAGTAGCCAGCCTTTCGGTGTTCTATAGGATGCATTTCGGGGAGTGTGCGAGGGAATTGCATGATTTAATTCCCCCATCTCCGTTCCACCAGCGGACGACCCGTCGTACGGCTGGTTTCCACCCTTACGTTGTTAACACCATTACGATCCGGACGAACCGCTTCGCCTCCTCCTTTATACCGCGTACATCTAGGGACTGGAACAATTTGCCCGCGGCGGTGTTTCCGTCGGACTACAATTTGAGTGTCTTCAAGGCTAGAGTGAATAGGCTCTTAATAAACTAGTGCGCTTTACCATCAACGATTGCGTCACTGCTTACCATCAGGCAGGATTGCGGTCAAGCGCTGGTTTATAATTTATAAAAAAAAAAACCATATAGATTACAGAAACATAGATTTTACAAAGAGTGACGCAATGGGCGGTCTTATCGCTAAGAGCGATCTTTTACAGACAACCTTTACACATATACTGCCCTATAATTAGTATGTATGTGTACTATGTATCTATGATTAGTTTTATGGCGAACTAGTCTGACTTCATTACAACAAAAACATACACAAGCAGTCGCTTGTCTTTTTCTCTTTCTTTGTTTTCTAATTTTAGAGAAAAAGGATTATCAAGAAATCACATATACGAACTAGCCATTTTCGTATGTTTGATTTCTGTATTTCGTAAAAAATATTTATGCTGTTATTACCCAGATAGATCACCGCCGAAGACGTTTATATGGAAGAAACGCGTGATCGAGTTTCCTCTTAAACGAAGATATGAACTCGTCATAGCTTTAGAACTCACTTTCGACAATTTGACAGTTGATTGTTCAGAACACGCAATCGCTCGTCGTTGAAAGATCCTTTAGTTCAAGATCATAAAGTTTGCTTCATTAATTTGTAACATAGATTGGGCGCATAAAGGATGTTGTCAGTGTGCTTTTACAGCAATGTTAGTTCGGGTGGAAATTTCGCCTGTTTGGAAGATCATACGAAAATCTTCGCATGGCTGATTGATATTCAGACTCTGTTTACTACCCGGTTTTGAGAGTAATGCTACCAAATCAATGAAAACAGTAATACCATTAAGTTCCTAGTTTAAAAAATCCTATTGCTTTTTATATTCCTCCTTTGTCGCGTGTCTGTTCAGGTTAACATTTTGTTCTGTACTCAGTTACAAAGTTATTGCTCTTTCTTTTGGTACGTGAGACCGCAGAGCGAGGAACTTCCCCCGAGTCGCTCCGTCTTCGGGACGTGTATTCAACACTTTGTTGCAAAACATATCAGAATGTAAATAAGGAGGGCTTAGTTTGAATAGCTTCGTTATTGCGTCAGCAAGATCTTCTGTGAATGTAGAACTTAGTTAGTGGTTTTGTGAATATATTCATTGAATTTGGAAATACATATTTACCTAAGCAAGAAAGATGTTTTGTCTCTGCATCAACCTAAAATTAACTGGTAGAAAAAGCCTCCGGCACTAAGTTCGTCTATGTTTAGTCTTTATCAACTTGTGCATAAGGTTTTAATAAATAAGTAAATAAATAAATATACTTTAATACAAGACTTATTATTTCACCAAGCATTTTAAGAAATATTTACCCATAATTCACGGTTATTATCCCTCCCTTCCCACGCCAAATATTGAATTATGTAACACGCGTAAGGAATTTCTTTCATCTTTGTAACTATCTACACACCTATCAGCAAAGTAATTATACACTAACAACTTATGGCTTGTTCCTTCACTTACGGGTAAGTATCAGTTAGACTCGATTTGAAATCTAAGAATCAATTTTAAAGTAGAGCTCAAAATACAAAATAGATGTAGTAGTTACTTTTTCTATGGTAAAAAAGTTAAATCTTCCCCAAGTCATTCGGCATTTAAGTACTTTTGAAGGCGGCCTTCTCTGGGCGGAAATCAAGGGGAATTGCTAATGTACGGTAACGACGGTAACTGAAGAAGCGCAAATTCGTTTCCTTTACGAGGGGTTTGTCCTTTTTTTGTGGATGGGAAATCATCAAATGACCTCTCTCGCTCTGGGCGGAGCGGAAGGGCGTGTCAGACTTTTGACTGACTGAAATCCACCCGTTTTCTTTCACTTGCATGAGCGCCAGGGGTCACGGTCTCTCTTTCGAGCAACCCTGGCAGGTATTGGTCCTTGTAGAACCCGTCACGAATTGCTGACGGTCCTTACCGGGCAGCGAGCTTACAAGGGGTTTACAAGGGGTTTGTCTCTACTTATGATAATACACATACGTACACTTTTCAATAAAAGACTAGATAGCTTACAGGCAATGCAGATATCACTCAACACATTTAACAAAATGGTACCTATTCAAATTTAACAATATACAATATACATATATTATGTACAAGTATATAAAGGGAAAAAAGGGAAAAGGTTATTGAGCTTGATTCATTGAGCTTCATTGAGCATTCATTGATTGCTCATTGAGCATTACAAAATTCGTCCGCATCGTTGTCAGTGGGAAAAGTGCCCAAAGGGTTCAAGTAACTGCCTCGCAAATCAAAAAACATTATGTACTACGTAAAGTAGGTATTAATAAAATCTTATACCTTTTTTTAATAGCAAAGGAATTACTCGGTGTCAACACAACATCTAATATTATTCGTAAGCGATTACAATCGACTTTTTTGCTACCGCAAATTATGCAGGCGCTCGTAAAAAACGTCTTAATGGTAACCGAAAAGTAATTGTTTTCTTTTATCTTGTTCGCAAGGAAGCAAATTAGCAGGCTGAAAAGACAAATTGTCACCTCTGGAATTATGTAGATGGAATGTAGAAGGGAAAAGAGCTATGTTATTAGCTAACGTAATACCAAAACACTTTTTTCGGAGATAAAATTTTTAAGCGGAAATAAAGGCGGCGAATCTGTTAACATTGTTATGATGTAACAATGTAAAATGTATCATTCAAGCAGTATATTTTTCACGCAATTTCTCACAATTTCGGTCTAAGCTGAAGAGTTTAACCCATAAATTAAGAACGGATTACATAACCATGTCTGTCGGTAGTACTAGCTTTAGTCAAAGACAAATTTTACACGTGTCTAACGTACCACTTATACTTATCGTATTTTGGCAGCAGATCAACGACTCCGTATCTAGGTATTGTTTATTTTACCAAAATCTATATTTCCTTTGGGAACGAATTAATTCATTAAACAGCACATTTACACGCAAGCTCTATATTTTACACTCTGCTAACGAAACTACTGCTTGATGATATTTACAACTTTCAGTCTGACATAGGTAAAGTGCAACTAAGTCTTAAATTCGGGAGCAAAATTGACAACTTGAATTAACAAAGTAACAAAATGGGTCGGATATCTCAAGGGCGAGTTAGTTAGATACTGGAAACATTTAATAGCAGTGCTTCCTGTTACCAAGCTTCTTATTCAAAGTTATTTGGGTTATATTCAAGCCTCGCTACGTGAAAAGCTTTCTTCACAAAGGTAGCCGGAACCAAGGAGGTCAAACTTGACGATGCAACCCTGCGGCGGATTGCCGTGTTGACCAGAATATCTTCACAGCTCTGGGTGGCGCTGTGTAAACAAAAACCTTTACAATAGGCCAAATTCTAAAAAAAATGTAGTTCATTATTGCGTCTTTTTCTAATTTAACTAGAGGAGTGTTTGCTTCGCACACTTGCAATGGCAATGGCATTTATTTTGATAGTTCAATGACATACATTATCGTAGCGTTATTGACTTTGTTGCATACGAGTTTTCAAACAACAAATTAGCTTATAATAGCAACAATAAATTAGCTTCAATAACTGCCAAATTGTGTTTGAGAGTGTGATACGTAATTGGGATCATCTATAATGCATTGACACTCGTAGATTTAATAGTCCTTTATACTTATGCAGAATTAAAGTGGCTACTTTAGTAAGCTAATAAACTGATTAACAAATTCTCTTCCTTTTAAATCCGAGAAATACTTTTACAGCAATCTAATAATACTTTTAATTTGCACAGTCGTCGCCAGGGCTATAGCATTGGATTAATTATGTTCTTAATTTTTATCACGACTACCAAATTAAGCTTTTAAATTAAATTGATAATTTTAATCACTTTGACTGAACTAGTTTTCTCAAGAGATTTATCTCTAGATAGGGAAAACATAGGAGATTTTTCCCAAGAGAGGTTATTTCATGTTTGTGCCTTAATGTACCTACAACTTTGATCCCCTCTTCATTAATTATGAATGTTTTAATGTACTTATTCCTACGAGTCAAGTTGTTATTTGCGTACATAATCAAACATTCGTAATAACACAGAACTTCACAGGCAATTTAGAAAATATTTCGAACATTTTCAAATAAATCTTTATATATTTTTCAGTGGTTGACCATCTAAACTTTATATAGGTATTTATACACCATTATTTTTTGGTTTAATAGTCTATGTATAAAATTTCAAAAAGATATCATGAAAAACCACACAGTTATGAGCTTGTTATCCTACTTGGCTGTCACAGCAAAAATATGGTCCACGCTACGCTTAGGCGGGCGAGCGGTGCATTAACCTCTGGCGTCAGCTGTAGTGCGGGTGTGCGCTATCGTAAGCTGCATGGCGGTCTCCGTAACCACACTGCACCAATTTCTAAATGTATTTGGGAAAAAATATAGCATGGTGTAAAAGTGATTGGAATCGATTCAGTTGCTTATTCTGAACAAACTGTATTCAGGTTTCGCATAAACAAAAATAACGTTGTATAAAGATTTAGGTATAATTTAGGTATCGACCCGACTTAACGTCTTAGGTTGAGTGTACGAAGTCAAACAAGCATATTATCTTGTTTACACCACACCACTATTCTGCCAGCCGTCTCATAGCAAAGTGAAATAACTACACGGACAAAATTAGATATGATTTAAATTCATTTACTAAATTCGTCCCAACAGTCATGTCTTAGAAAGAAGTAAAGCGCCTGATGGGTTTCGAACCTACGACCTACAACTTGTAAGTCGCTACCGATACACTAGCCCACCGCTGCTTTCAATACGATGAAGGATCACATCGTGAGGAAACTGACATGTCACAGAGCAAAAAAAAAATATCTAAGACATGTGACATCTACCAACCCGCACTGGGCCAGCGTGGTAGATTACGGCCCACTCCCTCTCACCGAGAGAAGACCTGTGACCCAACAGTGGGAACATGTGTGTCTTAGAACTAGCCTAGAACCAAGAAATCCAATGACACGTGTGACTAAGCCCACGTGGTGTAAGTCGTTGAAGAATGGACATTATTAAAACCTAAAAATCCTAATTAAATAATCTTATTGATTTATTTTAAGTACTTAATTTCAATAAAATCATATTTGCTGGTGTAAAAATATTATACATATATCCTTTCTTGGGCCCTAACTGGGATTAAATTCGGGACAATCACATTTGGCATAGCACAAAAATGGAATAAGTATAAACCGTACCCTTTTCTATTTTTATTGCAAATTGCATATTCAATTTGAGATATATGAGAAATAGGATAGAGAAAATTCAGTATCAAATGCATCTCATCTCAGCATTCAGTATTAAATTTAAATAAATTAGTTAGGGTCTCTTGCACTGATATAATCGTATTATAATGCTCCCTTCTAAGTATATCTTGGACACCAATGACTGAAGGTGAAGGAAAACATCTTGAGGAAACCTGGACTTATATAAGTCTGAAATCGCCAACCCGCATTGAGCAAGCGTGGTGATTACGCTCAATCCTTCTCTGTATGAGAAGAGACCTGTGCCCAGCAGTGGGACGATAAAAAGATTAATGATGATGATAATGCTCCCTCCACACGCGTGCATGTGCGCATGTGGGCACTTGACGCGAACACACTATGAGACAAAAGATTTAACTGATCATTCGATGTAACGCTCGCCAGGTGTTTTGCTCAAGGAATTTAATATAAAGCTTAAACTATTTGTTGTTTTTGCTGTTGTTGATGTTTCCTGAGAAACCTACGCTGCTTTGTTATTCTTGTGAAAGTTGCTGTTGAATGTTGATGTTAGCTGAACGAATTTTAAAGCGAAACTGCGCTTATTATCGTTGGCTTTTATTGCTATTTTTACTAAACAGTATATTTTACATCGCGTAAATGTGAAAAAATAGGTTGCAGTTTCTTAGTACGGCACTATATACACCCCGTGTTTTGTAGAACACGGCTGCACAAAAGTCTGACATAGTTTGAAAATAAGGGAAAAATCTTAACATGTAATACCAAAAACTTCGTAAGTTCCTTTCTTTGACACGCAATGTAATAAGTTTTCATTTGTTGCAGTACATCGGGACAATGGACGTGCCGCGCCCAACAAGCCGGGTCGAGATCGTCGCTGCGATGCGTCGCGTTCGTGTGAGTATGCTTTTATAATAAAGCCGACATTTATTTTTATTTTATTCTCTGATTCATCGAAAATTTTTATTAACATTAGTATTTACTTACCCGCTGAATACGACTTAATAAACGTGGATACAAATTCTTGTAAGTAAATTTGCAAACGTGTGCAAAATAACATTTGTATATCGCAGTATGCGGATGACTTCGCTTTATATGTGCAGTGCTCAAATATCAGTGAGGGACAACTCAAGATACAGTCTGCACTTGATCTCATTAACAACATACTGACCCTTCTAGGATTAGATATCTCCCCCCATAAAAGTAAAATATGTCTGTTTAGTAGAGGGTTTCGAAGGCCAGTGATAGAAGTACGGTTGAACGGAACTTTGTTAGAAGTAGTAGACAACGTCAAATATTTAGGATTGTGGCTGGATAGGGGTCTCCGATGGAAGAAGCATATTGATGAGATCCGTGAGCGAGTACTTAAATTAATTAATATTTTTAGAGTATTAATGGGACCAGGGTGGGGTGTTCATCCAAACCACTTAAGAAAATTATATATTCCCCTTATTCGTAGTCGTATCGACTTCGGTAGCTTTTTACTGGACAATAGCGCCGATACTCATTTGACGAAACTAGACAGATTACAAAACATTTGCTTGCGATTAATTGGCGGGTTTATCAAAAGCACTCCCATTCACGTGATGGAAGCCGAACTAATATTGCCTCCCCTTTTTATTCGCCGTCGATATTTAGCAGGTAAACTTTATTTAAAATCTAAGTGTTACGATTTCCCTTTAATTCAGTTACTAGATAAGCTACATAATATTTGTAACAATAATCCTTACTGGAGGTTGAAAAAAAAACCTCTTTTAGTTTTGTCTCACGATGATCTAAAGCAAGAAAAAATTTACTGCAGTAATAAAATTGGCATGTTCTCCATGTACACTTGGGTCAGCAATATAGACTTATCAAATACTGTTAAGCCTAGTTTAGATTCAGTAGATAAGCCAAAGCATCGTTATAATGTAAATGACCTTAGATCAATATGTTGTAAATCTCTAAATGCACTTTATTCTGACTTTTACTGTGTGTTTACAGACGGTTCTAAACACGAGAATTACTGTGGCGCAGCCTTTTTTGATCCACAAATAGGTACCTCTTTTAAATTTCAAATTGAATCTAAAATTTCAATAATGCATTTAGAGCTAATTGCTATAGCAGAAGCTTTGGCATATGTCGAATCTCTGTCCGGTGATCGATATGTAATTTTTACAGACTCAAAAAGTGCTCTATCCCATTTGACGAGATGCACAGGGTCTTCACCTTTTAGGGGCCTTCCCTTGGCTTACACTATATTAAAAATTCTAACTGATTTTGTTGCCATGCATAAAATAATTATGTTGCAGTGGATTCCATCTCATGTTGGACTGGAGGGAAATGAGATGGTTGATCGTTTGGCAAATGAAGCGGCGTCTGATGCAGAAATATATCCTTGTTTTCCCTGGCACACTGAGCTATTACCCTTGGTTAGAGACAGATGTTTTCAATCATGGGCTGAATATTTTGATGAAAGGTCTTTAACTAAGGGTATCTGGTACAAAACGATTCAGCCATCTCTTCCTCGGAGACTCTGGTTCAGCGAGGGCAGGATGAGCAGGCAAGAGGTAGTGACGGCTTTGAGGCTTCGATCCGGACACATTCCACTAAATAGCTTCGGATTTATGATGCGCAAGGTCGATTCACCGAACTGTGCTACATGTGGGGTTATCGAAGATGTGCATCACATCCTTGCGGAGTGTGCTCGTTTGGAAGTCCAAAGGTGTCTAATCTTCGAAAAAAATGCAAATGTAGGCTTTTTCAATAGCATCCTGTCCTCTCCATTGTCAGATGAGGCTAGAGCACTTCTTAAAATTATAATGATGGGTATAAGGTTGCGGGTAGGTTAGTTATAGCATAATCATGTACTTGTATACAATCATCGGGGTGACATATTCTCTACAGAAAAATCCCCGTAAAAAATAAAGAAAAAGAAAAAGAAGAAGAAGAGAAGAGATGACAGCTTCGCGATCTCTGACTCCCGCAGACACGCAATTTCTTCAAAATCTAATAACGCTAATAATATGTAAAACCTCATTACAAAATTAAATGAGGGTAGGTAGTCCTCTTACTATTCTTTTTGATTCGTGGTTGCCAAACTAACTTTAAAAAACAAGTAGGGATGCCTTAGAAGAATAACACAAAGGGATGCGTATCTTGATATTATTTGCAGAGAGTAGGAATAGTATCTGACAGCCTCCGTGGCGTAGCGGTAGCGGACGCGGCCGCTGCGCAAGGCGGCGCGGGTTCGATCCCCGCACTGTGCAAGTATTTGTATGCATGAATATGAATATTTGCACTGGTCTGGTCGTGCCTCGGAAAGCACGTTAAGCCGTTGGTCCCGGTTGCCATACGAAGATCTAGTGGCAGTCGTTACGGGTTGTTGGAGCCCTCAAAAGTCCAACTATTGGTCTAACTGCAATACTTCGATATCGCCTTCGGGTTGTGGAGGTCAGACGGCAGTCGTTTCACGGAAAATGTCGAAGTTTAGCCATATCAGCAGTTGGACTGGTAAAGCGGACCCCAGACTCCAAAGCTGAAAAGGCTTCGGATGCGACTGGGATTGACGCTGGGATGACGACGACGAGTAGGAATAGTATCTGTATATTTATATAATATACATTTAAGAAATAAAATTTATTTTCGTGTCGTTGTGTGTAATATAAGTTATGAATGCGGTTTCCCATCAGGTCAGAATTTATCCCGGAAAGTGATTACAGAATTTATCCCGTATTAATATTGAAATTACCTATGTACCTATAATAAAGAAATCTCGATGTTTTGTCAAATCGCAAGAACTGTAAGAAGCAGAAGTTTTTGTTTAATTTTATAATAATTATGATTTGTAATACATTAATTAAAAGAAAAAAATAATAACATAAATCAAAATTCCTTGCAGAACAAACACGTAAGTGTAAGTCGATTTAACAGGAAATATAAAATAGGTACCTAAATATGACTACACCGAAAGAAGTTTTTTTTTTTTCATTTAAAAGTTTTTTTTTTGCAGGCAGTCTAATTAATATAAATAGACAGCATACTCATTCACTTTTCACGGTGACATTTTTACATAATCCATTGACTGAGCACTACACAGGACATAGGTAGTAGTTTTCTCTTCTGGTATTTTAGTTTGCGGGTAAGAAATGTCATTTCTCTTGTAGTTACTCTACTCGATTTGTTTATTAGATTTTCAACTTTATCTCTAAAGCATTAAGGCTCAAGATTGATTGAAAATATTTGACAGTTCAAGCCGTGGTGGCCTAGTGGTTAAAACACCAGCCTCTCAAGTATGAGTGTGCGGGTTCGATTCCAGATCAGGCAAGTATCAGTGTAACTTTTCTAAGTTATATGTATTTTTTAAGTAACAGACACAACAAGGTAAAAGAAAACATTTTGAGGAAACCTGGACTTTTAACTCTGAAATCGCCAACCCGCATTGAGCAAGCGTGGTGATTCCGCTCAATCCTTCTTTGTATGAAAGGAGACATGTGCCCATCAGTGGGACGATCTAAAAGGTTGATGATGACAGTTTCGGGTAGCTTGACCAGCTGTCGTCCGTACATTCAAGTTAATTTCAGTGCCAAAAATCACAAACGATGGGCCCTAGAAACATAAATGAAATTCGTGAGCGAATGAATCTAAAAGGCCACAAAATCTAAACCTATGAATCTGTAACAAAAGATTAGGATAAAGGATAATACCCAACTACCTAATTGCCCCTGGTGGCACCCTTAACAAAGCAGAACAAGATGCGAGTACCCACCGTTGCCCATAAAATTGATTTAGCTAAGCTTTGTCGGTAATTTTACATTGTTTAGGAACAAGAACATTGAGCTTTTATTGAGCGTGAACTTATGCCACAAAATTTTCTTGAATAAACGGCTTTACATAGGTATGCCTGGCTGAATTGCTACAGTTGATAACCTCTATTAGGGCAAGCTTTTGTTTAATGTCGTTTACACAAAAGGTATGTAAAGAAAACCCTGTCCGATCCGTGAAGATATTGTTAGGTATCGATAACTGATTCTACTAAAGCCTACAAAGCCGGGCTTAACCTAAAAAAAAAATCATCAAAAAAAGAATATTATTTCGCAAAAGAAGGTGCATGTGCGTTAGGCAATACAAGCGCGGGCGAAAGGGGCAGGGCACGCGGCACGCGGTCGCGTCGCTATTCGCTCATAATAATACCGTCAAAAATGGTGATGTCACTTATTAAAAAACTACCAAATCTTGGGAAGTTGGAATTAATTCGCGGAAAAAATGATTATTTCAAAATTAATTAGTATTGTTACTATGATGATTATGTAAAATTTCATATTTTATTTGCTCATGTGTTTACCTAGCCTTTATTATCCTTATGGGTCGGACGGGGTTTACTTTACATATTGAACGTGTTTGTTATATAACGTATGATTCCATTAAACAAAGGTTTTATATTTCATATGATTACCTAGAGCCAATTATAAAAAAAACGCCTCTATCGAGTCTATTTGAATCGAGTCAGATCTATATGTGAAGGATTCTTAATTTTAAAGGGCTAAACTAACATTGGCCCCCTTCATATCAACATCCCTTATTCACAAACTAAACTAAATTTAAGTTCAATACATCTTTTTCATTCTATTTCATTAAGAAAAGGATAGAATATAAAATGTTAGTTTAGACCTGTCAATATAGACTGCTCCTTAAATTGACGTATTTTTGGTCGCCATGTTTATAATCGCGTCTTTAGAGTATCTTAATTTGACAGAATTAAACTTAAATGCTACCTTCTATTCTTTTCTTAATGAAATAGAAAAAAAAATGAGCTTAACTTAAAATTAGTTTAGTTTGAGGTCATGAAAATCGGCGCCATTGTCGTTAATGATAGTTTAGCCCTGTCAAATTAAGATATTCCATAGACAGAACAGACGTAAATAAAAACATGTCGTCTAAGTCAATTTACGTCAGTCAATAAAATAAAAAGAAAAAGATTCACTGTACTTAAATTTAATTTAGTTTATAAACAACTTTCACTAACTAGATATTATTTCTATATATTTTACTAAGAAAAAGACCGAAAATAAATAATAGATTGTTCCGGTCAAATTATTCAGTGCTTGGCGTAAATTGATTTAGATGCCATGTTTTTAATAACGTCTATACTGTCTATGGAATATCATAATTTGACAGGACTAAACTCATAATTTATCTTCTGTCTTTTACTTAATGAAACAAAAAGAAAAATATGTACAGAACTAAAATTTAATTTAGTTTTTGAAAAAGGGAATCGGAGTACTAAAATCCACTTACAGTCTAATCCGGGACAGCTTTTAATGGTATGTAAAGCACAGGTCCGTTCGTATGTGGAGTACTGCAGCCACATAAGGGCTGGTGCTGCTAAATGTCACCTGGCAACGTTGAACTCGGTGAAAAGGCGTGCGAAGAGGCTAATTAGTGATCCAGATCTAGTACAAAACAATCTCCAAAGTCTGGAGTAGCACAGACGTAGAGTAGCCAGCTTTTCAGTATTCTATAAGATGTACTGCAGCCACATATGGGTTGGTACTGCTAAATGCCATCTGGCAACATTAGACTCGGTGGAAAGGCATGCGAAGAGGCTAATTGGTGATCGAGAATTGGTACAGAACAATCTCCAAAGCCTATAGGAGCACAGGCGTAGACTAGCCAGCCTTTCGGTATTTTTGGAGCGTATGCACGGAAATTATTTGACTTAGCTCCGCCGCACTATGGGAAAGCCCCATACAAGGCCGTCTCAAAACCGTTTCACGTGAAAGTCGTTGTTATGGAGTAGAACTAATTAATTAATTTAGTCTTATAAATAAGCTTTCTTTTCTATATTTTTTTAATTATTTTTTGCTAACCATAATGTAGGTATATAAAAAGGCATCAAAGCTAACTCATGTTCAATGATGTGATTTTGGCACAATACATTACTACAATTCAACGAGACATTACTCGAAAGTTTTTCTTATAAATGTATAAGTATTATACATTTTTGAAATGCTTATAATCTCCTCATAACGTTTCTTAAATAATATTATATATAATAAATAAATAAATTAAAATTAACCAATGTAGTTTAAGATGGTATAATTTTCAGGTTACTTTTTTTTTAACGAGACTTACCCGTTTACCGCTGTTTGCCGCTGTCGAGATATTTGTTGTATTACGATCTTTATACATTAGTTTACACAAGGAGAAAAAAAAAAGTTGCGCATACTTGCGCCTTTTCTGACACGGTACCAAAACATATCGCGAGATAATTTTTTTTCAATATATTTTTACTGCTCACATAATCATCTGTTATCTATTAAAGTCAAATTGATAAAATGGTCATTATTATTTATAGTTATTTGTGGTTTTGATATAGTTTTGACCACCATATTTGATAAAATATGGTCACTATATCAATTAGGGTCAAATTAAAAACAGGTTGGTTATGGGAAGAGTGCAAATATTAGTTTCTTATCTTTTTGCACATAGCACTAATTCATTGGCCTATAAAAGAAAGGCGAACCCTGAAACATCCACAGTTGTTCATCAGAAATTCAGTTGCCTTAAAAAAGCAGTTAATACCTATTTTCAAATATTCACAGAAGTTATCTGATTGGAAAATAATGGGTGAATTTGTTTGTAGTAAACGAGAGTTGTGCAATTTGTTGATAAATGGGAATAATATAGAAAACTACTTGCAAGAAAATTTCAATTTGTCACCAGAGGATATGAATACTGTGGTCTCCTACATTCAAAGAAACTTGGTATCTAAATGTAACGAACGCAGGAGAAATGCATCCCGGAAAAGAGAACGCTTTGAAAGTAATAACTTCGACTGGTTAAATGGTGAATTTCGTGTTCCACTGGAGTGTCGAGTCACAGTTAATGACCCTAATACGTCTGGAAGCAGTGCAGGTGGCAGACCATCGAAACCATACGAAGCATCTTCAGAAAAAACAAAGAAACGAAAAAACATGCAATTAATACAAGAGTACGGACTGGACTGTGTGCTCAATGCATATACTCAGGAGTTGCGGTCTATGGGTGAGACGGAGGAGGCCACAATTGTTAATATTATACGAACTGCGTCAAAAAATGATAAGAAAAAGTTTCTTAAATTCATAACTGAGAACCCTGAAGATGTTATACCTTTTACAAAGGAAGAAGCACTGCGGATATTTATTGACTTAGACCTTAACAAAGAACAGTATGGGAAACTTCGTATTTGTTTGGCGGACAAAAACTGCTCAGTGTTTCCTTCTTATCCAACTTTAGCCGAAGCGAAGAAGATGTGTTACCCACCAGATTCGAGCATAACCATTACTAACATAAGTGCAAAAGTCAATCTGCAAGACTTATTGGATCATACTGTGGCACGTATATTACTAATTGGTTCAGTTTACAAAAACGGTTTAAGACAGTTGAAACTATTCTGCAAATGGGGTTGTGACGGGTCATCAGGGCAAAGTGAATACAAGCAAGTTTTGCCCGAAGAAAGCGATTTCACATCAGATGCGAACCTTTTTATTGCTTCACTTGTACCCATTAAACTCATAGATGAGACAACTAATATTGTTATTTGGAAAAATGAAACTTGCTCATCCGTAAGATATTGCAGACCTATATTGATAGAATTTGCCAAAGAAACTCCTGAAAAAAACCGCTTCTGTTGTGGCTGATATCAAAAATCAAATTGAAAACCTGTCTCCTTCCATGATAAATAAGAATGGTGAAGTAATTGAAATTACTCATAACCTATTTTTAACCATGATTGATGGTAAAGTAGCACAAGTTTTAACTGAAACTCCTTCGAGCGCTTCTTGTACAATTTGTGGTGCTACTCCTCGGCAAATGAATAACTTAGAGGCAGTTAGGACACGAGATGTGAATGAAAGTTCATTTCAATATGGACTGTCAACACTACACGCTTGGATTAGAAGTATGGAGATGATTTTACACATTTCCTATAACTTGTCTTTCCAAAAGTGGTCAGCCACTACACCAGAAAATAAAAAAAACAAAGACGAAAAGAATAAACTGGTACAAAAGCGGTTTAGGGAGGAAATGGGACTGCATATCGATAAACCTCGACAAGGCACTGGAAATAGTAATGACGGCAACACAGCTCGGAGATTTTTTCAGAATTACTCTTGCTCTGCAGACATTACAGGTGTAGACGTAGAACTTATAAAACGAATGTACATTATACTACAAACTATGTCATCTGGAATGGCTATTGATTCAAAAAAGTTCGGTGAATACGCATATAGTACCGCCCAACTGTACGTAAATAATTATAATTGGTATTATATGCCTTCCTCCGTACATAAAATACTTATTCACGGAGAAAAAATCATTGAGTACTATGCTATATTACCTATCGGACAATTGTCCGAAGACGCTCAAGAATCCCGCAACAAGGATTACAAAAAGTTTAGACTTCATCATTCTAGAAAATGTTCAAGAGCGGCTACCAATACAGACGTGTTCCATACCTTATTGTACACTTCTGATCCATATATATCAAGTTTGAGAAATACCTCAGAAACAATATCGAAAGAACTTTTCGATGAAGCCAAGTCCCTTCTTGCTGTCAACGAAAATCTGTAGGAGATTGTTGAATTTTGTACATTATTTTTTTCTCGTTAGACACTGTTTATACAATGATATTTAATTCTATTTTATGTAAGTAAATTAAAAAAAAAGTATATTTTCTTATAAATGCATGTATTTTTTTTATTTTTTATTTTTTAAATAAATTAATAAACATAATTTTCAAAATTATTATTTTTTCTTTTAAACCTTATACATTCACGTATATGTATGCAAAATTACAGATCATTTAGTTTTGAAATAACTGAGATACGGAGTTTTGAGACGAAACATACGCGATTTTCCCATAGTGCGCCGTCATCCTTCCATCAACCCGTCGTAGGGTGATTATCCAGCCTTACGTTGTTACCACGGCTAAGATCCGGAAGAAGCATTTCACGACGTGTTTTTACCATGTCAAGTTCAAGCATTAGTTCATAACATTAAAAATAATAATATAAACGGAGAGGATATTCTTGTGACGAGCTCAAAACATTATTTGTGCTGACAAACAGAGTTGTAACATGATCCATGCGGGAGTGAATGAATCCTCTTAAGCTTGTCCGTTACAGGAGGAAAGCTTATTTTTTCCTCGTAAACATAATCGAAAACTGCCAACGTTCTGCTTGCTGAATATTTAGCGAAAGAAAGAAAAGAAAATCAAAGTTGGATAATAACTTTATTAAACTCAGGTAATGTCCCCGCACACAATTTTTACCCAAAAACAAAAAAGTGAAACCAGGTACTTACAGGCAATTATCAAAACTTCTGGTTCCTAGTCCAAACTTCCCTAGATATAGTGATTGTTTTACAAGTATCAACAAGGTGTAGACGGCTATTGTGGATGTTTTATGAAAAAAACTTAGCGAAAGCCATTGAATTCCATTGCTAAGTAAAAGCGACAGTGATAAAAGACACACACATAAATTGATAAGATATATACATACATGGAAAGTATGACAGCCTCCGTGGCGTAGCGGTACCGAACGCGACCGTTGCGCAAAGAGGCGCGGTTCGATCCCCGCACAGTGCAAATATTTGTATGCATGAATATGAATATTTGCACTGGTCTGGTCGTGCCTCGGAAAGCACGTTAAGCCATTGGTCCCGGTTGCCATATGAATATCTAGTGGCAGTCGTTACGGGTTGTTGGAGCCCTCAAAAGTCTAACAATTGGTTTAACTGCAATGCTTAGATATCGCCTTCAGGTTGTGGAGGTCATACGGCAGTCGCTTCACGTAAAATATCGAAGTTTAGCCAAAATCAGCAGTTAGACTGGTAAAAGCGAACCCCAGTCTCCAAATCTGAAAAAGCTACGGATGCGACTGGGATTAACGCTGAGATGATGATGATGATACATACATGGAAAGCATTACCTAAACTCGAACCCTATCGAACAATACCATCTATCAAATATTTAGGGAATTACCAGGGCTATTCGTCATAACAATAACGGAAACTGTACCTTGGTTGAAATAATGTCAAATAAAGAATACGGGAATATTTGACGTTATGACTAGTGCGTTATTTATATTTGTAAACTAAGGGGCATTGTTTTCTGAATTCACAAGTATAATTATTATAATTTGGTCAAATACGTTAAAAAAGTAAGTTTAGAAAATAGTAGGTAAGTACATATAAAATCTTACACACAGTAAGCTTCTCATAACGTTCATCGAAACTGTAAACTCTTTTGTCCGAATAAATCGATGTAGTACCTAATATGTAAGAATAAAATGGAAAATTATTGTCATCTTTGTATCAATATGATCTTTACTTAAACCTACAAATATCTTCTTCCCGAAATTTCACATCCGTTCAAAACCAAATTTTTTGAAGATTTCACTTCTACCACGTGTCCATTGCACACATGCTTTATTTTTCTCAACGTTTTCACCCTATAAATGGCCTAAGCATAAGCCAGACTGGTAATTAAATGATGCATTACACTCATTCATCATCATCAACCTTTTTATCGCCCCACTGTTGGGCACAGGTCTCTTTTCATACAGAGAAGGATTGAGCGTAATCACCACGCTTGCTCAATGCGGGTTGGCGATTTCAGACTTAAAGTCCAGGACCTGGACTTTAAGTCGGAAATCGCCTGAAATCGGCTTTAAACCTGGACTCCAGGTTACCTCAAGATATTTTCCTTCGCCTTGTAATCAGTCATTGGTGTCCAAGATATACTTAGAAAGTACATATTATAACTTAAAAAAGTTACATTGGTACTTGCCTGACCGGGAATCGAACTCCATCGAACTGATACTTGAGAGGCTAGTGTTTTAACCACTAGGCCACCACGACGAATTGCTGGAATCGACTCATTGAATGAATAAAATTTAGACAGTTAGATGGATGGCGCTGTTTAGTTAACATTCTAGTCAATTAACTAAAAGACTGATTAAGCCAGTTAGCAGCGGCTTACATCATATAATACATTAAAGTTCTTTGCGTTATTATTCTAAACTTCGCAACGGGTTTTCATACGTTTTTCACTACCATTTCCGTAAGGTTATTATTATAATAACCAGTATTGAAGTAGGCATTCGTAATATAATTACCATTCCCTATATGAAGTAATAAACAATAATTAGTAACTATATTATTTTGCATAAATGAGTTCTAATGGTCTTCTAAAAGGTACTCATCATTATCATCAACATCGGACTATCTGCAGTACAACTATTATCTAAACTATTACCGGAACCCGGGGCTCCAACGTGAAAGTCGCGGATGCAACCGAGACTGAACGCTGAGATGATGGTGATGATGATCTAAACTGTACCCACTAGTTCGTTGTGTCTACATTATCAGATCTTTTCCCATAGATGATTATTGTTATAAGCACATTTAGACATTCTCCTCGTGTAGAAAAGGGGCGAGCGTAGGTACCCACATACATGGGCAGAGAATTTTCTTCCAACCCTTACGTAATTTGTCGCCCCCTTGTTTCCACAATTGGTTTCCCGTTTCGCTCCACTTAAGTCACATTTTTCCTTTCTCTTAGTTACGAATTTAATAACAAAAAATTTGCTTTCAATATTGCGTTCTCGTTTCTTTTCTCCATAAGCAGGTATAATGGTTTGAATAACTTTAATATTACTTCTGAACTTTGCGTTGTTGGCGATCTATTTTGAAATGTCAGATATTGTTGTTTACTGTGTTCCCTTTGTGGTAAATGTTTTATATTAAGGTACATTTTTAAGCATGTCGTGTTTTCGAACTGCTTTTTTTGTGGAATTTTTAAATTTTTATAATTTATTTAATCGCGTTTTCCGCCATCCCGTGTGATGGATTACGACCTCTTCCCTCTCACAGAGGGAGGTCTGTGTCCCGTAGTAGAATTTTTTAACAAAATATATCGACTAAGTACCTACCTACATACATCAAATTTTTTGATTTCAAAATGTTGATACTTAATATCGGAATAGAAACTGACATGAGTAATGATAATTTTATTTATTCTTCAAAAAGTACAAAACTATTACAGGAATCAAAACTTCAAATGTACAGAGGCATTTTCATTTAAGACTAGGACTCCCAAACTGACACAACCTACATGGCAGAGATCATAGCAAACGAATAAGGCTGACCATTTTTTTTATACGAACTTATCACACAGATTGAGCTAGCCCCAAAGTAACTTCGAGACTTGTGTTATGGGATACTAACTCAACGATACTATATTTATAATCCATACTAATAATGTAAATGCGAAAGTATCTCTGTCTGTCTGTCCGGCTTTCACGCCAAAACTACCAAACCGATTGTAATGAAATTTGGTACGCAGATAGTCTAGAGTCTGAGAAAAGACATAGGCTATATAACATCCCGCTATTACCAATAGGAGCAGAGCAGTAACAAGAAATGTTGCGAAAACGGGAAAAAACGCGGATATGCATATTGCTCTCAATTTTTTAACAGGCGCTTACTTAATATCAACTGAGCAATAATTCAAAATGTTGCCAGTTGCCGAGGTGGTTTCTTTTTTTTTTGGATTCTCCAGGGGGTACACGCAAAACCAATATTTTAAGATAAAGGAGTTGCTGTTGCAGTTGCTTCTTCGGGATTAGCTGCTACATTACTTAGTGGGGGACGAACAGCGCACTCAGTTCTAAAGTGACCATTGAACTTAAGTCATGAAGAAATGCCGGTATGCAACATTAGTAAAAGCAGTGAGCGCGAAAGAATGTTACACCAGTGTAATTTGATGTGATTACTAGGGGTACGCCGGCAGATGAAATAAATGCCTGTTTGAAAGCATCTGCATTGTGGGTTCACGTAAAAAAGGTTTGTCTCACAACGAATATGCGAGTACAACTTCACCACGATTCTCAAGCCGGGCAATATGCCGCTACTCTTCTAAAATTCGGAGAAGATCGTATGCCAACTAACGGTAACGGTATGATTACACTGAGTCATGAGTTCTGTCAAATTGTGGATTGCTCAGATGACCTATCAAATAATGTCTATCTGGATCTTCAAACAAACATGGCCAACCGAGAATGACTTTACGAAAGGGCAATTTTGGCGCCGACTAATGAAATAGTTAATAAAATAAATGAATAAATCATGTTAAATGTTCAGGGAAATGTTGTCGAATACCTCTCAGTGGACCATATTATGGACACTGAACAAGTTACATCATGCCCTATAGAATTTCAACTCTTTATAATTATCAGGAGTCCATCCCATAAGTTGATACAAAGAGTTGGTGTTCCTGTCCTATTAATGAGGAATCTGGACGCTCCAACGCTGTGTAATGGTACTCGGCTACAAATAACAGATTTGGGTCACAATATTGTAAGGGCCTACAGTCATGACTGGAATGGCAAAAGGACAAAATGTCTTGATTTCCCGTATTCCCATTATCCCGACTGATTTGCCATTTCAATTTAAAAGAGTACAGTTCCCTCTGAAATCAGCATTTGCCATATTAACAAAGTCCAAGGTCAGACGCTTAAAGTTGCAGGAGTTCATTTAGAAACAACATGTTTTTCTCATGGGCAACTCTATGTCGCATGCTCACGTGTAGTATCAAATCCAGAAAATCTTTATGTTTTGGCAAAAGAAAGCAAAACATAATACGTTGTTTATAAAACCGTACTTACTTAAATGTGCTCATATTTTATCAAGCATAATACTTTTTAACCCTTATTTTGATAATATACTAAGCATATCCAAAACACCAATCAATGCAAAATAATTAAAAGTATGATATTTGATGTTTCTTTCCTTTGCTAACCTTTAAACCCGGTAAAATGAAATCCTACTAATATTATAAATGCGAAAATTTGTGAGGATGTTTGTTTGTTGCTCACAAAAACACTACTGAATGGATTTTGAGGAAACCTTGCAGTAATGTAGGCATTTATCTTGGCATTCCCACGGAAAGGGGAACCACCGCGCGCTGTAAACTGAAGTCCACGTGGACGGAGTCGCGGGCAACAGCTAGTAGATACATATATAGATAAATAACCAAGACCCGGGTCAATCAGAAAAATATCTTTTTCCATCATAACCTAGCTGGGGATCAAACCCGGGGCCACCAGATCGCAGGCAGGCGTATTGACCGCTGCGCCACGGAGGACGACAACATTGTTTATTTGGTGGTGATATTGTTATATATTTTTATGTGTACAAAATGCGCGATCGTGGGCGTTGCGATAACGTTACCATCTCATTTATTGGTAAGGGTTCCATGAGGAATCTAGATATCCGAGCAAACCAGTAAAGTGTAAGGTGCACAAATCAATTACTTTTTTTCTGTAATTTAAAACGAGTCAATCATTTTATTTGTAGTAAGAAAGGCTTGAATGGTGAACGTGATATTTTCGATAGCACAGGGCGTGAGCTAACGGAAATCGAAGGCCGCCCTTTTTCAGTTCGACGCTGTCCACGTAAAGAAAATAGCGTGAAATAATAAAGGTACCTCACGGCATTCACTATAGATACTAACCAAACAACCAATGAGAATTAAGTTACAGTTTAACCAAAATTAAGAAATGAACCGGTATTCATACAGATAAAGTAGTATACCGATAATGAAGTTGTCTAGATATAAAAAAAAAGAAAATTGAAACCACTTCACCAACTAGGGTCACCTAAAAATATTATTGGTCAAGATTTTTAACACACTTCTTGTACTTTGAATGTTAAGTGGTTGGCGCAAGGTGCAACAATTCGCTTGTTGTGAAAGTATCGTTCGTTCCCCTAGCATAGGTGTGGAACACCGGGGTGGTTTTTAGTCAGCAAGAGATCCTGCCGCCCACCTCGGGGCGGCGGACATCCATAAGTACTTTATACCCAAAAAAAATATCTACCTGCCTAAAGTGTTTTGAATAAATAATGATTGTCATTTATCATCAATGCCATTTACTCTAATGTACAAGAGCTTTCCCACCATCATCGTTCTTGGAGATAGAAAAGTTGGATATTTCTTCACCTATTACGGTACTAGCTATACTTGGGCCAAATTCGATAAAGAATAGAGGTAAACAAACCATTACTAGGCAACGAGTAGTTTACGCCTAAAAGACAGATGTTAACAACCTCTCTACATAGACGATTTTCATAAAAGTAATAAACCTACTTCCTACTAATGTAAACAGTTTATTTATGTTTAGATATTTATGATTTGCATAGAACACTTAACCGATTTGAATGAAATATGACACAAATGTAAGCTAATTTTCTAATAGGTAATTTTTTTTGATACATATATATTACTAGCTGTACACCGCGGTTTCACCCGCGTAACCTTTTAGCCGAATGAGCTCAGTTGATATAAAATAAGCGCCTGTTAAAATAATGGGAGCAATATGTATTACATTCGCGTTTGCTCCCGTTTCCGCAACATTTTTTATTCCTGCTCTGCTCTTATTGGTCATACCGGGATGTTTCTTAACCTATGTTCTATCTCAGGCTCTGGACTATCTGTGTACTAAATTTCATTACAATCGGTTCAGTAGTTTTGGCGTAAAAGCCGGACAGACAGCCAGACAGACACAGACAGTGATACTTTCGCATTTATAATATTAGTATGGATACTTAGTTCATACTTGAAAGTATTACAATATAATGTGTTATGCAGTTCATTTGAAAGTAATTAAAATACGCAAAATTGTATTGACAAATGCCTCAACTTTATTCATTGGTTGAATTTCACAAAATGTGTTTAATACCTGGATTTCATCCATCTTTTTTTTGTAGGGCTATCACGTAAAATTAATGTCGACTTTTTATTGGTTTTTCGAAATACCAAGTTATTGTGCATGTTATTTTATTGATTCTACTGAATTGTTCATAAATAGTTAGCATGTAAAAGTCGATAATCATGTAAATAACAGGAGATTTAAAACGTGCAAAATTTGAGTAACGATAACCCTAAATCGATTTGTTTACCTCTATTCTTTATGGAGCTTGGCGTTGGTATAGGTAGAAGTATCGTACTATCCTTTACTAGAACAGAGATATTATTGTCATTCATTATTTTTGCATTTTAAGTGAACTTACAGCTAGCTACTTGTGTATATACACAAGTAGAAGATAATTAGTGAAAGAAAGCTAATTAAAAGTTTCCACGGACCATATTAGGTTAGCACGAGAGACAGTAACAGATACAGCATAGGACAGGAAAGTGAAATTAAGAACAAGTAAGCATTCGGAGAGTATTTAGTAAAGACTGAAAATTTTTAAGTGATTTACAAGTATTACAAAGATTTCTTTTTTTAGTTTAGGAACACTGGTGGAGAATTTAATAAAACATGTTATATGCTCTGCCCGCTCTTATCATATAAGACTTATGGTACGGTATACTATACGCATCGCACAGAGGGAACATACTGAGGCTGATGATTCCTCACAGTGAAGGATGGAACACGCAGCCCAATTTTTCTCAACAATTAAGAACAGTCGACTGAACCATTAGCCAAACTGAACAGGTTACCGTGTTGGCAATTTTTCTCCGCTCAATTAAATATCAAAAAAGATATGTTAGAAAATTAAAGCAGCTTTGCCTTTTTCTTTAGTAATTTGTCAATCATTTTTCGTTGAACTTACTCCATTTCAGTTGAAAATATGAGTGATATTATCAGCGGGTTCTGTTTTATCGTCTGTGAAGAACCCGATTTACCGCTACACCTAAAACTCCGAGTGGAACTGATTTTCTTGATAATATTTCGTTGAAATTTCTCTTTTTTTTGGCTTGTTTCTACAAGCCACTTGTTGTTAAATTTTACTACAGTAAATCAGTATTGCTTTTTCAATTCACTAACATTTTGTTTGGATATTGGGAGGTATGGAGACGCATATCTTTACATAAACGTGGATGAGTGATCTTGTTACATTTAAACATGGATGCGATACGACACGCAGGAGCTTCGGCACCGGTAGCGCTCCGCATCTGAATATAAATGAACTTGTTTATAAACCGCGGAAAAAAATCGTGACGACACCGTTATGAGCAGCACCTGGGATATATACATATTTATTCATAAGTATGCGCAAACTGCTACCCTTTCTTGCCTTCATATTTCGCGGTTAAAAAGCCATTTAAGACAACATTTTCTCGTTTCCTGTAACACTTAAGAAATACAATATCTTTCTTTTCTCCCACTGGACCTGTGTTTGATACTCCCAGGTAATGTGTATGTGTACGTAATCTAGGGTCTTCATCATCAACATCACCATCATAATCATCAGCCTCTACTCATCCACTGCTGGACATAGGCCTCTTCCATGGCATGCCAACAAGCTCGATCCAGAGCAGTTCTCCGCTAGCCACTACCAGCCACCTTTTTGATGCCGTCGCTCCATCTCGTCCAAGAGCGTCCTACTTTACGTAATCTAAGGTCTTACCACCGGCTATTAGCAGGATAGACGCTGAACTGCACTACTTTCTTGTTCTATGACTAAGTAGGTACTTAAAAGCAGTACAGTTCCAATTTTGCCCTGATTTAAGGGCTGATGGATGAACAGACCAGCATTGTGATTTTCTTCTGCTACGAGGCCTGCTATTTATAAATATAAACGGAACGGCCAGAACAAAATTAAAAACATAATTATAACAGTAATCTATAGCCAAAGAGTTCCATTTTAAACTGTTATAAGTTTAAAATGGAACTCTTTGGCTATAGATTACAGTTTGTTCAATGTAGCTATCATTTGCTTTTCCCTTGTGATCAACTCAAAAAGTCGTCAACAAAACAACCACAATTTTATGAACACAAACAATATGCAGCTAAAACTAAATTAACTATTCTCTTACTGCGGTTTGAACAGCTGAGCGGCTAACTCAACAACAATTACTAATACTCCGCCACTAATTCACATCTCCAGACATTTACAAGTCTGTGTATTATAGTTAAGCATACTGAGAGACTTTCGTGAAAAAAATAGATATTAAATGGTGTCTATTGATCAAAGTCATCAACGCACAAAGTAATTATAAAATTGGAATACTGTCCGTAATTTCCTTCCATGACGTCAGTCGCTGTAATCATAAAAACGGCAGTCATGTCCTCGTAAAACGTTGATTCGATTAAGTAATAGACTTCCAAAACATTCGTTTTAATTTTAGTGGCGAGCCTACCAGTTGATTCTCAGCCATTATTTTTATTACATCGTTTAATAATTTTTAGTCGTTCTTATGAACAAAGACCACACTATTCTAAGCGTATGCAGAGTAATTACGTAATAACACACTATCAATAGCAATGGCTTACATTTTGACAGTTCAATACTATCATTGCGTTATAATTATGTTGTTGATCAGACCAATTTTAAGACCATATGAAGGTATTGATATAGGTACGGAGGTCGGGTCTGAGCAGTTGTGTTGCGATCTGTGGCGGGTACGATGCGCCAAATGTTGTTGTATCGGGAGTTTGGTCGTGGAGAGTCTCCAGATCAATCTCCCTCTAGCGCAGCTTCGTTTGGTCGTGTTGGTATTGGGTTTAACATTGCATCACCTCGCTGAACTGCCGTCATCCTTCCTATTCCTTAGTTTTTTAAGTGAATAGGCTTAATAAACTAGTGCGCTTTACCATCAACGATTGCATCACTGCTTACCATCAGGCGGGATTGCAGTCAAGCACTAGTTTATAATTATTTAAAAAAGAAAGGTAGTTCCGATACATTGACACTACGTTACGCATTATTTAATTAGTTAACATTACTAATAAAATGGACCAGCAGCCTAGTCAAGATTGCTGTAATACTATGATTTAGAAAGGTTAGGAGAGAGAGAGAGAACAGTGACGAGCATTGCAGGATGCCTACACTCAGCATTTGGTGGCGAAAGGGTTTAGAAGAGGACAAGAAGTTATTAGCATTATTAACCTAAAATACCTCTTAATAGTGAACTACCTCCAAGAGAATGCCACACAGATGTTATTCAGCGTGTAGACTTTCAGACCTCTTAACAACAGCCGCTTTGCTAATTGCTTCCCATCTGCCTAATGTTCGCAGCTTCCACCTTTACTAAATTATGATGCACGTAGCTAAGTAATTAGGTGCCTCCATTACATTATCCTTAGTGTACAGGTGCGCAGCGGAAACATGGATGAATATAATTGACGCTATTTCAGAGCTATTTCTCCACAAACTTCACAGAAATTCTAAAGTTGGTTTAAGTGAGACGGAGATCCGGAGCGCGATTAGTTATTTTTGGTACCTACGCCGTAAGATGACGACTTCTTGAATATCGCATTGAAAGAGCAGATTTTAATCAGCGACAACGTAAAGACATTCACCATCTTTAGAATTATTTTCATTATAGATTACATGTAACTTGAAGTTATAATCAATTTTTAATTCGACGAATCATGTTTTGATTTAAGATCTGACCCGAGAATGGGTATGACGTCTGGGCTTCCTTTTATTGTTAACCAACCTTCGTAAACCCTCTTCACAGACTTATGGTGACAATGACATCACACTCGGAATAAGAGGAAAAGCATCTAATAAATAATACACAATCTACATATATCTATCTATAATTAATAAATGAACAAACAAATTCTTCAGTTTTATCAATAGAAGGTACTGATAAAGCTATAATTGCTTATTAATATAGCTAGAATTCGATATTTCGATCTATAGAATGCGCTATTCTTTGCAATAACTAAATGTATTTAAAAAAAAGTTTTAGCTTCTGGTAGCCCAATTCTGCAGGAAGGTTATAGGTTAGTTAACATCACGTTACTACCGTTAGAAGCTAAACAAAAAGTCGGAAAGAACTGTAACGAAGTCCTTAATAGCGCGCTCGATACGATGCGATGCTGCGCGATTAGTTAGGGGTCGGGAGCACAGTAGACAGACAGTAAAACATCTTCATAGAAACGAGCCGCTCTCGGTTTGAATGATTGCGTGCGCGTATTACGTGTCGGTACGCGATTTCACGCATACGCTGGCATAATATAGCTTGGAATAACATAGGGGCAGTACGGGCTGTGGTTCAACGCAAGAGTAGGCAAATAACTCTGCGGGCGGCCTTAGATAATCTACTGTTCTGTCTCTACTGTGTCGGGAGTTTAATAAAAACACGTGGTGTATCATACGACTCTTATGCGATTAAAGTCGCAGATAGAAATTGACAATACTTAATTCACTGTATTTTTGAAGACGTAAAAAATATTACGCACACATTAAGAAATACTTCTTTATCTTGGGTGCGTTTACAAACATTTAAGCTCACATACATAAAGAGCCAGACCCGGAACAACTACTTGTAGGTCATACAAATATTTGTTCCGTGCGGGGAACGAACCCGCTACACGGAACGCTGCAGTCGATCGCTCAGCCACTACACCAACCGTGTCGTCAAATAATAATAATAATACCTAATTATTCACGTTAACATCCTAATTTCTATTTATACCAAGAAGGCTTGCGCAAAAACCATCAAAGGGTTATGCCCGACCGGAAATCTACCACGGAAATTGACCCCATGACCTATAATTTGTAAAGACGGAATTCGGCCCCTACCTTTTATCCCGATATAAATTGTCTTCATCTAATGAAACTTTATTTCTTTAGTACGAATTCAAGGCGAGGGGTGTGAAGAAACGCAAGGTGACTGTGGACGTGTCCACGGACGGAGTCCGGGTGACGACGAGGACCAATATCACGACTAGGAAGACCAAGGTGAGTGTAAATCTAATTTTTAAGGAGTCCTGACCAATACACATACATACTAAAACTAATAGGGAATAATCGGCCAAGTGTCTGACCACACTCAATAAGTGTTTCGTAGTTCCAGAACAAACTTAAAAAAAAAATAATGTTCTCTCATACTCAAATAAATGTCACGAACTACAAATGTTTCTTGCCAATCGCAAAAATATATTTTGGTATGTGATAAAACTATATATTAACAATTTCCGGTATGTTTCCTGCTTGTGCCGTGAGGCCCTGTTTCTTGCCAATTTTCATGAGATCAACGAGAAGTACTCTCATAGGTTTGATTTATTTGCGAAGAACAAATTATTTGGGTCGTATTTTATTATTGCGTTGCCTTAGAAGTTTGATTATTTCAGAACTCCAAGAAACCATAGACCTGAGTTATTGATATTAAATTCAACTTGATGCTCTAAGCGTTTCTGAGAAAAGGGACCTTGACAAATTGACAAACAGGGGGACAATAAAGTGTTCCCGTAAAGTTTCCGTTTTTACAAACTAAAATATTGATTCAGTTAAGAGCAACACAGAAAATACATAGTTGCTAATGGAAAAGTAAGTTACAACTGAAAAGCTAAGAATGAGTAGATACTAATAAACTTGGCAAAAGTCGTAACGAGCTTTTAGAAGCTACAGTTTAAGGACCAGAGTGATCTCTGAAAGTTATGATACGGCACAATAGAAACTGTTGATAATTAATGCAAAGTGGGTCATATTTATTAGATGAACGGGTAGTATTGTTGCTAAATGCGACCCTCAGCTGCCCGAGGAATGTTTTACCCCACTTAAAGTTACATTTACGGTAAGGGTGTTAACATAATTATACTAACAAATGTATATCACAGCGAGAGGTCACAAAGTGTGTGAACAAACAAATAAAGGACACTCATTTATACGAATTTAGTTTTCCAATTTAATAAAATTAAACGAAAAGTTGTGCTCATTCCAGGAAGTCGAAAATGAAAGACTAGAATATTATAAATTATTTGTCTTGATGTATTCGATTTTTTTTTTGTTCATAATCGAAGCAAATTCAAAACTTGGACAACTTTGGAAAAAAGTTTGATTCACCTCACGACAAAATCATTTGCGGTGCGACTGTTATAACAAAAAGGCGGTTAATAAAGAGTTCTTGCGGAACTATACTTAATCATTTTGCTCTTCATTATTTTATTAAATTCATAACTTATTATTTATTTCATAGACCCTGTATTTGTATGATTCATTAATATCTACTTGATTCATCTTCGTATGGTCCATAAATCCTGTGTGCCTACAATTTCTTTCGGAGTTTGATGAAATATCTCAATGCCTATTTATATTCTTCAAAGCGTTCCTAAAAAAAATGTTAGTTCAAATCAGAAATGGAATCGCCCGATAATGCGTGTTTCACATGTTCTTCTTCAAATACTTTTGCTTGTTTTGCGGATTGCGGATTGAACGAATTTTCCCAGAAAACCGGGTTTTGTTCCCGTTAATCGAGTCATTTCGTAATTGGGGCACTATTGTTGAATGTCTCAGCGGGATTCGCTCTGTTGCCATTCGAATAAACAAGCCTTAATCTACAGTTGGGGGGACAAAATACTGAAAGCAATTTTAAATTCAAGTTGTGCTAAGTGGTTGTCAGAAGCTTAAGAGCTGATCTTTCAATAGCCAATTCACTTTAATCTGAGGAAAAAGTAATGGTTCACGTTTGACAGCATTTGTATAGAAAATGTACGAAAATTTGTCATATATATTCTGCAGACCAAATTTATCTGTCAATTTTGGAAAATCTGCTTATAAAACTGTAACATAAATAATTCAAAAGATTTTCTTCCTCCACACATTGGCTGATATTACCACATATTACTAAATTATCTGTTAGGCGTGAGTAACCTGTGACAGTGATTTTTTCTCGGGGCTCGTAAATCATGTCGGGTATAATGGACGGCTGTCAACCTGCTGTCTAGGAGCCGCCGCGTTCAGCGTCTATTGTGGCATCGATCCATTGTAGCCCCTGAAAAATAATCTTGGTCCACTCTTCATTATTGGAATTACTTTTAAAAAATGTTACTGTATAATATTTCATTTTGATTGGTATGTAGTTATGATACTTCAAAAATAGGTAACTTCTGCGTATGTAGGTAATATTTTTATTTGTCTGAGGTAGTAGGTGTACATATATAACTTCAGGCATGGTTAGTTTTTCTTTATTTAGAGGGTTTTATTGTCTTGTTGTTGTTGCAGCAAACGTAGCGTAGGAAGTCCTTGGGGCGACGACATCAAAGAGGTGGCTGGTAGTGGCTGGTGGAGAACTGCTCAGGATCGAGCTTGTTGGCGTGCAATGTAGGAGGCTTATGTCCAGCAGTGGACGAGTAGAGGCTGATGATGATGATGATGATGATTGTCTTGTTATAGTCAGCATTCTAGAATATCTACTTACCTATATACATATTTTATGAATCTCAAAAGATTCCGAAAATATATTACGAGTAGGTGATCGAAACAGCAGAAATTTGTAATATCTGATATTGAAATAGCACCACTTTCAAGTACGATCCAAATTCCATTTCATATTCACACATGATTTAATACTATCAAGTATGAGGAAAACTGAAGAAAATCTTTGTTACAGAAGAGTTCAAGTAAGCTGTTTGGTCGCGGCAGCAAGACCAGTGTGACTACGGAGACGGCTGAGATAATGCACCATCCCATCTACCGCATTTTTTACGTCTCCCACGACAGCTCGGATTTGAAGATCTTCTCCTACATCGCTAGAGATGGCGCCACCAACGTCTTCAAGTGCAACGTTTTTAAGAGCAATCGCAAGGTTAGTATCTATTTGTCATGAAATGATGATAAAAGATAATTTTTTGAACATTATTATTTTCGGCACGTCATAGGTTCTAATCGCAAGGTACCTACAGTAAACCGAGCGGTGATAGCTCTTTTATTTTTAAGGTTTAAACAGAACAGCTGCACAGGTTCACGTTGAACTTGTAGAGCTGCTCGATAGTCCCATTAATGTACGTCTTATAGTATAGTTATTAAAAGTAGGTAGCCCTACTAAAAATGAGTATTAAAATTAATAATTTTTAAAAAGCGATTTATCAAAAGCAGGAAGCAATTTTTCGTAACAATAATACAAATTGGCTTCCCGCCTGAAGATCAACAGTTAATAAATGGCCTCAACTTCAATTTATGATGGAGAGGAATCCCGAATTTGCAAAAGATTAATAAGTAGGTAGATACCTATCATCAAAGATTCGTCGGCACCCTATTTTTGGCAAAATATTTCTCATTCATTTACAACTTCGGAATGTTTACTTATAATTTACAGGACTATTAAATCAATTTTGTAGTTAAAACAGGGCATGAAATATCAGAATACCAAATGATTTTACAATAAGATATAGATATTGATAGACAATCCAACAATTCTTTATTTCTTTTAGATAAAAATAGTAACTAGAATATTCACAATACGGCCCAAACATCCGATATATGAATAAAGAGTACACAAGACTGCCAGAAACTAACATAACTTTCTAAGAAACCTCGAACATAAAAGACTTTTAGTTCGGAGACTAAAACAACTAAATAAACACGGAGCTCTTTACCGCCCTTTTAAGGTAAACCTCACACATTCCGTCACTGTCTTTTTCTAGATAATCCACTTTAAAACGTACTATCTGAAGAGGGAGTAAAGGTTCCTTAACGACCGGAGAGAGGACCGTAGTCGTCGGCTCCGAGAGTGGTCTCGAGCCAGGCGTGCTGTTTATTAAGATCGCACGGGCTCGTAAACGGCCCAGCTATAAACCGCAGCTGCGGATCACTCGCCTGGAGAATATGTAGAAATTACCACTCCACTAAGTAAATGTTACACTCCTACTAATGCACTTTAATTGATGCCGAACTAAGATGAAAACGTTGTCCTAAATGTCTATTCCTATTCTAGAAGGATAACATCGTGACGAAACCGGCATGTCCCAGAGGCAAAACTTCGAAGACATATGACATCTACCAACCCGCACTGCGCCCGCGTGGTAGATTACGGCCCACTTCCTCTCAGGCCTGCGTCCCCTGGGACATTATAGGCTGATTACGAAATGTCTATTAGTTTAGCCTTCTTCTCCGTCTTTTTGTATCCATAGTACTCTTCTTGTTGTTTCTTAGCCACGTTATTCAGTTTAGACTTAACTAGTTTTGGCAATAGTAAACTTTAGGTGTTCTTCAGAAAGCGGTTTCATCCGGTGTGATGTGGTGACTATTCTAGGAAACCAAAACTTTAGATATATAGACAGTTCTCAATCATTAATTGCACAATCTTTGATTACAACATACAAACATCATAGGAAGTGGTTATGGTATAAGTGGACGGGTAGGTTCATTGTTATCAGGCCTATGCCGAAATGTAGCAGTTCGACAACTTTATCATCTTATGACAGTCGCTACGCTATCATCGATGCGTCGCTCTGTTAAAGTGGTCAATGTCACACTTATCTAACACTTTAGTCCAAAACCTAGTTGATTGCAGTAACTTCATAACAAACAAAGTGGGCGTCACTTGCTGCGCCGCCATACTTAATAGAAAGAATTTTGTCAGCAAATTGTCCTGATATAAAAGGCAGTCGCAATTTGCTGCTGTTAAACGTCAAAAACCACAGCACGGCTGCAACCCAGTATTGCAAATAATGTGATGTTTTAGGACGCTTTATCAGCGAAGAATTGCTCGCAGTTATATTATACTAGCTTTCCGCCTGCGGCTTCGCCCGCGTCGAATTCGGTATTTTTGTTTTCCCTCGGGAATATCAAATTTTCCGGTATAAAAAGTACCCTATTATTTAATCTGGACTTCTAACTTTACCACTGCAAAATATCAAAGCAATCGGTTGAGTAGTTACGGTCTGGAAGCGGAACAAACAAACTCACTTTCCGATTTATAATATTATTAACGATACGACAAAGACGAGTATATAGTATTTTCACAAGCATCACTATGTAGCTTTTAATGAACATGTTTGAACGGGGTAAGAACTATACAGGGTTAAATTTTTGATAGCATAACTCTCAGACGTCATGGGTATGATGATTTTCCGACCGATTTCGGTCATGGCGAGTACTTTAACTCGCTAGTCAGCTCGTCGATCATGTGCGCGAAGGTTGCTTATACAATATGTAAAGAAAACACTGTCCGACCGAAAAGGATAATAAAGATTAGGTATACACATAACCAAATACAATATGAAATTTTACATAATCATCATTGTAACAATACTAATTAATTTTGAAATCATCATTTTTTTTTTCTACGAATTAATTCCTTCTTCCCCAAAATTTCGTATTTTTTTTTTAAATGATAACACCTTTTTGTACTGTATTATTATGAATGATGCGACCACGAGCCGCGTGCCCTGTCCCCCTGCAACCGCGCATGTTTAACTATCGTGTAGCCTACCGCACATGTATTAAGTTACCTCGCTTTTTCGAAATAATATTATTTTTAAGGGATTTTTTTTTAAAGTTTAGATGGCTGTGTAGGCATTCGTAGAATCAGTTATAGATTCCTAACAATACCTTCACGGATCGAAGAGGGTTTTCTTTTCATATTGTAGAGCCAATCTTCGCGCACTTTCGTGATGGGTACGTGTAATGTTACAAAAATTATTTAGTTATGTGGTATTCAAAGGTAAAATTTTGACAAGTGATAAACAAAATTTACTTTTACAATGCAATGTTTACAATACAATGTTTTCAAATTACACTAGTTATGGGGAGGACAGCGAAAGTCTAAAGATCTAAAGTCTAAAGACCTACAAAGTCCTTAACTTTACAAAGTATAATAGAATTCATAAAAAGGATTAATAAAATGTAAACACCTATAAAAACCAAATGATATGATTGCCATTACAACCTAATGTAGGAAGTTGGAATTGTCTGTATTATTAATGTCAAATAATAAAAAGGCTATATCAAAGAAAATAAATAAGTAAATACCTAAGTAAAAAATAAAGAAAAACAGTATTATACATAGGTATGTATGTAGCAATTGTTCCCGACTCCTTATTACGTACGTTAAAACCGCAATTCAAAATCTAAGACTCGTTAGATATTACGCTACCCTTTGTTGTGATAAAAAAAAAGCAAAAGTGTGTGTGTCAGCTCCGACGCACGACTGGAGTTTACTCCTTAAGTACGAGTATCTAACTAAACGCAAAAAGAGTTTAATAAATTAAAAATTAATAATTATTATTCATATTAATAAAATAATAATAAAAAATAAATAAATAATTAATAATACTTTATTATTATTTTTTAATTAATAATTAATTTTTAAAAAAATAATTTTTAATTTTAATTAATTTTTAATTTTAATTAATTTTTAATGTTAATTAATTGTAATAATTATTTTTTTAATTAGTTAATTAACTTTTGATTTATTTATTATTATTTTTTAATTAATAATAATTTATTATTATTGCTTTATTTATATTTTTTTTAAATAATAAATTTTATTTTTTAATTATTATTATTATTTTTTTTTTTTTAGTTTATCATTCAATTATTTTCATTAAATCTTTTAATCAAACCCAATAACATATAGTATATAGGGTATAGTCGCCTATACAGCATACCCTATGTACGTCTTAATACACTCACAGCCAGATTAGAAAGTTGCGCACCAAAGGTGCGCACTAAAATAGTAACGCTTATAATTCGTTACTCGTTAGTAGGTTTTACGCCTCGGATTTTTCTCATACCGGGCGCCTTATACAACTTGTAACAAAAAGGGTAAACATACCAAGGGCATGGCATCTTTAGATGATATCAAACGATATCGGAAGGGTTTCAACTCAAAATAAAATACACATAAAAAAAAATGGTACCAAATTTTCGGTTTAGTGTGTTTCTTAAAATAAAATCATAACAAACGTGGCAGCACACTACATAATTACATTAATAACTACTCGTTACCCGTCACGTTACTTGCCAAAATCCGATAAATGTCTTCAATATCTCTGTGCGACTAGTATGATAGTAGCCTATCACAGGCGGTGTTTTTCCTCATAACTTCCTAACATAAAAAGATAGGATTAAAAAATAAAAACCCTTCCAATATCGTTTGATATCATGTAAAGATGCCATGCCTTTGTTATGTATATACCCTTTATGTTACAAGTTGTATATGAAAATCGATTCTTAAGGAGTAAACTCCAAATATAATAATTGAATGTGTTATTTTTGAAAATATAGTAAACTTTATTACTTATATACAAAATTGTATAGGTATAAAAGTTACATAACTTTTCTTCACTTTTTCTTTTTATGCCTGTGACTCCTCATATTACGTTTTATAAAATTCTACTACCAAATGTTTGAACTGTAGGTGCACTATACCGTTAAACAGCGTTTAATTTTCTACCATGATTTAAAAAAATAAAGGCATTTTTGCTTTAATAAATGATCATTACTTTTTCATTTTCATTATTTACCTACAAGGCGCCACATTTGCGTAGTCAGAGAATAGAATGAACTCGCGTGTAAAAAAAATGGTGTTAAAAACGCCAACCTCAAAGTTTGAGTTCCACCGCTCTAGATGGTGTTAGTATGGGCACGCCACAATAGCGGCGGTAAGTCCCCTCTTTGAGGAGTGGCTAGAGAGGCGCCACGGCGCCCTCACCTTCCGCCTGACGCAGGTCCTCACCGGACACGGTTGTTTCGGGAGGTTCCTGTTCCGTATAAGGCGGGAGGAAACGCCAGGGCGTCACCATTGTGTGGATCGCCCTGAGGACACGGTGGAGCATACGGTGGAGGTCTGCCCGGCTTGGGTAGAGCACCGCCGTGTCCTCGTAGCGGCGATCGGCGGCGATCTCTCGCGTCCGACCCTGGTCCAGGCCATGGTCCGGAGCGAGAGTGCATGGCAGGCTGTCACCTCCTTCTGCGAAGCAGTGATGCTGGCAAAGGAGGAGGCGGAGCGCGTGAGGCAACGGGAATCCCAGCGACCTCACGCCACTAGCCGCCGCAGGAGACGCCCTGGTCGGAAGATGACACTAAACTCCCAGCCACCGTAGGCGCGGGCCTGCGGGCGGTGAGCAGTGGGCAGCTCGCCGCTCGGTAAGGACCATGCCCGAATCGACGGCGCGTCGTGTTTCACGCGCGCCTTAAAGAGATGTCAGCACGTCGTGACGGGGTCCACGAAGACCGATGCCTGCTGGGTCAGGGTTGCGGGTTGGTTAAACAAGAAACTGTGGCCCTGGCCGTCGCACAGGCAAGTGAAGAAACACGGGTGGGTTTTAGTCAGTATAAGTCTGACACGCCCTTCCACTTTGCCCAGAGCGGGAGAAGTCATTTGATGATTTCCCACACAACAAAAAAAAAAAAAATGGTGTTAGTAGAAGAATTATAACTCGTTATGGTTTCTTTACCTGTTGCTGGATATACATACATATATACGGACCGATTATGTTCGACAACTATTACCAGCCCCCTAATCGGCGAACACATTTTTGTCAAATGATTGCGACGAGTTGGGATTGTTTGGACGAACGGGCCAATGGGCGGTCCGAACGATCCCAACTAGTCGCAATCATTTGACAAAAATGTGTTCGCCGATTAGGGGGCAGGTTAGCAAATAATGATAGTGCTTGTTGATGAGGTCACGTAAAAATATGGGGGAATTCGGAAACTTCTCTTCTAGAACTTAAGTACTAATACTTTAATGTGATTTCAACAACGAGGACTATGGACTATCGTTTATTCGTTTTTGACCTGGTTCCAAAAAACATTAATATCTTTACATCACCCGGGTTTCTCCCGTCTATCAATTTATTGGTGTTCCGCGGAGCAGATTATTTTCTTTTATAAAACACTTTTTTTAATATACAGTCGGTAATAGCAGTGGCCAGACCAAACTTAAAAAACTAACGAATGTGTCATTGCTAGGAATAGCTTATTTATTTCAACAGTAGATAAATTAAAACGTTCAAAATCTAGTCGCAGTCTCATGTCGGCGACAAACATGTCAAAAACGTCAAAATGTGCGGAAATTAGAAGACAGGGTTTTTTGACAGACTGAGACTATGAACTATTCTCGCGTCTCTTCGGAGCGGAAGGGCATGTCAGACTTTTACTGACTAAAACCCACCCGTGTTTCATCACTTGCCTGTGCGCCAGGGCCACGGTTACTATTTTAAACAAGGCGAAACCCTGACTTTGGTGGCATCGATCTTCGTGGGCCCCTTCAGGATGTGCTAACATTTCTCTGAGCCGTCGACTCAGGCCTGGCGGCGAGCTGCCCACTGCTCACCGCCCGCAGGCCCGCGTCTACGGTGTCTCCCAACCAGGGCGTCTCCTGCGGCGGCTAGTGGCGTGAGGGCGCTGGAATTCCCGCTGCCTCACGCGCTCCGCCTCCTCCTTTGCCAGTATCAATGCTTTGCAGAAGGAGGTGACGGCCTGCCATGTACTCTCGCTCCGGACCATGGCCTGGACTAGGGTCGGACGCGAGAGATCGCCGTCGATCGCCTCTAAGAGGACACGGTGGTGCTCTACCCAAGCCGGGCAGACCTCTACTGTATGCTCTGCCGTGTCCTCAGGGCGATTCACACAATGGTGGCACGACGTTTCCACCCGCCTTTTACGGAACAGGAACCTCCCGAAACAATCGTGTCCGGTGAGGTTTGTCTGACCTGCGTCAGGCGGAAGGTGACGGCGCCGTGGTGACTCTCAAGCCACTCCTCAAAAAGGGGACTTAGCGCCGCGGATAAACAATAGAATAACAACGGACACACTATTGAAAATACGTCTAAATTGCTAATATCTTTGTCTAACTTGTAATAAGTATCTAGGTTTTTGAAAGAAAAAATGTGCATTCAATAGAAAACTGTTATTCAAATTTTACTAAGGATGTGGGTAGGAAAATAAGCACAATTATAGTAAACACGAGATCAGTTTTACCTTGTCATACTAAGTTCCATAAAACAGCTTGTACAATAAGAATGTGTGTGTGGCAACAGAGAGATTGCTAGGAGACTTAATATAAGCAGTAAGTGAATTCGAATTGTATACTTCATTTTTATACCTAGCTTATCCCTCAGGCCACTACGTAATCTATACTAATATATAAAGCTGAAGAGTTTGTTTGTATATTTGTTTGTTCGCGCTAATCTCGGGAACTACTGGTCCGATTTGAAACAATATTTTTGCGTTGGAAAGCCCATTACTACAGGAAGGCTTTAAGCTAAGTATATAACATCACGCTGCGACTAATGGGAGCGGAGCATAACTAAACCAAGCGAACGAAGTCGCTGGCGGCCGCTTGTCAAAGATATTTTATATAAACTTTTTTTTTTTTTTTTTGTAAAAACTTAACTAGTGATTAGCGATTTTTTTTTGACGTTTGCACGTCACATCATTGTTTATAAACAAACCCCTTAAACACTATGGCGTTTATGACTAAGGAGGTGTGTGACACCTACATCCTAATTGCGTAACACTTTACTACTCTCAGTTTAAATCATTTTGAAGGATATTGCTAATGTATTGCTTCTTACATTCGATGTGCCCAACAACGTAAATAACGCCCTAATGGTACGTGTTAAAGATGAAATTAGCTGCATAACTGTATTTTATAATATTTGCCTACCTCGAATAAGTCGTTCTAGTTCATTACGCTCGTACGTATCGTACGACAGAAGGTTCAAATTTGTCTAACTTTTAGTGGGTCAGCTAACAGCCAGTGTACACATAATCTCAAGTGCATTGTTACACTACAAGAACAGCTTCTGTTACTTTGTACAAGCCTTTTGTTCAGAGAAACTAGTCACCATTAGGTTTTGAACAATTTCTCTTATTTTCAAACAAAATAGAACAAAGTAGCTCGCAAACATTGTTGTACATGTACCTATACAATATGTAAAGAAAACCCTGTCCGACCCATAAGGATAATAAAGGTTAGGTAAACACGTGACCAAATATGATATAAAATTTTACATAATCATCATAGTAATAATACTAATGAATTTTGAAATAATCCTTTTTTCCCGGGAATTAATTCTAATTTCCCCAAACATTGGAAATTTTTAAAAAAGTGACAACACCGGTATTATTATAAGCGAATAGCGACGCGACCACGTCACAAGTGCCGCGTGCCCAGCCCCCCGCCGCCCGCGGAAGGGGTTGCTTACCGCACATGTATTAAGTTACCTCTTTTTGCGAAATAATATTTATTTTTTTGGGGATTTTTTTTAAGTTTAGCCTGTCTTTGTCTGTCTTTTTTTTAGAATCAGTTATCGATACCTAACAATACCTTCACGGATCGGACAGGGTTTTCTTTACATATTGTATATCACCCTATTTTATTAATATATTTCATTATAAAAAGTTACGTAATAATATAATATATAATAATACATATTATGATTATTACGTAACTTTTTCAGGTACTTATCCACCTAACTATTAATAGTGTAAATGAAATTAATAAAATTCGGCTAAGGTCGACACAGTCTTAAAGAACCTCCACCACAACTTGGATGGGATTGAAGAGGCATGGATGGTCAATTCCTAAGTAAAATAACACAAGCGGAGTTTACGCAGTAATACCATCAACATATATTATTTCTCCAAGGGTCTGAAACCGTTTTCTCCCTTTTTCTCTCTTTCTATCGAACCAATCTGAACGTCCGACCCACCAATCGACAGATATTCGTCCCTGGTACCATGGAAAACTATTTTATATAGTGCGAATTTTTCGCACGGGTCAGCTAGTCTTTAGAAAATGCATAGAAAAAGTAATAGTGCTTAAAAAACAAATGAGTAGCTAATGAAACAAGAAAACCGAAAGCAAAGTAGTTAGCCACATCAATACCTACAATGATAAAAATTCAGATGATAGGTTTCGAAGTGGGGCGAATTTTAAGTACTTCTTACATACTGTTTAGAAGCACTTTCTTCTAAAGTTCTGTTTAGAAACGCTTGCATCTAAATTAGATTTTTTTTAGTTACTTTTCTTTTTTTAATACAAGCATTTGTCTGGTGGGTGGCAACTTCTGCCGGCAGCCGATATATACTACCACCGAGAAATTGACTTATTATATGAATTAATTTATTTATTTATTTTGCTCCATCAACAACTGTTTACATTGGGTGTTGAACATAAGGTAACGTATATTTTTAAAAGGTATATATAACTGGCATATGTTCAAGAAATTGACACCTTTTCGTAGCACATTTCAAACAATTTTTCTTTTATCGAAAATAATGTCAATTGCTTCTTTCAGATGAGAAACACACTCATCGAGTTGAAATTTCACAACAGAGCTACTTCGGCTATGAGTTAACAATTGGTAAAACAACAAAAACAAAAAATGAATGTTTTCATATTATTCAATTAAATCATCAAAAAGTGTTTGTAAGTACACACATCAAAAGTGTCTAGGGATCAAGCATTTTTATGCGGATTTCTTGAGATTGAGATGTGGCTTTGTAATAAATTTATGATTTTATAAATTTATATGGATCCTTTTTGGTGCATTTCATAATTTGAATCAGGAACTGTGAATCAAATTCGAGTAAAAGATGAAAATCAGCTGTCAATATTTTCCCTATAAAAACATACAACGCATTGAAGACATTATTAGTGCTACTGTTTCCCTACTACTGATTAAAACCAACGTTATTATGGAGCGGCGACGTCATTTAAGCAGGGAAGAAATGCTCAGAGCCGTGGGAATGATAGAAGCTGGTTCCCGGCAACGTACTGTGGCTTTAGCTCTGAATACAAGTCAGAGTGTTATCAGTCGACTTTGGACACGTTACCGAAGCACTGGTACCGTGGCTGAGCGCCATGGAGGACGGTATCGCTGCACCACACGGAGACAAGACCGATACATTCAAATCTTAACTCGAAGAGCTCCAACAATAACCGCCATGATGTTAGCCGTGAGGCTTCATCACTCTTCAGGGAACTTAATTAGCGACCAAACAGTCAGAAACCGCTTGCATGAAGTGAACCTTCATTCCCGAAGACCGCTACGGGTACCACCTATAGCAATGCACAATCGTAGGATTCGATATCAATGGGCTCTTGAACACAGAAATTGGGCAGAAGAACAATGGCGTTTCGTGTGCTTTTCTGATGAGTCTCGTTTTGGTATGAGACCGGATACAAGACGTATACGACACTGGAGAACCCCTGGACGCCAACAGCGATTAAAATCCTGCCAGGAAGTCCATCCTTATAGTGGTGGAACCATCATGGTATGGGCGGGTATTTGGATCGGCGGAAGAACTGAGTTGATTTGGATCAGAGGCAACCTCAACGCTCAAATTTATGCTGAAACGATTGTATCAGACGTCATCGTTCCTCTACAAGTGCAAATCGGTCCCTTATTTCAGTTAATGCATGATAATGCACGACCGCACACCGCAAGAGTTGTAAGACAGACTCTCGCCGCAGCTAACATCAATGTCCTGCCCTGGCCTGCTCAGTCGCCAGACTTGAACCCGATTGAGCATGCATGGGATATGCTACAGAGAAGAGCTCTGCCGAATATGGAGGGTATCCAGTCGCAAGAAGACCTTTTTTTGTTGTTGCAACGAACATGGGCGGCCATTCCACAGCGTGATTTGGATGAACTCATTTTGAGTATGCCAAACCGATGTTCTTGTGTTGTTAGTGTTCGCGGTAGAAACACGGATTATTAATTGTTTAAGTTACCCAATAAAATTTTAGAGAAAACTGTTATTTCAGTCTTTTTTTCGAACTTTTGTGTTAGTGGTTCAAATGTCAAATATCCCTTTATTAGGAAAATGGCAAATTTCTTTATTAATGCAAAGGTGACTTGGTTTATCGTTACTGTGACAAACGAAAACACTTTATTTGATGAATCCTTAAAGAAAATTTTAATTAATATCAATCAGGAGAAAAGTTATTGCAAAAATATATGTTGATCCCTAGACACTTTTGATGTGTGTAGTATAAACTCCTTGTTTTTATTACTTTACTACTAATTTACAACTATTCTCAGCATCAGCACAATTTGTTTTCTGTTTTTTTTTTTTTTTTTTAATGAAGGTCTAGTCTACTTCAAGATCTGTATTCAGAAAGATAAAACTTTATAATACAGATCCTTCTCCTAAGGTTAAACAACAGAAAAACAAAGATCGCTCTATTCTTACACACTGGGCCGTTATCTCCATATTAGCCATTGCGTCCAACTGCCTAATGCCTGCGAGCGTCGTAACAAGGGACTGTTAAAAGAAAAACTAACTTTTCCTAGGCGGGGTGCTAAAACTCACAAGCCAACTTCGCTTATTTCTTGAGTACCTACTACATGCTTTTAATTCCCTAGATTTCCTGTATAAGTCAATTAAGTGACTTCTATTTTGTATGAAATATATTTTGGATGAACGGTCCAACGAAAACCAACCCATCTAAGACAACATGCCAAAATATTTAGTTTCGTTGTCCTTGCATCCTGTATTCCTTAATTTATTGAAATGCTAAGGACTCCAACAGGTTAAAGACGTCCCTGGGATCTGAGAACGCTTGGGGAAATGATTGGGTAGTATAGCTAACACCTAATCGTTGTTTCTTATGATAGTGTTCGTTAAAGGTTACTTTAAAAAAATTAAGGTACAAATTACAGTAGGAAAACATTATTATGTACGCCGGGTGTAGGAACCAAATTGCGAATATCTTCGTATGTAATAAAACGGTTTACACATTAGGGAAGGAGCTAATTTTGTGCCCGACTGTTGAAGCACCTTCACCAAAATATTATCAAATATACAAATGTTACTCTTCGCGTAAAGGTGAGGTACTCAGAACTCTCGTATTGAATCAGGAAGAGAGTAAATTGTTTACGGGACCGTTCCATTTGAAAGAAATATTATGGATTCCGAAAATCCGAACCGTGTTCAATAAAGTTAACCTCTCTGGTTTTGGCCCTTTACCGATGAAAACTCAATATTGTCAATATTGCCGCCGTGAAAATACTTTACGACATCCTTTTTGGTAATCAGTAAGATTGACAGGTGAAGTTTAAGTAATAAGGGAATTTCAATAGTTTCTTTTAAGTAGGGAAGTGAAATTGACGGAGCAAATTGCCCGAATCGATTGGTAGTTTCATGACGCCCGATATCGATTACAGAATTGTTATGTGATTCTATTGTGGAAAATCTCATTAAATTCTTTATACCAACTGTATTCTATTTTCTGCTTTATTGCGTATTAAGTTCAATCAAAGCAGACTGTCTTCCTGAAGCAGATGTTATCTTGACGGATATCTGCATTTTGACATTCATTTTAAGCGTACCTACTCATGCACCTTATGGCTGAAGTCTTAACCATGTAAATACTACCTTATAGGTAAACTAAAATATTTCAAAACGAGGCTATATAGGCTTGCATGCATTTGAAGATCTTACTCAGTCGTTATGAGCAGAAATCAGATCAAAATCCTAAAATACTAGCAACTAGTCTCTAAGACTAGTTGCTAGTATTTCAGGATTTTGATCTGACGACCAAGGCGACAAGGGGTCACCGGAGACTCAGTCGATGGCAACTGTGACTTACTAGTTTGAATATGCTCTTACGCACTTGGTCGGAGATCGCCTGGGCGACTATGCCTATGTTTTGGTAACTAAGGAACTGAGTCGCTGGCGACAAGTCGACACTGCGTCATAGCTCCTATCAAGCAATTTCGTGAACAGGTTGTGGAAGTCAGCTAAGCAATCGCTTCCCAAAAAAATACTAGGGTAGGACTGGAATCCAACTCAACACAGTTGGGAAAAAACTGGGATGGACAGACAAAGATACTTATGCTTACCATTTATGCTTCTACAGGCCTTAAGTAATACGTAACGTTTTAAAAGCACTTCTTGACGAAACACATGACGCAAATAATGCAATTTTAACGTGAGTCCCGCCATCTTAACGGTGAATTTTATTTTCCTTTGCATGACATCACTGCACTTATCGCGCAAGTGACGACATTAGCTTACAATGTCTCATGAAAGTAAAACTATGGGCGCATCAGTGTTAAAGAAAAGCTATCTTAGAGCTTTTTATGGTTATATTGCACTCGGTAACCTAATTAATGGCATAGCTATGTGTTAACTGCTTCTTTACGATATTTATTTATTTTTATTGTACAGACGACCGCATATCAAGCTACGACAATCTGTCAAGTCTCTGTATTAGATTTTCAACTTTCTCTATAGCGTAAGGCTCAAGGTTGATTTGGAATATTTGACAGTTTCGGGTAGCTTAACCTGTTGTCGTCCGTACATTACTTCTTTGAAATAATCTTCTGGTCATTTAACATTATATATAATTCTTGTTTTTTTTCTTTATTCGTGGTTATTTAATATTCATTTATATACAAAGTGGTGCTGATAATACGGCAGTAAATGAAAACACGAACAATGCTGGTTCATAGGAATAATCCTAAACCATAGAAAAAAACCTAGCATAAAAAAAATCAAATAAACCAAATCGCATAAAATTGCAAACGGAATCCTTTAAATTATTGGTTCACTGACCTCCGATCGGCGACAGCGCGATCCTACATCGACTTGCTTTTATCGTGCCGCGCCGCGTCGTAGTTTAGTACCGCTGAATGCGGTGGAAAACTTCATCCTGACAATCTAAGAATGAACAAAGATTTTGCTGGATATAAAATGAGGCTGTTGTTGGTGCAAAATAATATTACCTAGTTTTGTTGTGAGTATAAATAGATGTTGTTATTTTATTTACCTTTTATATCGATTTTTTCTTATTTTCAAAACTTTATAGGTCGTGAAGACTATAGATTTGTAGACCATTTTTTATTTAATAAGAACCCTGGTACTTGTTGACAGTTAAACAACATTCATTGCGTGATTTACGTTGATGAGCAGACACATTTTTAGAATATACGGAGCAATGGATTGGCAGTACGCTTCAAAATGATTCCAACTGATAGTAATAGTGTGTTACGCAATTAGGGTGCTGTTCTCCCATAGCTACGTGTAATTAAAAACATTGTAAAAGCTAAAAGCCAATTATTTTTTTAAGACAAAGTAACCGTATACTTTGTACGTGGGACACTCAGAAAGTTTTACGATAATAAAGAAATGTTCTATAAGTACATATATTTTTATTATATCTTTTCAAAGTACTCTCCACCAGCCTCTAAACAAAGTTTCATGTGTCTGAACCAGTTTTCGAAACACTTTTTTCGGTCCGCCACAGACACCTTGTTTACAGCCTGCTCGAATGCTGACAGATATCCGGCGATAAAAATTGTACCCTTTGAGCTGATATTTTATTTTTGGGAATAAGAAGTAGTCACACGGTGCTAGGTCAGGGCTGTAAGGACTGTGACCCAGGAGTTTGACCGGTGTACTGACCAGGAAGTCGCTCATTTTGATTGCGGTGTGGGCGCATTGTCGTGCTGAAGCAGTAACCCGCGGAGCCCTGTATTCGGTCGCTTGTTGCTCACAACAGAGAAAACTTCTGTCAAGCATTTGGTAGTATACCATTCAACGTTAATGCTTCTTTGGTTTCGTAAAGGAATTAACACCAAGTAGCCAGTCAAAGTGAAAGAGCTCACATTCATAATATTACCCCCGCTCCTAAATCGCTTCACTTTGGTAGGCGTTGATTCGTTTTGAAACACCCAAACCATCGACTAGCGCTTCGTTTCTGGGTCGTACTGAAAAATCCAAGATTCATCACCTGTAACAATCTAAACGCACACCTTCTGACGTTCCATAACTACCCATGTAGCCCAGTTTTATATGAAATGAAATGATTAGATTTGTTCTGTACCGGATTTAAATAAAGATAATAATATAAGACTATTATTATTCAACTTCTATAAGCTTATTTTATGTAGCGACCTGCAGGCATTACGTTCTTTGCCCCCTATGATTACGTGAATATCTGACTCCTGGATTAGCTGCATTAACTGACTTACGGTATTGTCCTTTGCTTTCTGCATTCATGTTTGCATGCTTAACTTAACTTCACAGTACCTTATGTAATCTTCGTGAAATCTATCAACCGTCACTGAACCCGCTTGGAGGTGTCCTGACTCCCAGCGTAGAAAACAGTAACAACTGATTATGATAACGTACTAGTGTGAAATACTCGTTTATAGTCTTAAGTTCGGACCTTACACAAACATTAACTGTACAGGAATACGCCAGTACAGGAGCATTCAAGTATTACGTAACGCAATTTGGGGGGAGGGGTCTCGTAAAACGTTACGATGCGTTACAGGGGCGAGAGGGGTCTTTCTTAAAACACGTTACGAAACATTGTACTTATTTCAAAAAATATTATTTAGTAAATTAAAACTATACCAAGCGTAAAAACTATTACATAACATTTTACGACTTTATGATAAAATGTATCACTTGAGTGTCACGTAAAGTTTAGAGAAGGGGAGGGGGTACATAAAAACATTAGGGTACGTTACTAGGGTGGGAAGGGGGTTCAAAAATCTTCAAAAATTGCGTTCCGTAATACTTGAACGCTCCCTACCTTGGACTTGGCTCACCTCTTCATATAATACAACTGGTGTAACATGACTATTACGTGTTCCTTTAATACAATTATAATTAACTGCTTGTAGCAGAATGGTGACCTCAGATATCTTTTCTCATCAACTCATTAGGGGTTGGTGGGTACTAACACTAAGTAATAAGTTGATTTTCTTTTAGATGTTACTAACACTGTAAGTATGGCTTCCCTGGTCCGAAATAAAAATCATTTTATTTTATTAGATGGAAATGTACACGAAGCTTTATTCTGCTAAACCCGGTGCCAAAGCCGACACTGGCATATGGCCCGAAAACGCTAAGCAGATTTTTTTTATAGAAAATTATTCCAAAAGGTACCATAAGAAATACCTAGCAATTAAACTTCAGAGGTAATTCATGGAGATTTTTTTTGAAGAGTAGACAGGTAGGTATAAAAGTTCCTTTTCTTTGTGAACCTTTTTCATTTAAGTCTTCTTTAGTTGAAAATCGGATGGCGTAGGGCGTAGTATATAAAAAGTGTAAAACAAGTTGGATATTACGTGCCTTGAGTGTAAGTAGGTCTAAAACTGAATGTTCACAACGCTGAATAGATATATATGTACGTTTCTGAAAATGCATTGTCGTTCTTTCACCTTTGTAGAAAAAGGTTGCTAAGGAGTATTTACCTTTTTTTAGATTGACATTTCACACTCTTTATGGAAATACTTTTACCAAACAACTTATATTGGCGATATAAACAAAAATACCTATTAGGTACACACGTGTATTCTAGATCTTTGTATCACATGACCTACAAATTTGGACATACGGTGAATAAAATTGATTCATTAATATTTGAATCATATCAAACTTGCTAAAATACAGGCCGGCTTATATTTTACATTTCATGCTTCCCCACAATGACCTCAGCGCAATGATTCTTTTTATGAACTGCCCACATTTGTAAGGGGTAAGTATACCATCAAACAAGAAACCGTGCCCCTGGCCGTCGCACAGGCAAGTGAAAAAACACGGGTGGGTTTTAGTGAGTAAAAGTCTGACACGCCCTTCCGCTCCGCCCAGGGCGGGAGCAGTCATTAGATGATTTCCCTTCCCAACAAAAAAAGGGGTAGGTATACCAATTCAACGATTAATCTAGCTAGAAATTCATACGATCATTGATTAAAAAAGAATCATCGAGTAATTAATCGGATAAAAATAAAATGATTCATTGTTTGACAAAAACAAAAAATCAGATCCGGAAGATAAGGTTTTATTGTTTTACTTTTGTAACATTTCAAGCCGGCCGTAAAAAGCGATTTACCACGTTTAATTTTAATTGCCTTTGACATTTTTAACATTTAAACTTGAATTAAATTCAAAGCTATTCTCCAAGAAATCAGTAGGACCTAAAATTATTTATAACTTACTAAAAATTACCTACGACCTTCTGCAATAGTGTCGGTAATGACGTATAAATCTCTACATCAAAAGTCGGACTCGTGTGAAAAAACAATACACATCGGCTCGATCTATCACGGTTCAGTTTATTTTCTTTCTTTGAATCAATCAATTAATCGAACGCCTCTGCGTCCAAAACTGTACTAAGAATATTGAAGAAGCTTGTAGTAAACTATTAACCTACCTACACATTCTACACTAAACCTAAATCTATTTACATAATTAGCATGTAGAGGTATGAGGAAAAGAGTGGAAAAATCACTCATCCTCCAAAGAATAAGGAAGGGTCCTCCGACCAGAAGAGTGATGCGTCTTCCGGGCACTTGCGCGACGGACTCTGCTTACGAGTTGCAGGATTTTAGTGACGCCAGTATGACGTTTTGTTCGCATGAGCATGAGTTGTTTGTATATGCCGCCAAAAGCATATTAAACTCTTATCGCTGGGGCCTTCATTTCTATGTGAGAGATGGTGATACAGTGCTTGTTCGTAGATGTCACATTTTCAAATTTGTTGGTGTTAGGACATGTCGGTTTCTTTACTATGAAATTATTCACCATTGACCGCAGTGGTGATGATTTAAAATACTCAAAATAAAGTGCCTCCCTGTGTTCCATCTCACGACTTGCATATAAAGGCCGATATCACTGGGCTGCCACTGCTGACGTATTCATTTGATATCTTCGAAAAGATAATCTGTCATAAAATTACATAGCACTTTGCAAAGATGACGGCGTCATAATAGCTTATTGCTAGTATTGCCTATCTAATTCTGGATGTTGTACGCAAGCCTTCGTTTTATAGTGAGTATAAATCTTCGCGTCCACCAGCTACTCGACTTTTATAATCAATTACCGTCGCCGATCACTCGTTCCCGGAGCCCATAAATATTCAAGAAGTAACTAAGTTGTTTGCGCTGAATCGTTTGCGGCTGATTTTTAATTACACCAATTGATTGAGAGTATTTTATTATAGCCCGCATTACTATTATGGCTGAGTTACTGAATAGTACGCATAAACTCGTACGTGTACTCCTAGAGCTGTGTGAAGCCAAACAAATACGTTTATTAATGTTACGCTTAACGTTTGATCCCTGAAACCACAAAATATGACTTCTTTTCGTCTAAATGTTTTCCCCGAACCCCCGAAAGGGTGCCGAAAATCACGTATTTTTTTTATCTAAACCCACTTTGAATCTAAACGAAATCATGCCAATATTATACTTTGTGATTGTGCCATTGATCTTGTAGAGCGCGAATTGATAAAGTACCCCTGAGTTCCAAGAAATAGACCTTACACTCCTCGGTTCCACTAAATCTGTTTGATAAATTATTATATGAATGTTGAAGAACGGAAACTTTTTCCAGTGTACATATAAAAGAATCACAAACTTTCTTAAGCTCACTCGCTAGCGGACGCGAATATGTTCATTAAATGAAAATCCTCGACGCGTTCTCGTTTCATCGATTTTCAATACACCATTTGTCATACATTACATTAACACTCAGTCGAATAACATTTGCCAACGATAAAGTAGCTCGAGAGTAATAAAATAATATGGTGCTGCTATTAATAACAAGTTGTTCTGAACTAAAGTCTTTATAAATTTTATCAGGTCCATTCCTTACGTCGTAACCTGCCACTTCACAATTTAGGGCTGTGATTTATAATTTGCTTTCTAATTTAAATACTAATGTGTAAAATCAAAAGAAGTAGAATTTCTTGGAAATGTTTGGTTTTACCTCGTACAGAGGAGTTTCGCGCTTAGAAACACGCGAATATGTTTATTTGTGGTACTTGGAGCGACGCGCGACGCACGCGCAAGCCATGCCTTCGCCACTTCAGTTGTTTCGTACCAAGGCGCACGGACGCGCGCATTATGATAAAAAATGTGTGTGTATCGTGATTGAAAGAAGTACAAGTGTGACCGATTAAAAGTGATTCAATTAAGATGTCCCATCACAAGGACAGGGACCATAGTAAACAAAGGAAAAACGAGCATCTATTGAAAAACTTGCCGACTGAAGTGTTACTGAAAGCGCGAAGCACTCTCTTCTCTTTAGGAGGCGCACTGAAACCAAAACATGAGCCGCATCTGCAGGAACGACCAAAGTTACCCAAACAAGAGCCCAAAGACAAAAAGATTCATGATAGACTAAAACCCAGCCGGTCTGAGCCAGAATTTAGTGAAGTTCGGAAAAATAAACACAGAAGTAGAATTGAAGATGGTCATTTACGTGATTCATACTCGTGCGGTTTGAGACCTAGACCGTTATCAGTGGGAGCTAATAAACGATATGAGAAGGAACTAGAGGATTATCACAGTGGTGGTTTTCCTAAAGAGTCGTCACCACCGCATCGGCAATTTGAGTCTGCGGAAGAGGTTTGTGTACAGTCACGTCTTGTGATACCCGTTACTGAAAGACTGAATCCAGATGTTCAAGTGCAGGATGTTAGTGAAAGACCTAGGAAGAAACTGTCGTTTCGTGAACCCGAGATCATTAGTAGCGGCAGCGCGACATTGGGCCGGTCTCATAAATTGATGGGTGTGAATAGTCTCTCTAGAAGACCTAATAGATTATCGCTTAGATCTGAACCGCATTCTTCGAGTTTAGAAGGATTGGACTCGGATTTAGAGGTATGTGAACTTTATTCTGCTGAGTTAAAAAACATGTTAATTTGTAGAAGCCGAGAAAGACATACGTCCATCTATTTAAAATATGGCTCAGTTTTGATTATTATCTAGAACTCACCTCCTGAGAAAATTAATTCCGTTTATTTATACCGTCAACTGACAAAAACAAGATATATGAAAACTTTCCGTTGCATTTCGTACTTTGCTAAAAACTGGGTAAAGATGTCGGTTTGTCAAGTCGGTCGTGAACTCGGAATTGGTAATGTCGGATGATTTTACGATGTCAGAACAGTGGGTCTATTCTATGGATAATAGTCAGCTATTATCCAGGAATAATTGTAGAAACAAACAGTACAATTACGTCAACGCAGTCTAATTGCTACACTTAGGTTGATAGCCAAGAAACAGGTGATGGTGTAAGACGCGAAGCTGTAACAATGCGGAGCGGGCAACGGGCGGCGGCGGCGTCTGTAGTGTGTCGGCGCAACTGTTTGATGTTTATTTTGATAGCGTCCGCCCGCCGCGCCGTGGCCAAGGACCGCTCCGCTCACGGAAGCGCCGATTTCTTATAAATCGAAATCTCCAGTGACATTTATCTGCGTATTATTTTGCTGTGGCGTGGACTTACGTCAAGGGCGATACTTCCGTCGTCGGCTTCATTTATTATTTAGAAAACTTCAGTAAACTGGTAATGTTTGGACGAGGGATATTTTGGAACTGCCGCAGCCAACGTATGAATTACGCACTGGAATAGTTAGTAAAACATCTCGCTATCATTAATTCTCTCGGTGCGTTTAATTTACGCTCGCTCTAAATCTACGTATAAGTGCTAATGGAGTGAAATGAAGCACACAGTGTTCCCAGATTTGCTAATTGTAATATAATTATATCAAAACACACCTACATACATGAAGAAGCTACAGTATTTATTTTTAATGTAAATAGGCTCTCTATCCAAAATGAACAAATACTCTGCGTATGCTACTCTTGAAACACAGGCCTCCTCTATGTTAGAGGTAATGGGGTCATGCGGCATCAGTAGTAGTAGTTAGTAGTTTGTCACATATCTTCGATTTTTAGGTTTCTAGGACATGCCCGGTTTGGAAGTCGCAGGGGATTAGAATGGGGACTCTGTCGGCCCACACAATGAGCTCAGGGAAGGCGGCGCACAGTGGTCATGTGATGCCTTGCATAGTTAGGTTCAGGGAGACCACTATTCAGTCTCCCAAGAGATGTGCCCTAACAGGCATTGCAGAGAGGGGCTCCGGATTGGTCTTTTGAGAGGTAACGGTATTCTATGTACAGATGGTGACCATGTGGCTGGGTGGCTTTATTGAAGTAATTTTTTAATTTTTTTATTATTATTTATAAACCAGCGCTTGACCGCAATCCCGCCTGATGGTAAGCAGCGATGCGATCGTTGATGGTAAAGCGTGCTAGTTTATTAAGAGCCTATTCACTCTAGCCTTGAAGACACTGAAATTGTAGTCCGACGGAAACACCGCCGCCGGCAAGTTGTTCCAGTCCCTTGATGTACGTGGTATAAAGGAGGAGGCGAAACGCTTCGTCCGGATTGTAGTAGTGTTAACAACGTAAGGGTGGAAACTCGCCGTACGACGGGTCGTCCGATGGTGGAACGGAGATGGGGGAATTAAATCATGCAATTCCCTCGCACACTCCCTAAAATTCATCCTATAGAACACCTAAAGGCTGGCTACTCTACGCCTGTGCTCTAGGCTTTGGAGACCGTCTCGAGTTAAATCAGGGTCACCAATTAGCCTCTTCGCACGCCTCTCCACTGAATCCAAAGTAGCCAGGTGACATTTCGCAGCACCAGCCCAAATGTGGCTGCAGTACTCCACATACGAACGGACCTGTGCTTTGTACAACATTAGAAGCTGCCACGGTGTGAAGTACCGCCGGACCTTCGCGATGACGCCAAGTTTTCTGGCAGCCACCTTCACAAATCAAATCCCACACTCCCTGGTCTTATCCCGAAAAACCAGGCGGTTTTAGAAGGTTTCCTCCTGAAAACACAAATAAAGGATATCCCGGTTGTATCACTTTGTTTTCTTTCATCGTTTCGAGAGCAATGCTCTATAAACTAAAGTGTTCAAAAAAGTTCTTCTTCTTCAGCCTGTAGAGATCCACTGCTGGACAAAGGCCTCCCCCAAGTCTTTCATTCCATTGGGGGGTTTGCCATAATCAAGAAGAAGAGAAGCGCTTCTGCCCGCTTCTCTGGTGAGAGTTCCCTTAGTCGCCTCTTATTAAAATACTATAATTTTCGTGAAAAAACAAAAGTCTATAACAATGCCGCGTCTATCAGTCTTGTGTGTCTTTAAATGGATGTAATCTATTTAAACTGGCCCGTCTTTAACTGCACTACAGGACTTCTTGGTCTTGCGTTATCAATATTAGTCCTGAGTCAGTCTCATCTCGGCCTAAAATATTAATGACGTCATAAAATATCGAAATGGTCCATCGGTCTACAGAAAGCTGTTAACCTCCACTCGGTCAGAGTTCATATTATTATCTAGGTATGTAGGAATCCAATAAACCATTGACAGATCAGTACTTATATAGGTTATTAGGACGTTAAAATGTATAGACAGGCTTTTCTATCTACAGTATACCATATATGGTGATGCATATGTAATTGGGTTCAGCCGTAAAATCACGTGGATGCTCGCTTATGTAAACTCGTTGATAAATGGTAAACACTACATTATATTAATGATGTTTACCTAACAATTCATGTGAAATTGTTGTTAGCAACGAAAGCCCAATATTAGTGTTTATGTCTGTCACTAGATTGTATGTCATTTTGCTAGCTCCCGGAGATAAAATTTAATAAAATCTCGCGGAAAAGTACGCAATTGAAGTGCTTCTTGTGTTTTGTAGGAAGATTAGAGCTTAATAGATATTTTGATCTATAAATAACTGTATAAACAGTATTAAACAATGATAACTTTATTGAAATTCGTGCTTGAAGTGTCGTAGTTTGATTACTTACACAAAAAATTGATCTGAGCATGCCCTTTTTTTTTTGTTGGGATGGGTAATCGTCAATTGACATCTCCCGCTCTGGGCGGAGTGGAAGGGCGAGTCAGACTTTTACTGACTAAAACCCACCCGTATTTCTTCACTTGCCTGTGCGACGGCCAGGGCCACGGTTTCTTGTTTAACCAACCCGCAACCCTGACCCAGGAGGCATAGGTCTTCGTGGACCCCGTCAAGATGTCCTGACATCTCTTGGAGGCGCGCGTGAAACACAACGCGCCGTGGACTCGGGCCTGGTCCGGGCGGCGAGCTGCCCACTGCTTACCGACCGAAGGCCCGCGCCTACGGTGGCTCGGAGTTTGGAGGTGGCTCTCCCGAGCAGGATCTCCTGCGACGGCTAGTGGCGTGAGGGAACTGGGATTCCCGCTGCCTCACGCGCTCCACCTCCTCCTTTGCCAGCATCACTGCTTCGCGGTAGGAGGTGACGACCTGCCATGCACAATCGCTCCGGACCATGGCCTGGACCAGGGTCGGACGCGAGAGATCGCCACCGATCACCGCTACGAGGACACGGCGGTGCTCTACTCAAGCCGGGCAGACCTCCACCGTGTCCTCAGGGCGATCCACACAATGGTAACATCCTGGCGTTTCCTCCCGTCTTATACGGAACAGGAACCTCCCGAAACAACCGTGTCCGGTGAGGACCTGCGTCAGGTGGAAGGTGAGAGCGGGGACTTACCGCCGCTATTGTGGTGTGCACTGGGTTGCGACAATCGCACTCTCCATGTCGCCATGAGATCCCGCCAGGGCTCTAGTATGAAGTATGGTGAAGTATCGGAGTATGGTAGACTCACTGCAATGAAAATGCGTAGCCAAAATCCTAAATGGTCGTACCTGTGTAATTAGTGCTGTGTGCTGTGTGATCGACTGCTGCGCTGCGTGTCGCGGGTTCGATTCCCGTACGGAACAAATATTTTTATGGCCTACAGCTAGTTGTTCCGGGTCTAGCTGTTTGTGTATGTGAGTTTAAATTTTTGAGTGTGATAACTAGAACGGGCCAATGTTTTTTAACAAAAAAAAATGTCTAAGGCAGACTACAGAGTTGCGCAGGTTAGTTATTGAGTTCCAATATGAGGTTCAAAAGTTACATACTCGGCGGACAAACTTATACTACGTTATTTTTTGTATATGCGAAACTCAAAACACGTCCAGTATTTTTATAAAAAGAATTTATGTACAAAATTTCAAAAAGCTTTTTATGTTACCTGGTTGTCTCTACAAAAATATGGTCAACGCGCCGCTCGCCCGCTCACGCCCGCAGCGGTGCGGCGCGGCGGGGGCCCTAGGACATTGTGATCTGCTGTGAACTGTAATGTGCGCTCGGTAACCACACTGCAGCATTTTTTATATATATTTGGGTAAAAATATAACATGGTGTAAAAATTATTGAAATTGATTCAGTTGCTTTTCTGAACAAATTATATTCAGCAGGACAATTGCGTATTTCATTATCAGTAGCAATGGGTTTATTTTGACAGTTTAACAACATTCATTGCGGTATTTACGTTGTTGAATAGACACATTTTCGAATATAGGGAGCAATGGAATAACAATAAGCTTCAAATTGATTCCAACTTAAAGTAATAGTATGCTACGCAACACCTTGGATATGGTGATCATTGATCTAGCAGAACGCAAAAGTAGTAGTCGCTTTGTTTTCATACACGGAATACCCGAATCGATGTCAGTTTCCTCAAAAGATTGGAAAAGGCACAACAAGAACTTTTTCACCGTTTCTCTTGTCTCACGTTGTCTCGTCTCGAAAATGCAATAAATATTCCGATAAACAAAGTTAAGCTCTAACCCGATGCTGTCAAAATCCAACCTTATCTGATCCCTTACTAAAGAGATCAACTCAAGAGCGTGTATGAAGAGTCAGCCAGAAAGGTAAGCAGCTTTAACAGTAAATACATTAACAGAGCCCCGAGGATAGTTATAGTGCCACAAGCAACTAGGTACTAAAACTATAGCCAAGTTGAGTCTTTTAACAAAAACCTGGGGTCCTTAATTTTGATTTGTTTCTTGTTGAAGTGAACTACCATAAACTCACATTTATTTTAAAACTAAAACTTGATAACCACCGTGCCGTCCATACGGACAGGAATCAAGGAAGAAGATGTGTAACTCACGAAGTCAATAAGACTGCAATAATCTCTAAACTGGGGCAGTAAGGTTCTGGAGCAGCGTCCACGTACCGGAAGACGTAGCGTAGGGAGGCCTCCAACAAGGTGGACCGATGACCTGGTGAAGGTTGGGGGAAGCGGATGGATGCGGGCAGCACAAGACCGGTCATCGTGGAAAGCCTTGGCGGAGGCCTTTGTCAATGTGAATCTCTAAACTCGATCGACGAATGGTGACAAGATATCCAAAATGATCTAAGTGCTTTATACAAATAAACTCATGACTGGAAAAACTCTGAATATTGACAAAGGTAACGTTTTCTTGTGCTGCAAAATTATCATCTTATACTGATTTTGAGTCACACAGAGACTTAGGTGTTGTTGCGTCCAAAGACCTAAACTGGGAAGCACATAACTACTTATATCCGATACTGTCAAAAGAGCAAAATCGAAACTTGATATCATCCGACGCCTGGGATATTTGTCAAGTTGTGCAAAACCTGCGCTAAAGTAATCTGTGCGGTATCAATCAATGGCCTGATGGCTGAAAGCCTCTATTAACATCTATCGAGGCTCTCATTAGGCGGTTGGATCAAAAGCCTGATTCACCGCTCTTCGATACGGATCGCGCATTGTGAGGAGATTGGAGCGAAATTGACACCGATAAATCATCAAAATAAAATATAAATAAATTAAACTATATACTATTAAATGCATAGTTATAAAATTACATTTTGTTAATTTTCTTTCACATTACAAACGAAAACTGAACGCGAAACCACCGAATGAATACAAGTAAATTTTTACTTAAACGTGAATATAAAAAGAAAGCAATATTCTTTAATTAAATTGAAATAAATATTTTAGTTTTTTACTAGTAGCCGCCCGCGACTTTGTCGCGACTTTTTTGTATTATATACTCCGCTCCCATTGGTCACAGCAATGTTATATAGCCTAAAGCCATCCTGGATTAATGGGCTATCCAACGCAAAAATAATTTTTCAAATCGGATTAGTTCCTGAGATTAGGGCGTTCAAAACAAACAAACTCTTCAGCTTTATAAAGGGTGTATCTGACATCGACGCACAAACGAGTATCATGGATCCAGTACATGATTCTGAGCCTCCCAGTGGTGGAATTTTTCGTCGGCTTTTTCATGATTTAAAAAAGTATATGTAGTTTTTTTTTCACCTCAGACCGTTCACAATTGCTATACTTTTATAACCCAATAATATTTTGAAGTAAAAATTAAATAATTCGCTAATTACATAAAAAAGCGCAATGAAAACAAAACCCGAAAAACTATCTTATCAGCTGATTTAATAGAGTTCTCAACAGGGATCAACGTCATACCTACAAACCCGCACGGCGGCACGCTTGCAACGTTCAAAAGCCAAGCCGACACTTTTTTTAAACAGTGTGTATTCTGTAACCGTTCATTAACGAAATAAATGACTATCATAATTTTATTAGTGGCATGCGGTCTAGCCTTTTCGCGAAGTTTGCGTTACGATGTCAGATACACCCTGTTTAATAGTATAGAATGTAAGAAATATCGAAAAGTCTAATAAAATAAATAAAGGACAGAATAATACGAATGTTGCGCTAGTTTTAATGTAGCCATTTATTAATATGTACGAAATAACATTGATAATCTATAAGAGCAGTGGTGACCTACTAACAGTGGCAATTAACGAGTTGGTCGTAGTTTCGATCACACTGCTCTGAAGGAAAACATGTGAGGAATCCAACATGTCAGAACTATAAATTCAAAATCACGCGGCATCCATTGAGTCCCCGTGGTGCCCACTCCCTCTCACCGAGAAGAAACCTGTGCAGTGGGAGAATTCAACCTATTGATTATGATTATGAATCTCTGCTAAAAATCATAGATTCACAATAATGTTCTGAATATCCACATTGGCTCCGAATCCCTTGTTCTCAAACTAAACTACATTTAAGTCCAGTGCATCATCCATACTAATATTATAAATGCGAAAGTAACTCTGTCTGTCTGTCTGTCCGTTACGCTTTCCCGCTTAAACCTCTCAACCGATTTTGATGAAATTTGGCACAGACAATCTTTGGACCCTGAGAAAAGACTTAGGCTACCTCTTATCTCGAAAAATTTTGATATTCCCGAGGGAAATATAAAAAACGCGATATAACCGAACTCCCCGCGGGCGAAGCCGCGGGCAGCAAGCTAGTTTTCTTTATATTTCAGACAGAAGATAAAATGTCAGTTTAGACTAGGGTTGTAACGGAGCTTCGCCTCTGCTTCCGTTACTGCGGAAGTTCCGCAAGAAATCATATCTTCGCTTCCGCCTCCGCCTTCGCACAATTTTTGCGGAGTTATAACGGAGGTTTATTTATATATTTATAAAATAAATAACGCACAAGCTGCGACGCTCGACAACCGTCTCAATTTGTTTTTCCTTAATTTTCATTACAAGAAGGTAATATTTTTATTACCACGTATACTAATTAATGTACGTATTAAAAATAAAAATTTTGTTTTAAATAACCATACATTTAAATTTCTTCTATATGTACTGTCACCTCCACCTCCGCCTCCGTTAACCTCCGCTTCCGCGGAGGTGAGACTCGTCGCCTCCGCATCCGCCTCCGCCTCTGCTAACAAGCCTCCGTTACAACCCTAGCTTAGACCTGTCAAATTAGTCCGCGCCTGACGTAAATTGATGTATTTTTGGTCGCCATGTTTATAATCGCGTCTAAACTGTCTATGGAATATCTTGATTTGATAGGATTAAAATAAAATGTTATCTTCTATCCTTTTCTTAATGAAATAAAAAGAAAAAGATGCAGTTGACTTAAAATTAGTTTAGTTTGTGAACAGGAGAATCGGCGCCATTGTCACTAAAACTACTTCTGAACTAAATTTAGTCTTATATTAAAATAATAAATAGGTGAGTGAAATCAGATTTATAATTTTTTGGCTCAGACCAAAAAACAGACATTAAAGCGTAGAATATACTTATTTATAAGAATAATGTTGAACGAAACTTTTATACCTAAATTTAATTGCGTCGTATTAAGATGTTTCATAAATGTATGGAGCCTGGGTCAGCACTATGTACACTTCATGTAAATATTATTATACACTATAGTAAACTGTTTTTTTTTTATGTTAATTTCCTACATTTTGGCTTAGTTTTTATGTAGATTCAATTTAACTCGGCCAAGGAGTGCAACACAACTACTAATAAATATGGTGGTCAGCAATAAGCGAAATAAGATTTTGACAGTGACATTTCATTGACGTGTCATGTATCTAAGCCTATCGTATGTATATTATCTACCATATGACTGCGCAAACAAAACATGAATTCCCAACATACGGCACACACAACAAAAACAATCACTAAAAGCTCCGAAACAACACTCGCCACGAATACAATGGGAAAATAGAACTGTCAACGTCGTCAAACAAACGTCATAACCACTGTCATGGCTACCTTAAAAAAAAGGTTATCTAACTAAAAGACGTTTCAAATAATTAATTGTATATACTTGCATTTTTATTCAAATTAATTTAGTAGTATTTTTGAAAATCTATTTTTTTTCCTTTTAATCTATATAGTGTACATAGTGGTAGTCCAAAATGAAACATCTCCTTTGAATAATCGTTTTCAAAAATAGGCAATAAAGTCAACCTATTCAAAAATATCTTTATCTTATTTTAAAATTAAAATTTCGCGCTTAAGTAATGAAATATCAAAATAAAAACACTCCATTATCGTAGGTAAGCGAAATTGCAAACTCTGTGCAGGTACGCTTTTCGATTTAGATTTTCATCAGCTATTTTTTGTAAAAAACTATGTTCTTCTTTTCGTTATGTAATTGGTAGTAGTTTATTAGGAGTGTGGTGCAGGAGTCATAAACACAGAGCTGCGCTTTTATTGGAAGCGAACGCCGTCCGAGGCGACACAGGCACGTACAAAAGCTTTTATCCTAAACCAACCACATTTCTTTGACCTCACTCCAGCTGTAGTGACGAAATCATCAAAAATAGACGACGCAATGACGTATACATAGCAATGAGGTAGCCAAAAATTATGATCGACATAAAGGTCATTGTCTTGGCCTCACCAATTTTTGTCCCAATTTTTCTTAAAATAAATCTTTTATGACACAGCTGCCTAACTACATGAACATAAAGGCGGATTTTGTCTTCATACATTCATCATCAACCTTTTTTATCGTCCCACTGCTGGGTACAAGTCTCCTCTCATACAGAGGAGGATTGAGCGTAATCACCATGCTTGCTCAATGCGGGTTGGCGATTTCAGACTTAAAGCCCAGTTTTCCTCAAGATGTTTTCCTTCACCTTCAGTCATTTGTGTCCAAGATATACTTAGGAAGTACATATAACTTTAGAAAAGATACATTGGTGTGTGGCGTGGGGGGTGTGGAGGCTGGTGTTTCAACCACTAGGCCACCACGACTTTACACATATCTGTTTATAATAGATATATTTAAATTCATGACTCTTGATTGAATATAAAAATTTATATCAGATAATTAGCTTACAATATTCCCACTACTGGGATGATGATGGATGGATGATATATGTTAATCTACCCACTCGCACCACGCCCGCGTGATGGAGGAAGAAGTCTGGCCTCGTGTCCTTAAAGTTTTGATTCTTTGACATGCTAATGTCTTCATTAAAACCACGAATTGCCTACATTTTGGAGCAGATGCATAAGCTACTGCCATTCATCATCATCAACCTTCTTATCGTCCCACAGCTGGGCACATGTCTCCTTTCATACAGATAAGGATTGAGCGTAATCACCACGCTTGCTCAATGCGGTTGGCGATTTCAGACTTCCTCAAGATGTTTTCCTTCACCTTTAAATCAGTCATTGGTGTCCAAGATATACTTAGAAAGTGCATATAAATTAGGAAAACCTGTCTACTGCCATTGTTAATACGTATTTCAACATGTTATGTTACATTTTTTTAATAGCCTCCGTGGCGTAGCGGTTGCGAACGCGGCCGCTGCGAATGGAGGCGCGGATTCGATCCCGGCGCAGTGCAAATATTTTTATGCATAAATATGAATATTTGCACTGGTCTGGTCGTGCCCCGGAAAGCACGTTAAGCCGTTGGTCCCGGTTGCCATAAGAACACCTAATGGCAGTCGTGACGGGTTGTTAGAGCCCTCAAATGTCCAACAATTGGTCTAACTGAAATGCTTCGATGTCGCCTTCGAGTTGTGGAGGTCAGACGGCAGTCGCTTCTGCAGTTACACTGGTAAAGCGGACCCCGGACTCCAAAGCTGAAAAAACTTCCTATGCGACTGGAATTAACGCTGAGTTGACGAAGATTATGTATTTGAAACATTTCTTCCTACTATCCTATGTGCTAAATCATAGTGCTGTGACAGTTTTGATATTCTGCACACTCTTCTTAAAAGATCGAGGAAATTTTAACGACAAAGTCGAAGTCATCAGATATAAAACCTGTCGTGTCAACCAAAACTTACTTACTATAAAAATCGTGAAAAGACCAAAACCAGACTTTTCTGAAAAATTCATCAATATTTCAGACGACATCTCATTACCTTATATTTCAATAATATTTTTGAGGAAATATCTTAGGAGTGAGCAGCTTAATGTTTCGTAGCAGGTAGCTAATACCCGTTTTAGTGATCCATCAGTAATCCGCGTACAAATATTGGGCGTTACAATCATCGATCAGTGTCAAACTTTGCCATTATTCACACAAACGGGCGTTGAACGGCTATTTATTTTATTATGGATATTCAGGAACTTGAAATATTAGTTTCTATCGCCCTCCAAAGCCCTGTGGAGTCTCACAGCCAGTCCGTGCGTGCCTATTGAAGGTAACACGAAAAACTTCTTGCGAAACAGATTTATTTTCCTTTGCAGAGGTTTTATTTTTTTCGGTCACAAAGGTGAATTGCGGAGGTTAGTATAAAAGGACGACGTGCCGAAATTCGGCGGCAGAATCAAGACCGCTCGTCAAGCTTTTTAGATGTCCAAAGAAAATTAATTAGTTTCTGTGTATAAAACGAGTATGTTTTCTATTTCCCAGTACATACTGTCATTTTAGCGCCAATTTATGCACAATCGTGAGGCGTGACAAATAGTAGTGTCGTATTTCTTTCTTGAAATGCACGAGAAGCATAATATCGTGTCGATCCCTGGCGGCGAGCCAACCACTGTCGCTGAACTTTATCTAGTGTCCCCTCCATTACACTTATTATAAAGATTCTACTTCATTAGCACACGCACATCAGATATTCTAAAATTTCAACCGCAATTGAACATCATTATGCGATGTAGTAATTATCCACGGTTGATGAACGAATTAGATAGCTAATGCGCGATAAACGTTTTAGTATATGACTTCATGTGCCGGCTACTGAACAGAAATAGTGGTTCGTTAACGTTATGAAATTTTGAACAATATTTTCTGGATGATTAAAAAATTGCGGTTACTCATCCATATGTCGTAATATTCATTTCCCTCGGCCGTGTTGAGAGGGGATGCCAGTTAGTTCCAAACTTATGATTGCTCTCTCTACAGCTGCACTCAAACTAATGCCGCTGAATCCCGATGGCAGGACTTTCATATTTAATATTTTCACAACAAGTTTATAACTGAAGTTTAAAATAATATGGTAGAACTGGATCATTTAACATTCTGGATATCACAACTCAAATTGACTTTTCATCTTTTTTCTTTTCTTTTCAAATTGACATCTCAGCCAAATATTTATTCAAACTCAATTGTCCCCTATGCTTCCATTACAGCTGGAAAAATTGTTAACTCATGAATATGAATTGCAGATAAGCAGTATGGTTTTTATGCCTCCTGTGTTTTCATTTACCTCGGATGATTGCGTTATGAATAATATCTCCGACGGGTGCTTTGATACATCGTTTCACATCGATGTTTGCCGTGTAACAATTTTGTTTCAATTCCACGGCGACTCTTTGGTTTCAAACATAAGCGTTGAACCTGAATAATCTGTTCCATCCGTTACGTCGGCTGAATGAGAGAATCATTAATTAAACACATGTCATCTCCCACACTGGCTCCACACCCTAGGCTTTTATTTCCCTTATGTAAAATATCATTCTCAGTTGTACCCTTTTATTTCCATCATATAGTTATACCGATGATTACGTGTCTACTAGGGTTTAACGCTCTAAAACGAAGAATTGCTTATTCATTCGAATAAAAATACTACTAAATGTCGTCCTGTCCTACACATTTTGTAATCAAGCACTTAGTGAAGTGACACAAATTTGCCGGCAATACAGTTACTGTTCCGTCTGCGACTCTAAACTATTAGTTAATAGGTTTGGACATACAAGTTGTAATATTCCAGATAAACTTGAACTACACTAAATTTGTAGTAGCGGAACCCTTCGTTATTAATACCTTGACATTGATTAAATTGTTTGTCGTCGGCTCCGACAGCTGTAGGTATAATATAACCAACGACAATGTTGCCTTCTCCTAAACACCAGAATATCACGTCCGCTTCTAACGAGTAGCTTACGTTAATAAAATTTTAAGACCACTGCGGCAGAAAGGAAGAGACCTGGTAAATAAATACATGTTCTGTAGCTAAATATTTGACTCAGTAAAAGTAGAAATGTAAGTAATAAAAAATAGACAAATCGTTGACTACTTGTGCGTTAGTTTCAGGAGAGCAATAACTACAAACAGAACTTTATTGACAGTTCCACGGCTCCAGACTTCGCTACAGAAATCGCAGTTGATAACTTAAGGAAAAATATAATACATTACCTAATGCTATGATCAAAACTGTTGTTACAAGTTATGATTTTAAAACAAAATTTAAATAAAATTCCTGAAGAAGAGTAATTATCAAGGCACCACGATGACGCCAAAATTGAAGCGAAGAGCTATTACGACGAAAAACAACTGTGCAAACTACGATAGGGCTGAGAGCTAAACGTAATGGAGCATAAAACCGAATAAATAAACAGTTTCTTGAAGAGTTCATATATTAAGAACATAGCATTGTTGTGTTGTATCTTACTCAACATTTTGTTATGAAGAAAATGCCTTTCCTACTTATTATTTTCCTTTCTTTCAGTAAAAAGACATTTTCCTATTTTTCATTATGGTGAGCCATTTGTTCGCTGTTCGGTACAATCTAATTAAGTGATGTGACAATGAGTAGTGTGTCTTCAAATAAACAATATCCATCTCATACAGAACAGATCACAGTCGTATCATGACCTAAATTAATGTGTAAATGTGGGTATTTAAGGGAATACTCGTTAATTCAATAAACACGCAGATTCTGTACTTGATAACCATTCGAGTGGAAACCATCATAACTGCTAAATAGTACTTAAAAACTCGATTCCAATGGTTTCAGTACTACAAATTCAAGGTTAAAATAACGTTTGGTGATGGTACTTTTTGAAATATATAACGGGAATTTAAAATAATAAATTAAAGCCTCGGTGGATAACAGAGGTCATTTGTATTTGACCGTTTTTGTCCCAAGGCTGCAGGGCCTACCCCAATTTTCGAGATGAATATTACGTCTTAAGTAAATATACACTCTAAAAAGGCTTGCCTGAGTCCGGTTATCATTTAACCCTAAAATGCTCAACTCACAAGACATAGGATAAGATTCATGAGTAGTACCAAAAGTAAAATAAACTCTTTTTTCCTCAGAGTCAAGCGATGAGGATCGTCCGCACCGTGGGACAAGCATTCGAGGTGTGCCATAAGATGCAAATCAACTCCCCTGAGCAGCCAGCACCCTCCACCTCAACCGCCCCAGATGAGCCGGTCGCCGGCGGGAGTGACATCGCCGCCTCCAAAGGTTTGATATAACAACGACAACCAAAGGCGTCATCTTGACATACCAAAATTATAACGACCCAATAATTTTGCACTGAACCACACAGTGTCAGTGCCATACACGAAAAGTATGACACGATGTCCCCTTTACACTGGAGTGCAATTGATTTGATTTACTTGACATTGAATTTAATTTTAGCTCCTACACACTCGTAGATATACATCGTTTGTTTGATCTTTTGATGTTTTCGCCGCTCGCGACAATTTTTCTTCCCATTTATAATTTTTCTGGCTTTGCGTCGCGATTTTAATCTTGGCGAGTTAATTTTTTATTAGCTAAATAGCGACTTCATCAATGTACACATAATTCTTTGCAAAGCGAATAATATATAATGCGTCACTTAAAATAAATTACGCGCCCTAAATGTTTATTTCTGTGAGTGTACATATTTTATACGAAGTGTAAAGACGTCAGATGGAAAAAACATATAAAAACTAAATTCTGAAATATTTACTGGATGGTAAATTACCTACTGTGTTTATAAGTTACTTGCCTTTTTAAATAATGAGTTATCGATACCAATTGTCAGACATGATAAACTATGATGGTTTATAAAACAATTTTCATCTACTAAGTGTTGTGTTGATTATAAATTATAACAGCATAAAATTTCATTTTCTTATTTTTCTTACCTTTGTCACAGTACAAATAAAATAAGTTGATATTGAGTTCAATTCAGCACCGGTGCAACATTGCTTTCAAGCGGGAAGTCGTAAATACGAGAGGTTTGTGCCAACTAGGTTCACATTATTATATTATTTCCCAGTGGGCGTGGGTCTTAAATATAATTTTATTCACAAAATTTGTCATATCATCACTCATGTTAAGCTATTATTCAGCCATTTATTCCATGTCTGGAAGTTTTACTGAGACAAAAGAAAGAGTCGTAATTATATAGAACGACGCATTACTTACACCTGTTTTTCATGAATTTTATAATACACAATAATATGAGCGTGCTCTAGTCACGAAGAGAGCACGTCGTAATTTGACAACTCAACCTGTATCACAGCAGATGACGTAACATATTCTTTTTTCGATGTTTCTGCGGGTTGCTTATAATTAGCTTTTATGTATCGTTTTATGGCATCCGACGTAACGTGTAGGTAACAGCTGGTTTAACGAGCAACGTCATAATTTTACTGCGCTTACCTTAATCTACATAAACTAATACTTACCTGACTGATCAGTGGAGGTTTTTAGACATTAGACCAGCCCCCTAATCGGCGAACACATTTTTGTTAAATGATGACGAGTAGTTAGGATCGTTTGGACCGAACGGACCAATTTTGATTTTATATTGTAATATTTTGTTTTTTAATGTATTGAAATTTTTGATTTGAGTGTTGTAGTGTAATGTGACTATGTGTGTATTAATTGTTTATAAGTCAGTGTTACTTGAAATAAAATGATTATTATTATATTAATAAATGGGCGGCCAGAATGATCCCAGCTGATGCCAACTAGTCGCAATCATTTGACAAAAATGTGTTCGCCGATTACGGGGCTGATCTTCAATCTCAAATACGCTTACAAAGTTCATTCGTATTTCGATTATCCACGGCTATTTTATCCACCAAACTTATAAAACACATTTTTGATCTCATGACAACCGTACAGTTTCATTCGCTACTTACCCATAACTTGTGGTTTCATGCAACTATCGCAAACATTTGTCTCTTATTCTTTTCACCTCACACTGGCCCTGATTCCCTTGTTCACGAACTATATTAAATTTAAGTTCAGTCCATCTTTTACTTTCTATTTAATTAAGAAAAAGACAGAAGATAAAATGTTAATTTAGACCTGTCAATATAATCCGCGCCTGATGTAAAAAGACGTGTTTTTGGTCACCATGTTTATAATCGCATCTAAACTGTCTATGGTGTAGGGGGTTTTTGGCGGGAATGTCAAGATGAGTGTCACGCTCATTTTTCATTGGACTTTTAAAATTATTTATAGTGTCGTTTACTAAATAAAAACGCGTGATTTAAGTAGTAAAAAGTGCATTCAGTGAATAATTCAAAAAGAACAGTGAAATATTGTAGCATAGTGGCCTCATCATGTCTTTACGCTAAACCGCTCCTTATCGTCCAAACGCGTATAACGAAAGGAGTTAGTTTAGGTTAAGTTATGCTAGGATAAGTTAGGATAAATTAGGATAAGTTAGGATAGATATTTAATGAAGAAAAAAAATTACTGAAGACTTGGCTGTATGGCGTACTATGTCTTTGCCTTTTCCATTCGCCCGAACGGAAAGAAATGAACCAAAAAAAAATGTCTATGGTGTATCTTAATTTGACAGGATTAAACTAAAATGTTATTTACTATACTTTTTTAATGAAATAGAAAGAAAAAGATGCACTTAGCTTAAAATTAGATTAGTTTGTGAACAAGGAAATAGGCGCCATTGTCACTTCTTACGTGCAAACAGGTGGCACAAACAGTCACAGACCGTAGCATGTCAAAGCATTGTGCCAAGAAAAGAATGTTGCCTCAGGACTATGCAGATAATTTATCTTCCAGTAAACACAGTTTTTTAATAAATCATTTCATTATAGTCCAATATATGTACGTTACCACTGACGAAATAATATTTCATATAACCCGTCTGTTGTTTGCTTAGTCTATTAAAGTGACGTGGTAATGCACGTCTGGCTTTGAATACAATGCCAGGAATTGGTATTAGAAGTTAGTGATGTCTGATCTGCAGAAGCGGCTTCCGAGTGCGGTGCCTCTGAGGGCGCGGCATCGTCTACAACGAAGGCAATAGTTGAGGAAGGAGCAGTGGGAGGTCGTGAAGAGAGACCCAAACATCTAGAACTGCTGCCACCTCCACCAAGGAAGGAGAACAAACGAACGCCACAGGTAACTATGAATATATTCTCAGTTAAATACTCGATAAAATACTATTGATAAAATAATACTTGTAAAGCCGATAAACGATTCACAATCACAAGCGAACTGAAGAATTGAGTGAAAGGTATTTATATGAATTACGAAACACTTCGTTGTACGGGATATTAACACTCGATTTATTCAGCGTATTTACGCCTATATGTACATTTACATGCTTTAATTGTATAATTTCGTTACAAAATTTGCCGAGAAATCGATGTTTTTCGGGAAAACAACCGTATAAAACACTTACCTTACTCAAGCCTTTGCCCATGATACGCAAAAATTTTCCGATGCTGATGTGGTACTTTTTAATATGTTTCATCTAAGTTTATGCCTTCGAATGTGGCACTGTATACCTGACCTATTTGGTAGTCACCGTCTCTATGACGCTATCGGATTCAAACCTCTTTTAACTAAACATTTTATTTTCTCTTTGCAACTACATCTAATCCTTCTTCTTCCTTATGCAAATCCCTACATTGTACATCGCCTAAGTATCTAAATTGGCAAACTGTAACAACCAATTGAAGCATCATTTGAGGACCCAGGACGTACTAACTAAACTCTGGTATAAGCGGTGCTTGATAAACTAGTTAAGCAAAAGTTTCTACTTCAGTTACGAACACTAATCCATGTTCAGTTTCCTATATTGGAAAATACAAGAGTTAAACATTATCACCAATATACTTAACATTCTTTTGCACATTAATAACAAAAAAAAATATTCTTTTAAAACAAACTGTACTTTAAAAACTGTATTTTTCTAATAGTCTCTTTCCTAGCTTTGTTTCCTCATAATGTAATAAAAAATAAAAAGTTTATTTCATATCATTTTGGCTAACATTCCATGTAAAAAGGTCGAAGACTCCGACCTTACCTTACATTAGCAACAAAAGAAGAGAAGTGAAAGAAAACATGATAAAATGTGGTCAATTGTAGGAGTGCGTAAGTGAGTGTGCGTGAGGATGAGCGAGATAATATAATATAGATAATAAAGTCAGGTCCAAAATTGAATTAAAAAATAAATTTGATTTCCTTCTCCCACATTAAAGCTTGTGTATGAAACACAAGCTTTGTGTTTCAAAAAAACGGTAAAAATGTTGTGAAGTTGGCGTTCTCTAACGGTTTTATAACATAATCAGCCTATAATGTACTCAATACTAGGACTCAGGCCTCTCTGTGAGAGGGAAATTTTTATGCATGAGAAAATTATCATCTTCAATGCCGCATATACTGTAATGTCTTAAAACAGCGAGGGTACATCTTGCTATTGTTACTTATCTAAAGGAATGTTTTAAAATATTCCGCTAGTTTATCTCCGAAATTCTGCCCTCACTCTAAACAAAGTCTTCCCTATTTACGCGGAAAACCCTAAACAACGAAAATATTATTATAATACATATTAGAATAAGGTCGCGGTGGCCTAGTGGTTAAAATACCAGCGTCTCATGTATGAGTGCGCGGGTTCTCTAGTCTCGAGTGCGGGGGTTCTCTAGTCTCGAGTGCGGGGCTTTTCTAAAGTTATATGTACTTTCTAAGTATATCTTGGACACCAATGAATGAAGGTGAAGGAAAACATCTTGAGGAAATCTGGACTTTAAGTCTGAAATCGCCAACCCGCATTGAGCAAGCATGGTGATTACGCTCAATCCTTCACTGTATGAGAGGAGACCTGTGCCCAGCAGTGGGACGATAAAAAGGTTGATGATGATGATGATGATATTAAAATAGAAAAATATTGGGATTTATACATCGTGGAATTGTATTTATTGTTTGTATTGTATAATTTGTAGACTGCTTCTTTATTGGAATCCAGAACTCAACTGCCCACAGCTCTGCGAGGATTTGAGTCAACCTAATAGTACTGAAATGCGTATTATGACCTGTAGGAATGAATCGAAATAAGTATGAGTATAATAATGAGTGTATATTTACAGGTAAGGGTCAAAAGTGCATTACCACTTTTGAACTTTATTGCACTAACAATAAGTGTCAAAAGTGGTACTCCACTTTTGCCCCTTATTCTAAAATTACATTAAAAGTATCCGTGGTCTAGAGCTATCGGTCGCGAGTTACCAAGTTGTAGACTGTAGGTTCGAACCCCGTCAGGCGCTTTACTTTGTGTAATTTATTTCAACACCACTGCTCTCAAAACAATGAAGGGAAATATCGTAAGGAAATCCTCATGTCCTAGTGGCAAAAAAACTTCGAAAAGATGTGAAATCTACCAACCCTCAGGCGTGGTTGATTATGGCCCACTCCCTCTCACCGAGAGGAGGCCTGTGTCTCAGGAGTGGAAACATTATACGCTGATTATGTTGTATATTATGTAAGTTTCATTATGTTCGCATAGATTTTCTTTTCTTGAGGCATATCGATTTACATTTAAAAAAATGGCAGTAGCAAATACAATATAGCAGGGGCCCTAGTGTGCTATTACAATAGTGTCAGAATGCTCGATCAATGATCTCATAATGATCGACTTTAACAAGTTTAGTAATCTACTAACAAAATGGCGTCATTATGATTTTCCAGTGGTCTATCACTGACACTACTCCACATTAATAAATGTTCAAATTGAGTATTAGTTATAAGCAAATCATTTCTACGAGTCTTATAATAATCGCCAATGTCGTTTTATCACCATTACATTACGAGGCGACTAACCAATAACATAATTGATTGATCATTATGAATTTAGCAGATTACGAACTTTTAGCACAATGATAATGGAATGACAATGAAATCGTGTTGGAATGACGAATTTATAAATATAACAGACTAGGGTAGTAGTCATGCGCATTTGCGTACGTTAGTGGATGCAGAGTCCCACACGCAGCGTTACAAATGATTTGCAAGTAGTCATGCGCAATATAAACAAGTCACGAACATTTCAATGTTTATGCACATCAGACCCTACAATAAAAAGTTAGGTTATACGATAATAAACCTTAAGTGTGTCCTAAGACGTAAAATCTCGGAAAAACCATGTGTTGTTGTTTCTAAACAAGATAAACTTCACCTTGATCATACATCTGTCGTTATAGCGTACCTTGAACTAGAATCATTTACACTCCCGCATTAATATTAGTTTGGTTTAAAATAACATCAAAGTAGACATTCCCAGAATAAAATCGTAAATGTCTTAAGTTCGAGACACAATAAAATGTCTGCTTTACACTGCAAACACTAACTGCATATTTTATAAGGTCAACATTTGTAGTTTAGTACGTAAATACTAAATAGTTCTAGTGAAACTCTAGTTCAAGAGGAGTAGTCTGGAGGGCATCCAAGCCGGCATTGTTACCTAATTAACATTTCCAGTGGAGCACTAAATTTATCGCGTCACCTGGGACCACTGTGATTCGCCCATTCTACCCCACACAATCTACAGTTTTAAGTTTCGAATGCTTTGGAATCGTTTGTGACTTTCCTTAATTCTGTGGCTGTGAATTTCCAAATGCATTCAATGTTTGAGGCATTGAAGTATCATTCACATTCGATTGTTTTTTAACTACTTGCGAAAACGTTTCTTTCGAGTGCATAATATTTTATTTAAATTAATTATTTTATAAAGAACTTTTATATAATCTGCTTATACCTAATGTTCCTAGTCCTGGGTCACAGCCCTCCTCTCGGTGAGAGAGAGTATGGAACATAATCTACCACGCTAATCTTCTCCGAAGATATAATATTCCTTTCGTCGAACATGGTTTCTGACGATGAAAAGACTTTAGAAAGTGAGTAATATATGTCATCATCATCATCTCAGCGTTAATCCCAGTCGCATCCGAAGCTTTTCAGCTTTGGAGTCTGCGGTCCGCTTTACCAGTCTAACTGCTTGTTTTGGCTAAACTTCGATATTTTCTGTGAAGCGACCGCCGTCTGACCTCCACAACCCGAAGGCGATATCGAAGCATTGCAGTTTGACTAATTGTTGGACTTTCGAGGGCTCCAACAACCCGTAACGACAGCCACTAGATGTTCGTATGGCAACCGAGACCAACGGCTTAACGTGCTTTCCGAGGCACGACCAGACCAGTGCAAATATTCATATTCCTGCATACAAATATTAGCACTGCGCGGGGATCGAACCCGCGCCTCCTTGCGCAGCGACCGCGTTGGCTACCGCTACGCCACAGAGGTTATTTTTTGTATATGCGTAACCCGAAACACGTGTCTAGTATTATTAAGTAAAGAATCTATGTACAATATTTCAAAAAGATATCATGGAAAATCACAAAGTTATGAGCTTGTCATCAAAATTAAAATTATTCTAGTATTATTAAGTAAAGAATCTATGTACAATATTTCAAAAAGATATCATGGAAAATCACAAAGTTATGAGCTTGTCATCAAAATTAAAATTATTCTAGTATTATTAAGTAAAGAATCTATGTACAATATTTCAAAAAGATATCATGGAAAATCACAAAGTTATGAGCTTGTCATCAAAATTAAAATTGTTTATTTCAAATTAACCATCAGTCGGTGCTTTTAAATAGTCAATGTCGGTCAGTCCAAGAAAAGTGAAGCTAAATTGCACGTTTCAAAGCGTAGATCTCTATGGAGAAGAACGTGCAAGAAACTCCATGGACACTCTTTTAAAATCATATTCATTTCTTCATTACACATTTCTGTTGCTTCTATCAGTGAGCACAATGTATAATTATAAAACATAATTAAAAAATAGAAAATGAATTAAGCCCACTGGCAGCTAAGAGATGACCAGTCTTCACTGACGGCGCCCGTTCACGAGCATGACGCGCCTATCAGCCCCACTTAGCTCAACCATTTTGAAGGGAACCAAATGACCCAACAACACGCGCCACCATCAGCAAGACATTTGAGTGATCATGACAGACTCTTAACTGCCATGCTCGTAATGTCAAACGAGTTATATAAAATAAAAAACAAACCATAGTCCATGGTGCCTCACATTCACAAACTTGAAAAGTTCTTTTATATTATACAATACTATATTACTTGCAAAATCATGGTAGCAAAATCATGGACAACCAACAATGGTAGCAAATCTTATCTGGCTGTCCTCCGCCCCAAATAAATATAATTTTAATGTCTTTGGTCCGCCCTCACCTACAACGGCGCGGCGCGAGTGGGATCATAGTTGATCTAGCACCAGCTGTGTTGTGCGCTCGATAACCACACTGCAACAATTTCTGAATGTATTTGGGAAAAAAATATAACATGGTGTAAAATGATTGGAATCAATTCAGTTGCTTATACTGACCATATTCCGATTTCGTGTAAAGAAAAAATACTTTTGTCTATGTTATGCTTTATACTTAGAAGAATATAAATGCATTCGAAAGCAAATATTTATACATGATTTTGCAATGGATAAAATAAGACACGAAAATATTTCACTTCATAAAACATTATTTTCTTGATACAACAACTTGCCTTTGTATCAGAAAATATCTGTGATAAACCTAAGTCTCAGATAATGAACATGTCAAGTTATTTATTATAATTTACTTAACATAGAATATTGCTTCTTTTCTCATAACATGAAGGTCGCATAACCCTGTTCCACGAAGTGGATAACAGGTAAATGCTTGTAATGTTACTCACTTGATTTAACTTCTTTGGGTAGTCTGTATGGTCCGTCTAAAGCCCGGCGTTCATTGGGAAGTTGCCCAACTTTGTTTCATGATCAACCTTTTTATCGTCCCACTGCTGGGCACAGGTCTTCCCTCATACAGATAAGGATTGAGCGTAATCAGCACGCTTGCTCAATGCTCGGGTTGGCGAATTCAGACCTAAAGTCCAGGTTTCCTCAAGATTTGTTGCTTCACCTTGTCATTGGTGTCCAGGATATACTTAAAAAGTACATATAACTTAGAAAAGTTGCATTGATACTTACCTGACCTGGAATCTGCTGGTGTTTTAACCACCCGACCACCACGACTGTGGTCGCCTAGTGGCGACCACCTAAACTTTGTTTAGTAACATGTTTTTGTGATGTGGTGGACCCTATACAAAGTAAATGACCACAAGTGTTGTCTGTTAGTGGTACACATTGTAAGCACACACAGTGTAAGTAAAATCTATTTTGGTAGGTTTTCTGACAACTTTAGGACTGTATTTTGGGCATTATCAGTATCGATTGGAATAACTTTGAGCATATTGCTAAGCCATTGCTCCATATGTTTGAAAATTTTGTTTGCTCAATAAATTAAATAACGCAATGAATGTTGTTGAACTGTCAAAATGATACGCATTCATACTGATATTGTGTTACCAATTACCCAACAAGTCGTTAGGTGTTTTGCCATCCCTTCGGGCTATGCCAGTGTAGAAAGAGTGCGTGCATACTCGTATGCACTATAATATCTCCTGCGTAGACGGTGCTTGGATGTCTCTTTGGTGGAAACCGCTAAGGGCGCAATTCAGCCTATGGAATTATCAATAATTTTTATTATGCAGTGATATTCAACTAACGCAGCCCAAGATATGTGGCATTTACCAGACTTACCTTGCGTAGTCTATCATCAGTAAGTTCATCTTATAAATTCTAAATTACTCGAATACATTTTTGTTTTGCATATTTCTCACTTTTAATCATATAAATGTATCTAAGTATAGAACAAAAGCCACTTTTGATCTTTTTTCGTTCCGTAAATTTAATACACAAGTAATTCTTTAAGGAGATTCCCTCGAGGAAATCTTCTAATCTCAGGATTTTACTCTCCTTATTGGAATAAAAAAAAATAACATTCCTTTTGTTTTTGTTTTGATTATTCTAGCCGCTTTCAAGTGATTGGTATTTTGGCCCGATTTTGTTATGTATCATTGGAAATACAAAAGATCACGTCCGCTCTTCCCGAATGTCTGATTCTTATAAATATATAGAACAGAATTCCTAGAGTAGAATTTCGTTAGTTATGTCTAGTTCCATGTAATAACGATCACTGCGCTGATGGTATCGCAAGAGAGACTGCTGATTAGGGTGTTCTGAGTTCGTTTCAAAGGTTCTTACAGAATGTTATTGGCTTTTTCGTGAAGAATTTCTTAGTACTAGCAAGGAGCTCGGAAGTTGGAAGAGAGAATGCCTCTGTGTCCGCGCTCACACTGTGCACAACAATATCACCCATACCGAATGCTGATCTTTGCCGAAATTACGTCATGTTCCCGAAATTCAATCTGGAAGACTCCTAATAGTGAGTCTCTCAGGCTGTCGGATTTTCTTTTTTTTTTTTGATGACTTTCTCAACAATGGATAGTTTTTGTCACACATTGTATTTTTAAAGCGCTTTGGAGCAAATTCTCTCGTCTGGTATTTTGGCTACTTTCTCTTGAGTATTTACAAAGCATTGTTTTGTAACGGTCACATAATAAAGCTAACATAACCGCATACCACCTAACGTTTTAACCCCAAACACAGATATTATTACCAGAAACGAAATATTTCACTATTCCCTTTACCCTTTCTTTACCGGGCGGCGAGCTGCCCACTTTTCACCGCCCGCAAGCCCGGGCTACGGCGGCCGGGCTTTCGATGTTGTCTTCCGACCAGGGCCTCCTCTGCGGCGGCTAGAGGGGTAAGGGCACTGAGATTCTGACTCCCTCACGCGCCCCCCTCCTCCTTTGCCAACATCACTGCTTCGCAGAAGGAGGCGACGACGGCCTGCCGTGCACTCTCGCTTCGGACCATGGCCTGGTCTAGGATGCGATAGATCGCTGCCGATCGCCGCCACGAGCACACGGCGATGCTCTACCCAAGCCTACCCAAGTATACTCCACCGTGTCCTCAGGGCGATCAGCCAGCCGAACGACCATGACCCTCTGTGACGCGGTCAGGCATCGAGCCGGTCGCTTTCTTAGGGAACGCGCTCACACCGGTGCCCCGTAAAGGGCCATAGACCGCATGGCCCCCGCGATTCCCTTAGCCTTATAGCATTATTTATGTATTCAGTTAATTGTGACTAAATACTCAGTAATGAAATGCCCGTAAAAATGCAAAGGTGCCTTAGTAGATTTGGAAATAAAAGTACCTTATAAACAGGAATAAGAGTGGTGGCCGTGGGGCCTAAGTGGTAACAGCCCTGATTTATGAATTGTAGGTTGGTCGATTAAAGCTTCTCTTATAGACAAGAGGCCTGTGTCTCCGCAGAGGGAACGTTATAACTAAGCTGATTTATTATTCTAAAAATACAATGGCACATTAATGAAAATGTAAATAGAAGTACTTTATGAAAAGCTTTACAATACATTAATTTTGAATTACAATAATAATAAGTACTTATAACATAAAATATGTTTTTCATGCCTACTGAATGTTCGAATATCGTAAATACCGTTGTTTATCATCGGTATCTACGATATTTGAATGTTTGAACTCGATATTGTTTGTTGAAAATGTGAAATCATTGTTTGTGGAACGTTCGTATTTCATGGTGTCATCGGTTTCGGCTCAACTATTAATTTTAGTATCATTGGCGGTAATTAATCTCTTCGGCGTTACGTGAGACTGATATTTATGATGCTCTCAATACACCCCTTGTATCCACTGTCAGATATATTTACTTACTATAGGGAGTAGGGACTGTTGTGTAATCTTTTTGTTGCATTACATAAAATTTTCTTTTATAATGTTCCTCTAAGATTTAAAAATATTTGTTCTTTACGTCTCAAGTGTGTCACTTGGACTTCAATAAAAATTACAGCAAAGAACACCTAAATATCACCTTAAAATTACAACATTATTTTAAATTATAATTTTAACATGATAGTAATTTAAAAAAATTGGATATTAGACGACCGCTGATAGGGTCGTTACTTGAAGAATGAATTCTACAAATATGTTTTATCGTGTTTAATTAATTTACTAATACTTTTTATTTTAAATAATATTTCAATTGAATACATTAACAGCTGATGATGACACCACATAAAAAAACACAATTATCCGCTGTGGGACTGACTGACAGAAGTGAAAACTGAGATAATTAAAAAAATAAACAACGAACACGGTATCGGGTCGGTAGCCTTTTTTTTTCGTTCCTGGGTGGAAAAGCCTCATGGATGTCCGCCGCCATGGGGTGGGCGGCGGGGTCTATCCGACTCTTACTGACTAAAAACCACCCCGATGTTCCATCTCACACCCACACTGGGGGATGTGAGAACAAACACTGCTTCTGCAACCCCCGATTGGTGCACGCCCACCACTGTTGGCCTCGACGGATCATGGGTGAGTGAGGTGTATGACTCCCCCCCTGACGTTTAATAGTGTCGCGCGTGGAACACTTCGCGCCACCACCTTAGATCCTGATGTTTGGGGGCGACAGGTGTCCCCGAGTCTGTCGCCCCTTGACCCATTTATAGGGGCCGGAAGAGGACTAGAGCCTGCTGCGGGCCGGGTAAGAGGACGAGATCTCCCTCTCCCTTTCAACGGCCTCCTGCGAGACGACTATTTCGCAAAAGGCAACCACTGCCTCCCAGGACTCTTCACCTTTGACTCGAATATGGCCGGCAGCGGCAGGTCACTGCCTACTTTAGAGATGAAGGCACGGGCGGCTCCTCTCAAGCGGCACACTCTGCCAGCGTATACAGCATGTCCTCCCGGCAGGCGACGCAGTGGTGACACAGGGCGTCCGGCTACCTGTTTATGCGACACAGGTACTTTCCGAAGCAACCACGCCCCGAGAGCATATATTATGTGTCATCCGAAACGTCCGGGAGCCGTGCCTTCTCCTGAGCAAGTCCGCCAGTACGGTCGGTTTTCGCTCGTCCAACAAAAGTGCTCAACGTCGCTAAGTTAAAAAAACATTTTTGTTTTCATAATAAATATCGATCAACGATAACATAGTCACGTTTATGGAGTTTTGCTTGCTAATATAGAGTCAAGTAGTTGTTCCGGGTATGACCGTTTATGTATTACAACGTGTAACATAAAGGGTATATACATAACAAAGGCATGTCATCTTTACATGATATCAAACGATATTGGAAGGGTTTTTTAATTCTGTCTCTTTATGTTAGGAAGTTATGAGGAAAAACACCGCCTGTGATAGGCTACTATCATACTAGTCGCACAGAGATATTGAAGACATTTATCGGATTTTGGCAAGTAACGTGATGGGTAACGAGTAGTTATTAACATATGTAGTGTGCTGCCACGTTTGTTATGATTTTATTTTAAGAAACACACGAAACCGAAAATTTGGTACCAATTTTTTTAGTATTTTATTTTGAGTTGAAACCCTTCCGATATCGTTTGATATCATCTAAAGATGCCATGCCCTTGGTATGTATATACCCTTTTTGTTACACGTTGTATAGACACACCTACAATGTATGGGGTACAGTTAAAAAAAAAGGTTTTCTCATCTCAAATATCTAATCAAACTCACAATCAAATCAAACTCACAATCAAATCAAACAAATCTTATACGTATTGACTATCTTCTTTTGCTTTTGAAATAACTAAGAGAATCGGATGGAGACTAAATAACTTTGTACGGTATAATATTTCCTTTGGTATGGCAATACCATGGATAAATTACTCAGATTCGCCGTTGCTGACAAGCATGATTAATGAATACGTCCTAGTCAGATGTATTAAGGGGAATAGATATTCAATAGTAGATATCGGCTTTGACACAGTTATTAGGAACACACACAGATACACAGACTCAGTGTTAGGCTGATTTAGTGTCCGGAATGTCAGAAACATAATCACAACTGGTAGTCATGCATATGAGCTGCGAGATAAGCGCCAATATCTAGCTATATATCAGTTTGAAATAGGAACATTATTAGTTAAACGGACATACAGGCGCACTGGGTGGGAATAGTCAATTCCTTTTTTTTCCAAGGTGAGATTCAATCTTAACTCTTGATCAATGGCCTCTGTGGAATAGATAGGTACCACAATTTTGCCAATAACACGTGTAATAAAAAATAGAAATTCTTTGAAAATTTTATTTCACAATAATGGCGCAAATCGCCAATGATAGTTGAAAAGATGGCCGTGTGAACCGTCTATGAGGAAGGTTTGAGGCAAAGTCATGAGGTGCCCACTATGTTCTATATTTCAATGTTCTTTATGAATTATTTACTGAATGCACTTTTTACTACATAAATCATGCGCTTTTATTTAGTAAACGACACTATAAACTATTTTAAAAGTCCAATGAAAATGCGAGTGACACTCATCTTAGCTTTCCCGTCAAAACTTCCGTGGGAATAGTCACGGGAAAGTTTGAATTATATGAATATATTTTCTAATATTAGGAAGTAAATAACATAGACGATAAAAAAATTATTATTTACACCTTATAATATTTAATTTATTAATTTTATTTTGTTATTTTATTCCTATTGTCTAATAATAATAAAAAAAAAATATTATCATACCATAGCCATCTCCATCCTGTCTCATGATCCCATGTGCAAGCACAACCTTGGCCCCTCTCCCCCTAGCTACGCATATGTCAATTGGTTATAAGGAACTTTAGGAGGACTGTCTCCTTCCTCATCATCATCATCTCAGCGAATAATCCCGGTTGCACTCGCGGTCTTCGTCTTGGAGCCCGGGGTAAAGTCTCCTTCCTGATCAATTTTAAATAAAAAACGGATAAAATGGCAATCTGCTGCCATTTTATCCGCTTTTTATTGCCGTACTGACTTGCAAAATCAATAATGACCCCTGGAAAACGGTAGCTAGCACATATGACGTAGCAACAAAAGGGAAACAAGTTCCCGAGTCGCTTCATTAGTTTTATCATTACAGAGGGTATTCTGATAGGCCTTTTTCTGTGACGCAAAAAGGTTAAAGTTGTTACCTTGTTCATACTTATTAAACTCCAAACAAAAAAGTTTGATAAAGTTTCCAACCACCGAAGCCGAATTTTGGCATACGAAGTGAAAAGTTTCAAAATTATAGGTCAGTTCTTGAGCACATTCCCGTTACTCAGTATATAACTATATCACAAAAGCATCTCACGTAAAGTATACACACCATTAAGAACGTCTACAACGCACTTATGAATGAAATATATGACCTTTGTATATGTCGATAAGCATCATTCTAACAAACCTGGTAAAAATAGATACATTATTATCCGTACTGAAATAGTAGCCACTACTCTCGATAATCGCCCTCCCACATAGAATCCGAGAGCATTACTTACTATAAATCAAACCTATAATAATATCATCGGAACGCGAATGACTTCGATTCAGTTTCAACTGTTTCAGCTTTTGCAGTAGTAGTAAATAATACAGTATTTTAAATATGTACAATATTCAATAGGTAAGTTTATTTATACGGAAAACGTCATGAGAAAAGTTGTCGTGCTGGCTAAATGTAGGTATTAGTAAACACCTGCGCTAAAGCATGTGGAGAACAAGCATGATGTTTTATCGTCCCACTGCTGAGCACAGGTCTCCTCTCATACAGAGAAGGACTGATCGTAATCACCACGCTTGCTCAATGCGGGTTGGCAATTTCAGACTTAAGGTCTAGGTTTCCTCAAGATGTTTCCTTCACCTTGTACCAGTCATTGGTATCTATACTCTATCTATACTAATATATAAAGCTGAAGAGTTTGTTTGTTTGTTCGCGCTAATCTCAGGAACTACTGGTCCGATTTGAAAAATTCTTTTTGAAGATGGAGGCCGAACGGTTACCATCAGAACTCGCAGCGGAGCATTTGAAATTATGGACAACAGATGGATTGTACCGTAATCGCCAATTTTATGTAAAAATATTTAATGCCCGTATAAATGTGGAGGCCTGCGGTTCCGTGCGCGCTATCTAATATATTTGTAAATATATTAACAAAGGAACCGATCAAGCCGTGTTCAATTTTGTACAAGAAGCTAGATCGTCTGTCTTAAGCGAAATGCAAGCTTTCCAACAGGGGCATTATGTGCTGCCTCAATGCGGCAGCGTGGCGACTTTTAGGATTCTCATTACATGAAAGGCACTTCACTGTCACTCATTTGGCCATACATTTAGAAAATGGAGAGCATGTGTATTATAATGAAAGCAATTTTCATTAAAGGATCGCGCTCCGCCAAAGACAATACTGACCGTATTTTTCCAGCTTTGCCGAATAGACCCATTTGCAAAAACCCTTTTGGATTTAGAGGTTCCCCGATATTACACATGGAATGCCTCTAGAAAAGAGTGGAAACGTCGCATTCAAAGCACCCCAGTAGAAAACTGGCCCGGGGTAAAATCAAGCGATGCTCTTGGTCGTGTATATACTCTTCACGTGTGCAATTATGAGTGTTTTTGTTTAAGAATGTTCCTGCACCATGTTCGTGAACCAACTAGCCACAGGAACCTTAAAATTGTGAACGGTCAAGAGTGCGCAACATACAAAGAAGCATTTGAAGTTCTTGGTCAGTTGGAGAATGATAATAATCATTGTGAGGGTACCATGATAGAAGCAGTGCAATGCAGATTAACTACAAAAATAAGAGAGTTGTTTGCAACCTTGATCTCAACCTGCAGCGTTCTTGATCCTCAACAGCTATGGGAGAAATACAAAAATGGTATGGCAGAAGATATTTTAAAAAGATTGCAGATGACACACCCGGACATCACGTACAATGATTTCATTTACAACGAGGTTCTCATTAAAATAGAAAATAAAACTATGGAAATAACTGCTAAAAACTGAGTGAATTTGGAATAATTAGCCCACAACAATCAGAGTAAAGCGTAAATGACATTGCCCGAGAGCTAGATAATAATGATACTATACTGCAACAGCAGGTAAATGACATGATCCCACAATTGTTATCAGAGCAAAAAACAGTATTTGACGAAGTAACACACTACATAGAGTCAGGTAATGGCGCACTTTTCTTTCTTGCTGCTCAGGGGGGCACTGCTATAACATTTATGCTGAATCTTCTTATGGCTCATGTCAGAAAGGATAAGAACATTGCAATAGCCTGTGCAGTAAACTGCCTCTAAATCATGCTCAAGAGGAATCCCCAACTTGCAATTTAAGGAAAAATAGTGGTCAGGCCGTCATGCTGTGCCAGTGTATGTTGTTAGTTTAAGATGAGTGTACCATATCGCACAAAGAAGCTATTGAAGCTCTCAATAGGACTTTGCAGGATATAAGGCACTGCAAAAACATAATGGGAGTATTGGTAGTTTTATTAGCAGGTGACTTCCGGCAAACACTACCAGACATACAAAGGGGGACTCAAACAGATGAAATAAAAGCTTGCCTAAAATCGTCTAAGTTGTGGGACCATGTCATAAAGTTCCAATTAACTACAAACATGCGAGGTAGATTATTCAACGACATTCATACAGTTAATTACGCGGAAACATTGTTAAAAATCGGTGATGGGAAAATGACCGTAGATGCAGAGGGAATGATTACTTTAATGGAAGAGATATGTAATGCTGTAGGCAGCGAATCGGAGTTGGTAGACGATAATATACATGATGACCGATGGCTCTGCGAACGCGCAATATTAGCACCTAAAATTCTTTGGAATTATTTGGGGTGCCTTCTCATAAATTAAAATTCAAAGTAGCGGTTCTGGTGATGCTCATCTCGATGCCCATAGACTGTGACATAGACAGCAACTATTTTAACTGGTGCAGCATAGGGTGTGCTAGAGGAATGTTAAAATAATCGGTATCCGAGGAATGAGTACACATTCCTCGGATACCGATTATTTTAACAGACCTTCCATTTTAATTTAAAAGACATTAATTTCCTATAAGGGTTTCATTTTCAATGACCATTAATAAAGCACAAGGCCAAACTCTAAGGGATGCTGGACAACACTTGGAAAAATATTGTTTTTTGCATAGTCAGCTATATGTAGCGTGTTCCCGGGTGTCCAGTGCCCAAAATCTGCATGTTTTTGCTCCCCAAGGTAAAACATATAATATAGTTTACCACTCAATTTTGTTTCAATAACTCATGATATATGTGGTTATGCGTAAGTAACTCCATCTGTCTCTTTTTCTTTCACGCCTAAACGCCTGAAAGAATTTAGATAAAATTTGGTATCCGGTAAAACATCTCATTCCCAAGGGAAAATCTAAAACGCGCGATATAACCGAATTTCACGCGACCGAAGCTGCAGGCGGAAAGCTAGTCTAAGATATACTTAGAAAATACATATAACTTAGAAAAGTTACATTGGTACTTGCCTGACCTGGATTCGAATAAGCACACTCATACTTGAGAAGCTAGTGTTTTAACCAATGACTTACACCTATCACCTATATTGGTTTTTGTGAAAGTTTTACAAATGAACGTGAATGACTATACGAACAGCTGAGGAGTAAAGAACCGAGGGTTGGATGGTGAAACATGATTTCACTATTAGAAGGATGACTACTGAGATGAGATAACGACTAATAAAGAAGTATGGAAGAAGAATACATAAAACAGACGCCCAAAATATATTGGAGTAATGACAGGAGAATTGAATGATATCGATATATCTTTCTTTTAGTTCTTAATTTTTGTTCCACGTTATGGAGTCTAAAGGGCTTATTTGTCTCTGATGCGACAGTCATTTCATTGACACAATACTGCTATCACAGTATTGTGTCATTTGCGTTTATTACGCCTCATATTACACGTAATAGGGTAATATCTATGTAAACTCATGACGTTTACTCTTGGTTTATTGAATACAGATATACTACTTGGTTTCATTGTAGTTACAATATTGTATACAACCTCATCTACACACCACCAAATAGCTTTATTCCGTTTGAGAAATTAACAATAATATATGATTGCGAAATAAGTACGTAGCTTTGAATAAGTCATTGCCAAAACCCTTATTAGCCGACTATTTTATTCACTTGCACAAACATGGGCTACTAAATACGTAATTACAAGCGAACCGCCGCCTTAAATGTACGATATCGTTTACATCACATTAAAGTGGCACTTTTCCACAGAAATGTGTCTACTTAAGGCTTATAAGGTCACATGAGGATGTCGCGTAAGAGTTTACAACAAAACTAACACTAACTTTTGGAGAAGCTTAGAGTTTTGTGAGAAGTCATTATGCAAAAGTCTCGCGTAACGACGGTAAGTTTTAAAATCGCGGCACATTGCGCCACGAGTCACGACGGCACTAGGTTCATGAAGGAATTTCAAATGTCTGCAGTGATTTTCTAGTAGATATCTCGGAGCTCTGAACTAGTCACACACTCTTAACACCCCGATCACGCCGACTGTTTGCAACAGAACGCTTTTTTCGATACAAGATCTCGACTCCGCTATTGTTGACCTCTCTCTCTTGACATTTGCTGGAATCCCCTGCGCTTGCTAACTATATTTACGGAGCTTACCAATAAAAGCTTAGGCAAACAGACCTTCAATAGAAATATATATTAATTATTTCAGGTATCCTGGTCTATGTATACGTAAAACATTTTCATATTTGAACAAATCTGCAGATACATTTACTGAAGTTATGATAGGTATTAAAAATTTCAAAGCAGTCAAATTTCCTGCATAGTTTCAGATGAAAATTATATGTCAGATCTTCGTCTATATGATGACTTTTTACTGCTATTGTGTAGGCATTGTACAGTTATTTGTGGAATTGGAATCATGCCAATTAGGTATCTACAATAATTCGTATTCATGCGAACAAAAGGTTTTATTCCCCATTTCCGCGGTGTTGTATGGGAATGTCATTAAAGAAAATGATTTTTGTGAGAGCCGTACATATTTATTAATATATTTTTCGTTCAAAATACAATATTGCTTTGTGCTTTGCGATATTGTTGGGGAAATCTGATATAATGAAGTATATCTAATGTCTATTCTGTGTAGTCTGCCCGTCCATGTTCAAATGTCATGACGTGTAAGCTCTGAAAGCTCGTCGTGACCAATGGTGGCACTTGAGAACCCATATCGCATTCCACTTCACATCTCTAGTGCCCTGAAGTACTATAGTAATTAGAGCTGAATGCAATGAGGTTCTATCTTAATTAATTTTGAGTAGATATCCAGTACGCTCCTATGGTCGTCTCCATTTTATTATGATTGCAGCAGATAAAAAGGACGTAACAATGGTGTCATCTTGGTTTATCATCACGGTTTTAATTATAAAATTTTCATTTGTCTTTAAAAGGAAAATGAAACCCTTTTGTGAGAAACTTTTAATTTCGTTCTGTTTTCTTTTGATTTTCATCCAGGGGTCAAAGACTTTGATTATTCCAATCGTCAATTAAATATTTTTTGTCCTTTGTCGATGAAAATTAAATACAGTCTTGTTTTATAACTTCTGGGGGAAAACGAGCAAGTGATTAAAATCCAATTGTCCACGAATATGATTTATTTTTCATTTATTTCATCATATGATTCCTAACAAGATGAAGTCTTTTTTGATATCATTAGATATGTATGATTATGGTAATAAACACGTAAACCAAATAGTTGTACTATCAGCATCTAAGTATACCTATTCCCAAACCCGTGGTAGGAATACAATGATCCTATAGAAAACTACCATGTTATGTGCTCACAGCTAAAGTATAGTTGATCTTTAGTTTCTTAATCAGTACCAGTTACTACGGTAGACAGGCGGACAAATGGATATAATAGCTACTCACTGAGTTAAATTAGCTACTTTATTGTACCCAGTGGGTCACAATGGATCACGCTACACTGGATGCGTTTTCATATAATAAAAATCACTGAGCGAGGGGGATCGGTGATCCAGAATTTAATGAAGTCATAAATGTAGTTTTCTATTTTGTTCACCATTTCAGCCGAAAGACGTCCACTGCTAAAGACGTCCACTGCTGGACATAGGCCTCCCCAAGGTTCTCCACGACGACCGGTTGGCTGAAATGATGATTCTGTTCACCTGTAGACTTTTTTCCAAGGAACATACCCTTGGACACTTGTGGTATGGCTCTGGGCAAGCTATTTATTTAATTTTCTGTCACCTGGTAAGGAGAAAGTATTTACCGCTTAGTTTCAGCAAAATACTAAAAGTAGGTATTTGTGTTTATTAAGGAGAGAGAGAGAAGAGGAAACAAGAGTGAGAGAATGTAATAAATAATCAGTCCAGAGCCATGTCAACAGGTGGATGCTTCAATTAGAAATTTCTCATAAACAACTCAGATTTAGGAAGTTAGTGGCTTAATATACCCGTGTCTCGGAAAGTACGTGACGCTGTTGGTCCTGCGCCTGGTCTATCTCCGGCTGTGGTGTCGTTTTCCGTCTCATCAAACATGAGAATAAGGGAAAAGAGAGTGTATGACAGCCTCTGTGGCGTAGCGGTGGCGAACGCGGCCGTTGCGCAAGGAGGCGGGGGTTCGATCCCCGCACAGTGCAAATATTTGTATGCATGAATATGAATATTTGCACTGGTCTGGTCGTGCCTCGGAAAGTACTTTAAGCCGTTGGTCCCGGTTGCCATACGAACATCTAGTGGCAGTTGTTACGGGTTGTTGGAACCCTCAAAAGTCTAACAATTGGTCTAACTGCAATGCTTAGATATCGCCTTCGGATTGTGGAGGTCAGACGGCAGTTGCTTCACGGAAAATATCGAAGTTTAGCCAAACTCAGCAGTTAAACTGGTAAAGCGGACTCCAGACTCCAAAGCTGAAAGGGCTGCGGATGCGACTGGGATTAACGACGATGAGAGTGTATGCGCGCACACTTGTGTACTATATTATTTCCCACGAAGAAGGCTGGTGTCGGTAGAGATTGGCCTCCATACTGCTTGCTCTAAAGTATAACAGTGCGCTTTAAACTAAATCTGTTCAATCCCTTCTTCGCTTTTATTAAGACGGCAGACTATAGTTATATACTTAATACATTTTTCCTTCATGATGATGGTATTTTGATACATAACCAAACACCCCAATACATTTATTTCCAACCAATGTTTGAAGAAACCATTTCTTTATTGTTTTAACAGCGCACAACTCCAGCGCCAACCATCAACCTGCCAGATCTCCCAGTGTGTGTGACCAAAGTGGACCTGATCACGGGTGGTGAGGAAACCGGCGAGTCTGCAACACCGCTCAGCGCGCAACACCAGCTGCAACTGTTGCGCGAACGGCTCGAACAACAAGCGCAACAGACCCGCGCCGCTGTCGCCCAGCTGTTGCTATTGCGTGATCAGCTTGCCGCCGAACAAGCCGCACGATGCGAAGCTCAGGTTTGTAACTTTACCACTATATGAGAATTTTATCAAGAAAAGAAAATATGGGATGACGTGAGTGGAGGCCCGGAGTGCCACGAGTTCGAACCCAAGTAGGCAATTTACTTTGTGCAACTTGTGTGGTGGCCTAGTGGTTAAAACACCAGCTAGTTGAATTTGCGGGTTAGATTCCAAGTCAAGCAAGTACCAATGTAACTTGTACTAAGTTATATGAACTTTCTAAGTATATCCTGGACACCAACGTCTGATTAAAAGGTGAAGGTAAACGGCTTGAGGAAACCTGGACTTTAAGTCTGAAATCGCCAACCCCCATCGAGCAAGCGTGGTGATTACGCGCAATCGTTCTCTGTATGAGAGGAGACTAGTGCCCAGCAGTGGGACGATAAAAAGGTTGATAATGATGATGAAGTTCTTAATTTCATAATATTGCCCTCAAACGGCAAGAGAAACTCGTGAAAACCTAGTCAGGTCCAGGAGCAATGAAGTCAAAAATATGTAACAACCACTGACGCCCACATTTTGGACGTTGGTTTAGGTATGAATAAACGAGAAAAAAAAACAGCACATACAAAAATATATTTTCTTACATATTTGTTTTAGATAATTTTTTTTTCTTTGTTCTATTTTTGTGTAACGAAGTTTTCTGAAGCTATATTGGAGGATTATCCATGTTCATAAATTATGTATCGGCTCTAAGTTGTTTAGATACATATTTATTACTGGAACCGGCGTGAGACGGGTATACTATTATGGGTATATATTCCTACTACAATAGTAAAAGAAGTTTTACTATTTATACCTTCATATTTTACTAAATAAAAATAGTACAAACCTAAGAACCTAAGAATAGTAGGTTCGTTTTACTTTAGCTTATGTTTTTTTTTTTTTCTTTACGTAATATACAATATGTAAAGAAAACGCCTAACAAATTAGATACTTTAATATTGCATTTAAACTTGTAATTTTTAATACGCAAAAGCAAGAAATAAATGGCTTATTTATTATTTATTTTATTAAAGAAAACCCCGTGCGACCCAAATGGATAATAAATGTTAGGTATACACATGACCAAATAAAATATGAAATTTTACGTAATCATCATAGTGACAATACTAATGAATTTTGAAATAATCCTTTTTTTCCGCTAATTATTTAATTAATTCTAACTTCCCCAAACATTTGGTATTTTTTTTTAAAGGGACAACACCAATTGTTACGGAGCGAATGACGATTCGACCACGTGCCGCTTGCCCTGCCCCCCTTCACCCGCGCATGTATGCCTAACGTGTTGCCTAAGGGTGGAAACTCGCCATACCACGGGTCGTCCGATAGTGGAACGGAGATGGGGGAATTAAATCATGCAATTTCCTTGCACACTCGCCAAAATCCATCCTATAGAACACCGAAAGGTTGGCTACTCTACGCCTGTCCTCCAGGCTTTGGAGACAGTTTTAAGTTAAAACTGGGTCACCAATCAGCCTATTCGCACGCGTCTCCACTGAATCCAAAGTAGCCAGGTGAAAATTCGCAGCACCAGCCCAAATGTGACTGCACCGTTTTGAGAGCAGCGGTGATGAAATAATTTACACAAAATAAAGTGCCGTTATTGTCGTCGCCCATACCCCAATGTTTGAAGACAAAAATCTTCAACCAGTGCGTCCTACCCGTCATGACTTACGGAGCTGAGACGTGGACACTAACGGTCAGACTAGTCCATAAGTTTAAAGTCGCTAAGCGAGCTATGGAGCGGGCTATGTTGGGCGTCTCTCTGAAGGACTGCATCAGAAATGAGGTGATCCAACAGAGGACCAGAGTCACCGACATAGCTGAGAGGATTAGCAAGCTGAAGTGGCAATGGGCTGGTCACACAGGACACAGGACCGACAACCGTTGGGGTAAACGAGTCCTCGAGTGGAGACCGCGTCTCGGTAAACGTAGCGTGGGACGCCCTTGGGCGGGATGGAGCGACGACATCAAAAAAGTGGCTGGTAGTGGCTGGCGGAGAACTGCTCAGGATCGAGCTTGTTGGCGTGCCATGAGGGAGGCCTATGTCCAGCAGTGGACGAGTAGGGGCTGATGATGATGATGAAAGTGCCGGATGGGGTCGCGGCTGATTCCACTTGGCCACCACTGCTCTCTTACTCATCTTTTATTTTTCTTTACCCACCAATATTGGGAAACTCAATTCAATAAATGGTATCAATCTGGGTAAAGTATATTTCAAATTGATATTATATCAAGTTATCAAATATCAACTTTATTTTAATAACAACTAAGTTTATTTCAGAGTGACTAATGAAAAAGTTATAAAATGTTTGAAGTTCTAACGAAAACTGAACTTTACTTTGTAGGAAGTAAACTTATTTTTCCATAAAGTCATATCTGCTTACATTTTTGATAAATAAATTACGAATACAGATTAGGATCATAATATTATGATACCTTCGTTATTTTTTCATTTATCCGAACAACAGGTCGATGTTATTGTAAACATTTCACCTACGCGCATTGCATATTTATTAAGTTTGCTATGATGTACACACATTTCAACACTTAAGCTAATAGAACTCCTGAATCATCTTGCAGAATTGTATTTACAATTCCAAAACCCACGAGATTTTACTGACAAAATTAATAACTTCCACCACCATGAACTTCGCTAACAAGTAGAAGTTCGTAAATCCGTTCTAAATGCACCTCGACACCCAAGAAATTTAACTTAGGATTACCGTCTGTATATCTTCATATTTTCAAGATGGAAACTAGGTTTGACCCTGGACAAGCACCTTATCTAATATGACTTATTTCATCACCACTGCTCTTAAAACCAAAAATTCTAACATATGTAGATGAGCGTGTCAGACTTTTACTCACTAAAACCCACCCGTGTGCGATGGCCAGGGCTACGGTTTCTTGTTTAACCAAGCCGCAACCCTGACCCAGCAGGCATCGGTTTTCGTGGACCCCGTCACGGTGTGCTGACATCTCTATGAGGCGCGCGTGAAACACAACGCGCCGTCTACTCGGGCCTGGTCCTTACCGGGCGGCGAGCTGCCCACTGCTCACCACCCGCAGGCCCGCGCCTACGGTGGCTGGAAGTTCGTCTCCCGACCAGGGCGTCTCCTGCGGCGGCTAGTGGCGTGAGGGCGCTGGGATTCCCGCTCTCTCACGCGCTCCGCCAGCATCACTGCGTCGCAGAAGGAAGCCAGTGGCACTGCAGTGATAATGTTATGTCACGCTGAATAAGATTATGCTTATCCTGATAATCTATCATTAACAGAAAGGTTATATTTAATATTCATTTCAATAGAAAATAACTTATTCTTGAAAAAAGAAGCAAGACACAATAAAATTGGACTGTATCAACATTCCCCTGGAAAATTAAAATGTCGAGTTTTCAGTTGTAACAAGGCAATTTGGAGCTAGCAATCAAAACTAAAAATAAATTAATAACTTTTTTAAACTCTGTATCGGCAACTGGATTACTTTTAGACTGGCGTTTGTATTAAGTTCTGATTGGAAATCCGAATTGGAGGGATTAAAAATGAATATGCGCTTTGTAACATTTCATTGATACTGTTTCTGTTAGCGAGTGGTTTTGATAGGCAGGGCAATTACCACAGTTACTTTTTGGCCATGTTCTTTTCTGAATCGGGTGCTGTCATCGCATATTTTTTAGTTATCATTCCCGCTAAACGTAGGGTACGTTTAGCGGGAATATTGGTTTTAATAATAATAATAAACAGTTATTCTCCGACCATGTCCATAACATGTTAGTAACAAGGAACTTAAAAACTAGTGTTAGTATTAACAAAAATAAAATATATACGTGAAGCTGCACCCTCCTTTGCAGCATGGGGGACTCCCACCGATCAGTAAAAACACCCAGTATAGTGTAGGAACTGCCACGAACGCGAGCAAGTAGGGAGGCGCGTCTTTTAATGTTTGTTTGACATGTATCAGGGTGCAGATTTTAAGAGGAATGGTCGGCGCAACATATCGTTTTCTTCCATACTTAGAACCCGCGCAGATAAAGAAAAGATCTGAAAATGGCGGCGGATACTTATGGTACGGTTGACAAAACATGCCATTGTTCAATCACAAATCAAAAGCTAAGATAGTAAAATGTCAAATTAACGTTGTAAATATTGTAATTTACAACGTAAATTTGACATTTCACTTGTTTGTTGTTGTGTGTGTTTTTATTGTTGTTTTTGTTGATTTTAATTGTTCAAACTCAACCAAAACAACAATATCAACAAAAACTACAAAATAACAGAAACTTTAGCGGAACGAAATTAACGATAACTCAGAGTGCGTCAAAGTAGCTTCAGTAGTTTGGAAAGCAAATCCCGAATTCCTGATCGATGATTTTTTTTGCAGCGCTTACTTCACTGTGTGAGTATAGACAGCGATAGAGAGTGAGTGAGAACGCATGCGAGCGGCCGCCATTTACAGATCTTTTCTTTATCTGCGCGGGTTATACCACCATCTCGTAGTTACCACCTTTCTCATCATGTCATCATTCACACAGTCCATCTAACGTTTCTTAGGTCTCTCCGTATTCTTATTGTCATCAATAAGTCATAGCAATTACTACAATTATTATTACATAATGACTTGTATTGTGAATCTTTCAGGCTCGCACTCACCAACTATTGGTTCACAACAAAGAGCTGCTCGAACACATTGCGGCTCTAGTGGCACACTTGCAAGAGCGAGAGCGAGGATCGTCTCGACCAATCAACGCTCAGCAACTGACACTCTTGCCCCAGGTAAGGAAACAGCAACTTTAAAAAAACTCAAATGTGTAGTGTTCTTAAAGTTTTAACTCATATTTACTGACACTTGCAGCGTCATATAGCGAATTTTGAAAAGTTTCACATTTTGGTACTAATTTGGTTTGATGCTGCAAGTAGTATGCAAGTGTCTATTTACCTTTACCGTGTATAACTTTAGGGTGCACGAACATTAAAACTAGACACTGCATTGTTGTTGAGTGATACTAATTAGATTTTGTGAACAATCCCAATACCTGCATCATGTGCAAAATTAATCTAAATTTTAATTGGCGTAATTTGTGTGTTTCTTATACTCCATGTGCGTGTACCTTAAAGATATTTTTTGTGCTCTGATTATCTTTTAATATCCCGATTTTAGTTTGCTAGTGTTTTATTTGTTTTGCATTGTAAAACGGCATGTGCGTTTTGTATTTAGACTTTAGTGTTGAGTTTCTCAACAAAGTTCTGAATGAGTAACTCGCCAGGGAATGAGCGAAGTTTTGCTGGAAACGTCTGCGATATTACCGCATGAGAAGCTATTTGAATGAATATCATGGACTTTCCTTCTGCGCTTCGAAAAGTTTGAAAATAATATTGACACTTTTACATAGAATACAGATCCGGCCGGTTGTGAACATCTGACTGGCACGTTGTGTTTCAGAAAAATATACTTACAAACTGGATTGACAGAATCGCCGATCCAAAAAGTAGAGCCAACAACCGATTGTAGCGAATATTTCTGATGTATTAATAAAAATTTAAAATCACGGCATCAATTAAAATTGAAGGCCGGGCGTTTTGGGGAACTGCGTTATGTAATTTTAACATTCAAAAAGAGCTGGTTCTCCGCCTAATTTGAATACATGGCTTTTGATTTTGAACAAGAAATTCAATTTGCACACAAAATTGCTCGTACCTCCTGAACGACTTATTATAGTCCAATTTTATGTCAAACCTCATTGATTCAAATGTTTACATTGACTTATATTTCTGGTAGCCAATCATAAAACTATGATTTCAACAAATTTCATACTTTACGTTATCGGCTTTCTTTACTTATTTTTATCGGCTTTATTTTCTATTTTTTAAGTTACTAAGCTCGTGCCTTCATTCGTAATTCTTATACGTGGACAATGGCGCTAACTATCTTCAAAACAAGAGTGCTGTATAAAATTAATTATCTATCACAAAATTATGGTCTTGACTTGACGTGTTAAATAATGAGGAATACGTAATATTTGACGTTTGAATGTGCCGTTGATCAATATTTTGATACAACAGACCCTTTAGATATATTCCAGTCACTGTACGTATTGGAGATGTTGAACGAAAGTCATCATCATCTCAGCCTTAATCCCAGTCGCATCCGAAGCTATTTCAGCTTTGGAGTCGGAGGTCTGCTTTACCAGTCTAACTACTGATTTTGGCTAAACTTATAACGAAATTTTCCGTGAAGCGACTGCCGTCTGACCCCAAGGCGATATCGAAGCATTGCAGTTAGACCAATTGTCGGACTTTTGTAGGCTCCAACAACCCGTAACGACTGCCATTAGATGTTCGTATGGTAACCGGAACCAACTGCTTAACGTGCTTTCCGAGGCATGATCAGACCAGTGCAAATATTCATATTCATGCATACAAATATTTGCACTGCGCGGGGATCGAACTCGCGAGTCCTTGCGCAGTGTCCGCGGTCGCTACCGCCACGCCACGGAGGCTGTCGCAGATGCTAAACGACAGTGACAGGAATTAAATGTAGCCAAAATACTTTCTTGGTAACTTATATGTATACATCTAGGCCCCAGAAATAAGCCGTTAATCTTTACCCACGCAACTACATATATTATGTTTCTATAGCGACTGTTAATCGTTTATTAACTAGCTCCCGCCAGCGACTTCGTTCGCGTGGAGTTAGTTATGCTCCGCTCTGATTGGTCGCAGCGTGGTGTTCTATAGCCTCCAGCCTTCCGGTATTAATGGGATATACAACGCAAAATGAATTTTTCAAATCGGACCAATAGTTCCTGAGATTAACGCGTTGAAACAAACTCTTCAGCTTTATATATTAGTATAGATAATACAAATAACAAACATACATAATAATCAGTCTATAATGTTCCGACTCTTTGGACGCAAGCCTCAACTCGGTGAGATGGAGCGGGCCGTAATCTACCACGCAAGCCCAGTGTGGGTTATTATATATAATATTATACTATATTTATATAATTTTAACTAATGTCGTGGTGGCCTAGTGGTTAAAACACCAGCCTCTCAAGTATAAGTGCACGGGTTCGATTCCAGGTCAGGCAAGTACCAATGTAACTTTTCTAAAGTTATGTGTAATTTCTAAGTATATCTTGGACACCAATGACTGAAGGTGAAGGAAAACCTCTTGAGGAAACCTGGACTTTGAGTCTGAAATCGCCAACCTGCATTGAGCAAGCGTGGTGATTACACTCAATCCTTCTCTGTATGAGAGGAGACCTGTGCCCAGCAGTGGGACGATAAAAAAGGTTGATAATGATGATGTTTATATATAATAATCTCTTTATTTCATGCAACAAAAGGCCATAGACAATATACAAAAAATAGTTTTTTACAATAATAAAATAACACAAAAACCACCCACATTACGTTTTCGCCGTTTCAGTTTGTCCGTAAATGTACCTGCTATTTTTAGAATAAAACCAATGCAAAAAAGCAGAGCGGCTTTATGCCGAGAATAAAGTACGAAAAGGATCTTAAAAGCTTTAATTTCGAAGCAAAATTTCATAAATTTTACCGCAGTGGTGTTTGTACTTAGTGTCTTTGATTGCAAAACTAATGCTTAAAATGAGCAATAAAAAATACCAAAGTGTTTTCTTCACATTTCACACACAAACCTTGCTGAAATACGGTACATGCAGTATACATGCTACATGATCAGCTGGTAAACTGTACCTAGTATAAAAACGACCACGTTGTTGTGTTGTTAAAAAGCCAGTGAGAGCACCCATTTCTCACCCCTAATCTCCATAGATTGACACGCCATTTGTCAATGTCCATCCTATCCCACTCAACGTTACCATTTTATTTCGTTGTTTTACCGCAGATTTGCAAATTTGTTTTAATTTATCACCAGCCATTTAAACATACAATAATTTGTACATTCACACAGGATTTGAATTTCGAATCGTACATGAAAGCCCTTTCCTTTTAGAGCTTTTCTGTGACCCGTATGTAAGTGTCGCATGGTTTGTAGCTTGTTGATGTTTTTTTTTGTGAGTATTTTAGCCAATTTCTATGTTAACTCCATAGGAGGCTTTTATTCAATTGCTATTTGATTTTAATAATTATCTAACTTGTTCAGGTTTATATTATTTACTTACCATTGTTTTCTGTTAATGCTACTAGATTATTCAGAGGAAAGCCGATCTCTCGTACAACGAAGCGTTCAAGCCCGACTCCGTGCTGATATGTAACGGCAACCGTTCTCCCACCAACACTGAAGCTCTAATCAACCTGATCACACAGAACACAAGAGCTAATCAAAACATGGAGAATAATAATATGAATTTTTCTCCATTTTGTGCTTCACCAGTCCAGGAGACAGCAAATGGCGCGAGTTCAGCCCCCAGCTTCGGCGGGATGACTAACGAACAGATACAAAACTATTTGATATCCAAATTCCAGAATATGGGAGGGTTCCCTAACGGCACTGAAGCGAGCAAGCCGCCACCAACCATAAACTACAACCAGCAGTTCTTCCAGAACAGTAACGCGTTCCCGACCATCCCGCCGCTGAGCAACCACTACAGCCACTCTGATCTAGCGAGCTTACTGAACCACCAAATCTACAAAGACATGTGCAGTTCGAGCGACGAAATAGGGCACTTGGCGCAAGCGATGAGCGTGGGCCAGTCTGAGAACTCTCTGTACAGTAACAATAGTCAACCGACGACCTCGAAGGATTCCAGCCCAGAGGGCTCCAGTTCGGACGAAGGAGCTCCATTCATAATGCCGCTGTCTCACAACTGCACGCTGACGGCGACTGGCGAAGACGGACGCGTGCGGCTCATCGTGCCGGTGAGCCCTTCGGAGAGCGCGACCGATGTTGTTGAGGCACAGGCTGAACCGCAAGGCGCGTCAGAGCACACTCTGAGGGTACCCGGACAGGATCCACCAGGGAGCCTCCTGGCCCCCGCGGCCCCCATCACCCGCACGACCAGCGAGAAGGTTCCAAACCGCAGCGAGATGATGACTGCCCTGCGTTCCCAGTGGACGCGCCACACCACAAAGTAAACTCGCACTGAATCTACTCTAACTGATCTGAGTCAAGTTACCTAAAACCTTATTTATATTTAGACGTATCTTCTATAAAAATAATATCTAATTTTCGTCATTTTTGTACAAAAAGTGTAGGTATATTTCGTATATTTTTGTTTTACATTTGCTTTAGGATAGATAGTGTTCACGTTTGAAGATTGAGACTAACGATGGTGCCAAACTTGTGCCACTTGATGAGAATGGCGATAAACGAAGAGTCGAAGATAGAGATTTATTTACATATCATGTTCTCTTGTAGTAGTCCAACGTTATTATTTTTATAATAAAACCCGTATGTATCAGAACATATCCTTTACCATATCGCCCTTAAAGGTTGGTTTTAGGTGTATGATCCGTGTTGTTATAGTATAATAACGATGATATGTTTCCTCTTGATGATCCATAAAAATAAAATAGTCTATTATCGCAAGGATTTTATGCTTTTCTACGATTTATGTAGTCCTTGTGATAATCATATTCTAGGAGACATCCGCCAGGAAAATATTGTTTCCTAATTTAAGTAATATACGGCGCTTCATAGTTGTTCAATTAACGAAGAATATTCATGTTAGTCGCAGATTAGCTCAAGGATGGATACTACTCTACAAGTAATCTCCTGTATCCATAAACGTTGCTCTGTCACGTAAAGTATTATCTGTTACTTACAGTGTTGCAATAGATATAAATAGTTCTAATGATATTTGTCGGCACATACTTACATAATTTGTAGATTGTCTATACGTAGGTGTGCATGTTTAGTTTCAATATATTCAACCGATTCCGTGTAACCGTGTTTATCATAGTTTTAATTAGGTATTCAACACAATATTTAATTCTAGGTGTTTTATAAATTAGATGGTTATTATTATAGTCATTTAATGTTGAATGAACATTTTCAAGCTTACCTCTAAAAGACAGTCCGATTTAAGCTACAAACTCAATTTAAATATTTTCTTCATATTTCATAAAAAAAATGTATTTCATATAAAAAAGGAGGGTGTTCATAAAGTATGAAGCGCACGAGCCAAAACTTGCCAAATCAATAATAATTCTAAAATAAGGAAGGGCAAAAATATCAATTTTATATCTGCCAAAGTTACGTAAATATGGACCAAATAAAAAAGGTTTTTGTTTCATATAAATTGTATTGTTTGAATCACATTTTGATTTGTAAAAGACGCCATGTCGGCATTTTGACATTGGTACATCGTTATAAGAGAATTCAAAGTTAAATTAATGACCCCATTAGTGGGTAGATCCATCAACGATGCGGAGATGGGTGCAATTCCACGAGGTATTGGCGCCGATGCCTTCACTAGGATAAGATTCTTATTGATGAGATATATTCTAGTCAATATCCAGATTATTTTTAATAATATTTCAAGTCATATAAATATATATATACATATATATATATATATATATAATATTAATGCTATATTTGACATGTGCGTATAACAACGGTGAGGGCTGACCATCGCACTATGTTCAACTAAAAGTAAAACCTCACCGTTTATATAAAATGAGGCTTTTAAATAGCATAGATAAGAACTAAAAAGCAGAATGTTAAGAAAAGAATTCCTTGTCATCGCCCTGAAAGGAACATTGACATTGAAACATTGGTGTATATGATGTCTAAGTTAAGGGTGTCGCTGGGCATGGAACAGAAGGGTATGTCTAAATTATTATACAAATATATTCATACGCCAACTTGGCCCCAGGCAGGACTGCGTGCTCCTAACCTAATCCTCTCTAATCCTCTGTCTAACTCAATTGCCACCCTTGGCTTTACACTTTATGAATCTATTATTGTATCCACCTACACCTATTATAATAGTCATTAAATTAAACTCTGAATGTGAGCGTACTCTGGTATAATTATAAAAGTTAATTCAATTTATCCATGTTACTAGAAATTATAACATATAATCAATAATTTTAAGGAAGATAAATTAATAGTCATTCTCCGTATAGAAAATAAAAACGAACAAAAATGCAAAAAAAAATATGTTTATAATTACACAATGATTATTAAAATTAGTTAAACAGCGATGTCAATGTTTCAAACAAGCAGTACCTATAGATGTTCAATGTATTTGTAACCACTGTGTAGAATATAGCCGAAATGTTTATGTATACTTGTGCGGTTTAGAAACTGTTTCAAAGTAATAGTAACCTTATGTACAACAGCAATAGAATTCACAATCGCAAACAAAACATAGCAATGTTAACCGTATCGTCGTATCATTCCATATCATTAAATAGCATCTGCTTATACGAAACTAAATTTTGTTTTAATGCCCCTGTTTCTTTTCATAAGATGACAAAAGAAAAATTCATAGATAATCATACCACCATAAGTGGTCAGCAAAAAGATGGGTCCACTAAGGCCCGTATTCCAGAAGTTCACTCAAAACTCAAGCATTACCTACTTTTAAACACGTTTCAAGCCAATTGATTGGTTGAAACTAGTTTTAAGTAATGTTTAAACAGAGATCAATGCTTGAGTTTCCTTCTGGAATACGCACCTAAGAGGACTGTTTTCAATATCACTTGGCCTATCGGCACCTGAACTCAACAAAATATTTATAAGTGGGATTCTATGTAACTGTTTAGGTACCAATATTATTATCAGTCCCTAGAAGCTCAGTCTTGTACCAGAAAATTTCTAAATGTGACACAAATAAATCATTAACTCCTTGCGCCAGATGCATGGAGCTAAAGATTTATTTGTATATTTGTACTAAGTACACCAAAAAACTAAATTCAAAATCGCGAAAGTTTGATACTCTTTCTCGCAAAAAGTACTTAAGAGGGGACTCTAGTCGCGTTTTCTCCATACAAACGTATTCCACTGTTTTCTTCGTGGATAACGCTTTTAGAGCAATATTTATTTCTTCTACTATTTCACACCTTAATTATACGCGCCCCCATATTTGATTTTTTCGGAAACTTAATTAATAAAAGAAATATGATGTTTCAAGATCCCGAAAAATAACCCATTTTACCGCGATATTCAGACGACTATTACACAAATGTTTTAAGTTTTTGACAAAAAAGAAAATAATATAGGCATAAGTATACTCATCCTCTAAATTTTGATATAAAAATAACTGTCGATCTGTCGTGTTTTGAAAAAGAAAATAGCGGAATACGAAATATCTTTTGGTCAACGTTTTTGTAAGTAAAATCATCCTGAGTTGCAAAGCTGTCCGTCTGTCCCTTTCGCACTTTACGGGGAAAGGTGTTTTTTACTTTGAAAGCGGCGCACTATGGAAAATATGGGTCTTTTGCTGATTAAAAATCTATATCTCTCTTATTTTTCAAGATAAACAGGTGAAATTTTGCACCAATGTAGTTCATAGTCTATATATTTAATTAAAATTACATCTAATAAGCAATAGGTTTTGCTTGCGGTTTTACTCGCGTTTAAACTTACGATTTTGTCAAAAAAACCGTAGGAATATTTTAGTTTCACTTGAATGTGTTGAATGTTTGTGTGTATTGTCTCTTTTTGAACCCTAAATAACTAAATAGGAATAATAAAACAATAAAATAAAAATAAATAATTTAATAAAAAATATTTATTAAGCTTACATTTTGAACTTATGTATACTATATAGTGAGTCTAAAATATAAAAAAAATAACCTTAATAACCTCAAGTATTATTATCTCTTAACATTATAATTATGTAAAAGGTAGGTATATAAATAAATAAAGGTAGGTTTCACATCTGATCAACCTCAGGGTCCGTGATCAACTAGATTCACTTTCAAGAGATGCAGAGTATCTTCGTCCAATTCCTTGACATTCTTTTGCTATTCGCAAACCATATGAAAATAATTGTAATGTATGGATCCGATGTATATAGTAATGTATGGAATACATCTTCGTTAGTTGCCGATCTTGAACACTTTTTTGCATGATGTAGTCTACAATTTCTGTAGTCTTTATTACGAGACTCTTGCGCATCTTCCGAAAGTTATTTCTGCAGAACAACTGGCATTACGGAAAAATCTTCTAGCTGTATTACCATCATTCGAGTAGCCACTTACTTGCCTTTTTTTTTTTTTTTTGGGATGGGAAATCATCAAATGACTTCTCCCGCTCTGGGCAGAGCGGAAGGGCGTGTCAGACTTTTACTGACTAAAACCCACCCGTGTTTCTTTACTTGCCTGTGCAACGGCCAGGGCCACGGTTTCTTGTTTAACCAACCCGCAACCCTGACCCAGGAGGCATCGGTCTTCGTGGACCCCGTCACGATGTGCTGACATCTCTTTGAGGCGCGCGTGAAACACGACGCGCTGTCGACTCGGGCCTGGTCCTTACCGAGCGGCGAGCTGCCCACTGCTCACCGCCCGCAGGCCCGCGCCTACGGTGGCTGGGAGTTTGGTGTCATCTCCCGACCAGGGCGTCTCCTGCGGCGGCTGGTGGCGTGAGGGCGCTGGGATTCCCGTTGCCTCACGCGCTCCGCCTCCTCCTTTGCCAGCATCACTGCTTCGCAGAAGGAGGTGACGGCCTGCCATGCACTCTCACTCCGGACCATGGCCTGGACCAGGGTCGGACGCGAGAGATCGCCGCCGATCGCCGCTACGAGGACACGGCGGTGCTCTACCCAAGCCGGGCAGACCTCCACCGTATGCTCCACCGTGTCCTCAGGGCGATCCACACAATGGTGGCACCCTGGCGTTTCCTCCCGCCTTATACGGAACAGGAACCTCCCGAAACAACCGTGTCCGGTGAGGACCTGCGTCAGGCGGAAGGTGAGGGCGCCGTGGCGCCTCTCTAGCCACTCCTCAAAGAGGGGACTTACCGCCGCTATTGTGGCGTGCCCAGCACTGGGTTGCGACAATCGCATTCTCCATATCGCCATGAGATCCCGCCGGAGCTCTGTCCGCCGTACCGCGATTTCTCGCGGCAGCGGAGTTATACCCCGGCGTTTTGCCTCCTCTCGCCACTCCCATATGTGGGCGAGGACTTTGGCCTCCAGATCCCATGGCGGTAATCCGGCAAGGAGGCTCGCCGCCTCAGCGGAGACCGTGCGGTATCCCCGGATCAGCCGAATGGCCATGACCCTCTGGGACGCGGTCAGGCATCGGGCTGGTCGCTTCCTTAACGACCGCGCCCACACCGGTGCCCCATAAAGGGCCATGGTCCGCACGGCCCCCGCGTAGAGCCTCCGGCAGGAGGCGTTTGGTCCCCCTAGATTGGGGAGGAGCCGCCTTAGGGCAGCCCCGGCCCGTTCCAGCCTGGGAGCCAAACGTCGGAAGTGCTCCTCGAAGTTCCACTGGCTGTCGAGGACAAGTCCCAGGTACTTCATCGTCGACCCGACGCCGATGTGAACCCCTCCTACCGTTATGTGGGAACCCGACGGTGGCGCATTCCGAGGACCATGAAAGCACATGGCCTCGGACTTCTGCAGGGCCACCTCGAGTCCCAATTGCCGGATCCTGTTGACGATTGTCGCAACCCCGAGGGTCGCTGCGTCAGCCGCCGCCTGGTGCGACCTCCCTTCTGCCAGGACTAGCGTGTCGTCAGCGTAACAGACTACACTGACGCCGATATGGAGGTCAGCGCGCAGCACCCAGTCGTACCCGATGTTCCACAGATGCGGTCCCAAGACCGATCCCTGTGGAACACCGCACGACATCTCTCGCCGATTCCACACTCCTTGGTGACCGGGGTAAATTATGGCCCTGTCTGTCAGATAGGCCTCGACGACTCGACAGAGATAGGTCGGCATCCGGTGATACCGGAATGCCTCCCTGATGCAACTCCAGGGAAGGGTGTTGAAGGCGTTGGCGATGTCTAGAGACACCGCCAAGACAACCCCACCCCGGGCCACAGCATCCCCTGTCGTGAGGGCTCGCACGCGCATGATGGCGTCCACTGTTGAGCGCCCCCTGCGGAAGCCAAACTGGCTCTCCGCCAAATCCGGGCCCGCTCGCCTAAGTTGCTCGACGAGGCGGTCTGCAATGATTCTTTCGAAGAGCTTGCCCACCTCGTCAAGCAGCACAATGGGCCGGTAAGCGGACGGAGAGTCCGCAGGGCGCCCTGGCTTCTTTATGAGGACCAGTTTCCCCGTCTTCCAGCGAAGTGGGAACTGGCCCCTCTCCAAACATGCGCTTAGTAGCCCCCGTAGTCGAGGCCCGAGAGCCCCTAAGGCCAGGACCCAGGCTTTTCCAGGTAAGCCGTCGGGTCCTGGGGCGGTATTTTTGGCATTCAGCCTACGTACCGCCGCTCTTAACTCTACCTCGGTCACTTCTGGAGCGTCATCGTCGTCGTTGGTGTGGTCCGCATCAGGCATCGCAGGAGTCGGAGCCATGGGAGGAGGGGTATGTTCCCCTCGTGAGGGAAACAGAGCGCTCACCACGTCCTCCACGAGCTGAGGCCGGAGACTCTGCGTCAGCGGGGGAGCCCATGGGCGGAGTTTATTCCGCACCATTTTATAGGGGCATCCCCACGGGTCTCTGTTCAGAGTCCCCAGCAACTCCTCACGGGCCAGCCCTTTGGCCCGCTGGATCTCCGCTCGGAGGGCGGTCTTCGCCACTCTGTATCCCTCGTAAAGCTCCGCCTGTATGGCCTCCGTATTCGGTGGACGAATACGGAGCCTGCGATGTCTGGTGTACCGATGTCGCGCAGCCACGCACGCCTTGCGCAAAGACGTAAGCTCCGGCGACCACCAGTACACCTGACGGCGAGCGCGTCCGGGCTTGACTCGGGGCATTGCCACGTCGCATATCTCGGACATGGCCTCCCGGAACCACTCCGCCTCGTTGTTTGTGTCAGCAGGCCTGTCTGGTGGTGACACCCAGGCCTGCACGATCGAAGCTTCCAGGAGGAGCTCCCGGTCAAGCTGCTTCAGCGCCCACCGCGGACCACTCGGGGCCGGTCGGACCGGCGCGCTAGAGGTCTGGGCGGAGACGTCAAACCGGATATACCGGTGGTCTGAGTAGGTTTCCACCCCCTCCATGACCCGCCAGTCAAGGACATGTGGCGACAGAGCGGGGCTGGCGAACGATATATCCACCACTGATTCACCCCGCATCCGCACACAGGTTGGGACCGAACCCCGGTTTAGGACGACCAGGCCTGTCTCCAGAGCCCAGTCCTCCACCATCCTGCCCCGTGTGTCTGTAAGTCGGGAACCCCAAGCCAGATTTTTGGCATTGAAGTCCCCGAGGACGAGCACGGGGAGGGATCGACACCCTACGACGACGACTCTTAACTCCGCAAGGGAGTTGTGGAATTCGGCAAGAGTTCGGCTCGGGGAGAAGTATACCCCCACCACGACTATCTCCCCGAACCGTGCCGCTACGCAACCCCGTCCTCTCTTGATGGCCTCGAGCGACGGGGTGCCGGCGGCGGCCGACGAAATTAGGGCCACTGAGCCGTTGAGGTCCTCCACCCAGTCTTCCCTGGGTGGGACAAAGTACGGCTCAGCGACCACGGCGATGTTAATCAACCACTGCGCCATGCTCTGGAGCAAAAGGTCCTGAGCGGAGGCGCAGTGGTTGATGTTCGCCTGGAGGAGGCGTAATGGGGGTAAATGCCCCCATTACGCCTCCTCCAGCTCTGGCACTCCATAACAGCCTCCTCCCGAGGCCCTTGTAAGGGCTCAGCCGCGGTGACAGCGGCGGCGACGACAGCAACGGCGTTGCTGGAAGCGGCAGCGGCAGAGGCCGCGGTTGCGGCGACGACGGCGGTAGTGGCGGAGGGCCTAACCCGGCCCTTGGCTTTGCTTCTGGTGGGTGGGGCGCAGGCTCTACTCCCAGCCCGGTGCTCGGCCGGCTTACCAGCTGCCGCACAAACTGAGCAGTGCGGAGTGGCTTCACACGAGCCGGCCTTGTGACCGGGCTGACCGCAGCGGAAGCAGAGACCGCTGCGGTCCACCTCCGAGGTGCATTTTACTCCCACGTGGTGGCCCACATGGCAGCGGTAGCACCTCAGAGGTCTGGGTTCCAGCAGTTTCACCTGCGCTGAAACCCAGCCCACCAGAAGTCTTCGGCCCTCTCCGACAATTTTCTCGGCCGCCGACACGGGGCAGCTCACCGTAGCAGTTTGTAACCCCGTGCGGTCAGGGCGGAGGGTGCCCACTCTAATCTGTTCGGCAGAACATCCCCCAGCCCCGACAATGGCGGCCACCACTCTCTCCTTTGTCGCCGTATCATCCAGACCCAAGATGCGCAAGTCAGCACACTTGGTGGGTCTGGAAACTTTGGCCTCGACCGCATCTAAGGACGCCCTTAGCTTTTCAGCCAGAGCGTCTGCAGTCGGGCCACTAGCCTCACCACGAACCTCAATCAAGCGGGCTCCGGTCGCGGTGATCCTCATCTTAATGCCCGAGGTGACTCCGATCTCCTGGAGGTTCACCGCTTCCATCGCCTTATTGAGCACGTCACGGTAGGACGTGCCCTTCTTTTCCGCTTCCGGCTGTAGTGTTATCACTACAGCTGCGGATTTCGGGGCACGAATCCTAGCCGCGGCGCTGCGCTCCTTCCGCCGCAGCCGCTTTCTAGCCGCTCTTGCAGCCTTAGCCGCTTTTTCCTTCTCCCCTGCTACCTGCCGGGCGGCATCGGCTGCAGGGGTTGTAGCAGGTGGAGGAGGCTGCCTTTTTGCTGCAGGGACTGTGGCCTTCGCAGCTTGAGCCTGTGAAGGTGAACTCTTGGCCTTCTTCCCTGCAGCTGTGGCATTAGTGGCTGCGGCAGCAGCGTAGGTTACTGCCTTCCGCTGGCCTGAGGCTGGCCGGCTAGCCGCAAGTGGGGGGCGCAGAACAACGGCCTCCAGAGCCGAAAACCTACTCCGGAAGGCGGCCAGCTCCTTTAGCACCAGGGTCAGGCCTGGATCCTCGGCCGGCGTGTGCCCACTCCGCCCTTGTGGCGCCCCCTCCTGTGGCACCTCCCGGCGGCTGCCAGCTCGCAGCACGGCCAGGTCCGCTCGGAGCTCCTCGTTCTCCTTTCGGAGGAGCTCCATGGTGGCTGTCAAGTGGGCGATCTCCGCCCGCAATTCTGCCACTCCATCCGCCGGGGGTCCCACATGGATGGCCTTCGCTGCCGCAATGATGGAAGCCGTGGCTGCCGATATGGCTTTGTCTTTGGTGGACTGCAGCCTCTTCAAAGCCACACCCTTGACCGCGGCAGCCACGACTTCTTCAAACTTTGCAGCTGGCTCCGAGTTGGGGCCAACGGCTTCCGGCTGTCCTTCCGACAGCACAGAGCCCTCTCGTACCAGCTCGACTGAGCTGGTTCGGCTCGGCTTTTCCTGGGCCTCGCGCCGACTAATTTTTTTGCGGGCCTTGCCCGTCCCGCAATCCGAGGATGATCCTTGGCTATCCTTCGGTTTGGGGCGCTTCTTCAGGAAGGATTTCTTCCCGGAAGCCCCCTCCTCTATGCGCTCCGGGCTCTTAAACGAGCCCGTCACGCCACATGCAGCGTCAGACTCCGACGCCACATCACTCTCCTCCTCCGTTCGTTGTTTGCTGTTATTATTTTTTCTTTCCATATCTAAACCCACGAGTATTAGCGATTTGAAGTCCACACCGGGCAGAGCGTCGTACACCGGGTAAGCCTATATACTGTAGGGGGCGGCAGGTACCTACAGTGGGGAGCTCTAACGACTGGACATCCTCCAGCCATTCATCCTCTCGCCGAGCCCCCAAAACTTAGGATTAGATTGCAATTTTCGACGGATTACTAGTCCGTCAGGTCTGCAATAACCTAGAGACGGGATATGCCGCCCGTGGTTCGGCCGTTTTATAGAGGTGTCCCCTCGTGGCCCGGACAAACGCCCCGACAGCCCCCGGTCCCCTGAGGGATTACGGTATACCCCAGCATGCATCCACTTCGACTCTGCTTAACAGAGTGGAAGCGGATGCATGCGAACCCCTATAGGCCAGGTTCCCATCAACGACCATCAAAGATGATCGGTGACTGAAACCTGGCCCTTCCCCGTGTGAAGTATTTGCCGCCAGACCCAAGAGTCCACCAGAACTCGGTGGGCAGTTGGGGCTGGCGTTGCCCAGGGTGCGCCACCGTGGAGGCTCTTCGACTCGCACCCCAGCCACTTACTTGCCTTGGTTTATCAATTATTAAGCCCAGCTCTTCACGGAATCTTTTTTGTACTGTTGCTTTTTTTCCTGTTTTAGTCGTTTATTTTCGTCATTTACCCTTGTCTATATAGAAAAGTATCAATTCACGTCTAGAGCAATTAAAAGAACTCATTATAAGTATTTTGTATTGTAATTTAATAACGAACAATAACAAATTGTGGTAAAGGGTGTTCAGTGGCCAAGCTTTTTATAGGAAAATCGAATAAGGGTGGTGTGCATCATATACCGTTATCTTAGATGACCTTATTTTCAAATAAAACCTGTGCAAAACTATATCAATAACAAAAAACGCCAAAATTTTACCTCAGAAACGTCATACGATACTTATCAATTCAGTTCCCGTGATAATGAATATGGGACGTGTTATCAAAAACCGCAAAGAACCGCAAGTTTTTTTATTGTACATATTAGGTGAATACCTTGTGCATGAATTATATCAAATTTAGAACTTCGCCAAGCTTAGCTAACATATAAAAGTCTCGTTGAAGTTAAAACAATTTAATTTTCGTCGGCATTTTACGTAAAAAATTGTGACAGTTATATTTTATCTTTTACTATAATTTAAATAACTGACTATTACTCTACATAAAATATCCTTTCTAAATATATGGCACACTATATAGTTATTTCTTAACCAGTGCTCAATATCTAACTCTGAAAATATGTAATTTACAAGTTACAGTTTGTAGAATATCTATACTTTCGAGTTCTAATGCATTTTTTTTACTATTTTGTGTATTTAATAGATAAAAACGAATTGAATATCATCTTATGAATAAAATAAAACATGTACTATTTGCAACATTTTAAAAAAGTATTTTTAATCAGCTCTTGTTCTACGATAATCCATAGTGCGGCGCGACGGCAATAGTTTCTTCAAATACCTATTTCTCAAATTCCTCGGCACTAAAGTCCACTCTTAACGGACTTGGATGAAGTTTGGCATAAAAGAGGTTTATAACCAAGAAACATACGGCATACTTACATGTATGATAATGTTTAAGCCGAAATTCCAACAGGATCGAACGTTGTACCTAACCAAATAAACCAGCATAAAAAACGATCAGTTTGAAAGACCCGTGTGGTACTTTGATTAGAATAGTACCAACCCATTTCCTCCCGTGGGTGTCATAAGAGGCAACTAAAGGAACTCTCATCAGGGAAGCGGACAGCAGCGCTTCTCCTGTGGAATATCAAATAACTGCGATCCCAGTCGCCACCAGTCTGCCACGCGTGGTGATTATGGCAAACCGCCCCAATACAATGAAAGCCTAGGGGGAGGCCTTTGTCCAGCAGTGGACCTCTATTATAGGCTGCAGAAAAAAAAGAATTTTGAAAGAGAAGCGGGCTTTAACTTTCATATTTGTGCAATTATAAGTTACTGATACCAACGGCCTAATTAGTATTTCAAGCGGAAAATGTAACCGGTTTAGGCCGCTATGCTACTTGGCATTGCAACTGACATGCAAACATGCAGATTGGCGCAGCGCTAATCAATCAACGTCTGACTAAGTCTTGCGCAATGTCTGACGAGTTAACTGCTTTATTAGTAGACAGGATGAAATATCCCTAATTCAACGGCCGCAGAGGTTCTAATTTAGAACTGAATAACAGATGGGCAATTATGTAGCAGCGCTGTATGCACGCTAAGCGGCCATGATGTGATTGCATATTAGTTTGTTGGTATCCAATTATTTGTCCAGTAACAAAATCCGACGGACTTGCTTACTTTTAAATCTTCAGTGTTCTTCTTCTCAGCCTGTAGTGGTCCACTGCTGGACAAAGGCCTCCCCCAAGGCTTTCATTCCATTGGGGGGTATTGCCATAATCCCCACGATTGGTGGGCGGGGTGGGGATCACAGTAATTTGTTATTCCACAGGAGAAGCGCTGCTGCCCGCTTCCCTGGTGAGCGTGCCCTTAGTCGCCTCTTACCACACCCACGGGAGGATATGGGTTGGTACTATTCTATGACCGTGGTACCGGGCGTGGTACGGGATATCTTTATCGTCAGTCTAATTGCTACCAATTCAATAAGGAAAGAAGACAGCCGGAGATGTTGGTTTATGAAGCAGCAGATACAGGCACACCATATCAGCGGAGGAATTGCACCACGCACGCAACGACAACGCCTTTTTTACTATGGAAAATCATCAAATAAAGGGAATAAAATTGCGTTTCAGACTTTTACTGACTAAAACCCATCCGTTTTCCTTCATTGGCCTCTGTGCCAGGGGCCATGGTATTTCTTTCGGAAAACCCGCGGCCCTGAAAGGGAAACGACAATTCCTTAAATTCCATTTTTTTTTTACATATTATAAACCAGCGCTTGACCTAATTCCTGCCTGATGGTAACCAGTGACGCAATCGTTGATGGTAAAGCGCACTAGTTTATTAAGAGCCTATTCACTCTAGCCTTGAAGACACTCAAATTGTAGTCCGACGGAAACTCCGCCGCTGGCAAATTGTTCCAGTCCCTCGATGTACGCGGTATAAAGGAGGAGGCGAAATGCTTCGTCCGGATCGTAGTGGTGTTAACAACGTAAGGGTGGAAACCAGCCGTACGACGGGTCGTCCGCTGGTGGAACGGAGATGGGGGAATTAAATCATGCAATTCCCTCGCACACTCCCCGAAATGCATCCTATAGAACACCGAAAGGCTGGCTACTCTACGCCTGTGCTCTAGGCTTTGGAGACCAACTCGAGTTAGATCAGGGTCACAAATCAGCCTCTTTGCACGTCTCTCCACTGAATCCAAAGTGGCCAGGTGACAGTTCCATAACATTCATTCTAGCGTGTACGTTGTCGACAGCATAATCGCTACAATGAATAAATGAATTTTTCAAAGTACAATATGGAACAATTTATTTCCCTGTAGTACAATATAGATACCTAAAACATTGATATACAACATTATATTTTGTTTATGCGAAACCCGAAACACGTGTCCAGTATTTTTAAGTAAGGAATCTATGTACAAAATTTAACAAAGATATCATAAAAAATCACAAAGTTATGAGCTTCATATCCTACTTGGTTGTCCCGACAAAAATATGGTCAACGCTCGGTGCGTTGGCCTGTGGCGTCAGTTGTTGCGCGTACTATGATCTACCGCAGGCTGCGTGGCGTGCTCCGTAACCGCACTGCAACAATTTCTAAATGTATTTGGGAAAAAGTATAAGATGTTGTAAAATTTATTGGATGCGATTCAGTTGCTTTTTTCTGAACAAACTTCGTATAAAGTTTCGTATAAAGAAAAAATGACGTTGTTGATAACCTAAAATTAAAATAATATTGCCAAAAATAAATAACTGTATAGAAAAACAACTACATAATAATTAAGTTCGGGTTACGCTTCAACTTCAAATTTTTTATGTATTTTTATTATTCACTCACTTTGAAATCAACTTAATTGTCAAAAAGAAAGAAATAAACAAAATCAAAATATAGCAACTTTTTAAGGCCTAAAGAATATCTAATATTGAATTCTGAAGTACTTTGCATTTTGCCTGGCCCCGAGATCTCTCCGCTCTGTTTCTCTCTGTTTATACACAATAGGAATAATGTGTTTACGATTCCCGAACCACACGTCCATCGTCCATTCACTCTGTGTACACTTACCAGTCTAGTGAAAACAAAACTCAGAATTAGAACTATTCGGCGTAAAATAGTGTTGGGTGTTGCTTAGGGTTTGGGTCCCGGGACGTCTCGTGTCTCGAAGTCCCGGGACTTTTTGTAAATTTCGTTGTCTCGTGTCCCGGGACTTTTGGGTCGAGACTCGAGACAAGACACGATAGTCGTATGTATTGTATTAATTTTTATTTTCAAAGCATTGCATGAGCCTAGCTAGCGCCATCTGTTACTGTAATGAATAATTACTTGGTCTACATACTGAGTTTGCCGCGCCGCCATTTTGTTTATCCTGCCTGACACAAGCTCAGTCGCAAATTTCATTGAGTGTGGTGTGGTGCTTTTGTTGCAGTAGCGATTATAAAAATTCAACGACGGCCATCGATCTCATGTAAGTTCTTGATTTTGTTTACTTCAATGGTAAATTAAGTAGGTAAGACGTTTACATAGGTTTCATGATAGTGACTTGACAAATAATCTTCATATCTGTTATCATGTATTAATTATATTTAAGTTATGTCTGTTATGGTTTTTTTATAAAATACATAATAAAGTGATAAGTACTCACTCAGTGTATAAACTTATGAAATTAATTTTGGATTATTATTATTTTTACAGATACTTTAAACAAAAATAGATCTTTTAATATGGAGCGTACAGCAAAAGTATGGAAACATTTTAAAAAGATAAATGAATCAACAGCACAGTGTTCGTTATGTCCAAAACAAATTTCATGCAAAGGGTCGAATACTACGGGCCTTGACAGACACCTCCAAAGAGTCCACAATATTTCTGTGAATCAACCGCCGCCGGATGAATCAAAATCAGTTGTACAACCTGGGACATCTTGCGAACCGGAATAAAAAAAAATTAAACGGGAAAATCAGTCTGAAATTACACGATACGTTGCTAGAAAGTCTTTGTCTGAAATAATTTCTCGTTTGGCGGCAGAGGATGGCCTTACTATAAGAGCAATCACAAAGAGTAAATTTATTCGTGAGAGTATTACCCAGCGAGGTTATAAAATGCCTAAAAACGAAACTGAAATTATGAAAATTATATTAAATTATTATGAAGAAAAAAAGCAGAAATGATTCAGAAATTTAAAAACTTGGTCGCTTCTGGTACACGTTTCAGCCTTTCAGTAGACGAGTGGACCAGCGTCCGAAACCGAAGGTACTTTAATTTGTGTTTGTATGTTGAGGACGGAGAAGTTTTCAATTTGGGATTAATCTATATACCAGGTAAATGCGGTGCTGAAGAGACCAAAAAATGGTTGAAGATACATTAAAAAGATTTCAATTGGATTTTGAAAAACATATTGTAGCCACCACCAGCGATGGCCCAAATGTAATGAAAAAGTTTGGCAGGGAAAGCCCCAGCGAGATGATCCTATGCTTGAACCACGCAATCCATCTAGGAGTTGTAGATACATTTTATAAAAAGAGACAGGCTACATCCGCAGTTTCGAGCTCCGAAGATACCGATGATAGTGACGATGACATAATGGAAAACAAAAACTCTTCTGATGACGAAGCGGACGACAATGCCAGCTACGACACAAACTTCCGATTACAACCCATTGATGAAATTAAACGAGTGCTCGACGAAACAAGGTCCTTAGTGAAATTATTTAGAAAGAGTCCACTGAAAAATAGCCAATTACAGAATTATGTGAAAGCTGAATTTGGGAAAGAACTCAGTTTACTACTGGATGTCAAAACAAGGTGGAATTCCATCATTGTGATGGCAGAACGGTTTCTGAAGCTCAAAAATTGCGTGAAGAAAGCTTTGATTGATTTAAACATGTTAGACAAGTGGAATGAAGACAATCTTTTTCTTTTGCAGTCGATTGTTGATTTGTTGCAGCCAGTCAAGATAGCTGTAGAAGCCTTAGGGAGACAAAACGCTACGTTATTAACAGCTGAAGCAATAATTGATGTATTACTGAAAAAAATTCAATCGACAACGACAAATGATGATTTATCGAGTCGGTTCTTAGAAACTTTAAAAGCTCGTCTAGAAGAGAGAAGACCACAACGAGTTATCTGTTTATTAAAATATTTACACACTGGTCATCACACCTCACAGTCTCAAAACACGGACTTTTTTACTTCAAATTTAAGTAAAACTGCCCTAATTGGCTTTGCGGAAGAACTGTATTGCAGGCTTTTTGAAAATATACCTCATATCCCGACACCAGATATGGAAATAATAAGCGCTGAACCTAGTACTAGTAGCTCTCAAGTACACAACGAGCCGGATGAGTCGTTTGTAAATCAAATGGAACAAGCAATAAAAAAAATCAAAGAAAATGTACCCGAGGTTCAAAAAACAACAACAAGAGCAACATTGAAAAAGGAGTTTCAGTTGTTCGAAGAAACCGGAAAACGTACAGAAAATTTAGAACTACTTTATAAAGCCTTAAACTCAATTAAACCGACTTCTGTTGAAAATGAGAGAGTGTTTACCTTGTCCGGTGGCGTTATTACAAAAATCAGAAGCAGATTGTCGAACAAAGCTGTTAATGCTCTGATTTTTTTAAAAGCCTATTTTATAAAATCAAAGTAATTTTATTTTTTTAACTGATTAATAATTTGAAAGACTGATTCAAAAGTCTGTTTTACAGATAAGGAAACAAATCTGTGATTATAAAAAATACCAAATTATGATTAATATGATTATGACATGATATTAAAGTTAGTATGATTGTTACTAAGTTTCTTTTATTATAATAATATTTAATAATTGTTTTAAATTAAAAGTTAATCTGTGATTATAGGAATAAACATACCAATTATTTGACATATTAAAGTTAAAACTATTGTGATTATATTTTATGTTTAATAAATGTTGATTTAACCGATAATTAATGTTGATTTAAAAAAAAATCCCTTTTTATTAATACGTTTCACCAGAAATCAAAGTTCAAATTTTATAATTAAAAAAAATCTCGAAGTCCCGGGAAGTCCCGGGACTTTGATCGTAGCCTGTCTCGTGTCCCGGGACGTTGAAATTGTCGAGAATTCCCAAACCCTGTTGCTTAAAGCTCCGGGAGTAGCAAATGAATAGAGTACGTAGTGGTTTGCTGGAGGAAATTATTTACTGTTGAGTTATAACCATACTGTCCAGAAGTAGCAGTGTGAATTTTGTATACCCACCGTTTGAGTTAATTTCGTCAAAATTATTGAAAGGCTCCCTTTCAATAATTTTTGACGAATTTAACTAGTAGCTGCCCATATTTCAGCAGCTGAAGAGCCTTTTGAACAATTACTTAGGTAAGTAATAAGGTTGATTGGTGATGTCTCAATAGATATTTGACCTATAAAATCAGTCATTTTCAAACAATCACAAAAATAATTAAGCTGATTTCTGAATAAAACCTCTTTTTTGCCAATTGTGGAAATGTTGACTATTCTGCCGGTGTCAAAATAAAACTTCATTTCGCTGTCAGATTTTTTGATGGAACTTTCATTTCCTGCTGTCAAAGTTTTTTGAAATCTAAAGCTTGATGGATGGTGTACCTCTGGAACTGAATCCTTCAAGCCTGTCTGGGTCGAGTTACCACTTTCAATAAAGTTAATAAATTATTTTTTTAATAATACGTAAAATAGACGAATCGCTTGCTTTGCCGGTTGGCACAGGCGGGTACAAAGGCGGAAAAAGGCAGGAGATATTGATGAAAATGGTAGTAACTGAAGGATGGAACGTCTACCGTTTTCATCTGTTGCTAGACAGACTAAAATGAAATAGACTAGAATAAAATAGAAGGACCGGCAGGGTAATGAAGTGCCGACTATCAAGTCTAAAAGATTCTTAGACAAATCAGACACACAGGGTCTTACCATAAAACTGTCTCGTTAGAAAAGCTTTTAATCTGAACAACTGCTAAACTCTATTTTGTGATAGTAAGAAAAAGTACCACCAAAATCATAAGTAGTCTTCCTCTGAGGATAGACACAAACTACAGAATACCACCGGCAAAGATCCTTAGAAGCTCCTTTTGACTCGTTCATGTTAATACATCTGTAATCCACGCACTAAGGTTGTGAGTACTGTGGACCTGACCTTTCTTAAGACCATCACCAAAAAGGTCACTATATGTCCCCTTGTACGAAATATACTCTCAGTAAAGATAATGGATTTTGTAGCAAACCCATTAACTTTACTGAGAGGTATGTTTGTGTAACTAACCCGCCGATAATGACAAAGCTGCTAGCCTTTGACTTATTCAGTATCTACGTGCAAACTTACCAATAGTGAACTTATTATAGCTTATCTTTTCCTAGATAATGTTAGGAAAATAAACAGAAATACAGGCGGAAGATATCGGGCGGTCCTAAGACTACAAAATGCCGGCTGACCTTTTTTACCGTCTGGATAAAAACAGAGTATAAAAGGCATGGGGGGTTGATGCCTATGGCACAGATTATATTTTCACAAAAAATGAAAGAAAAAAAAATCATTTTTGTTTGTCATCACGAATATCATCAATCTTAGATCATCATCATCATCCAGACGACAGACGTACCCTCTGGGCCCCTACATTAGAAGTATTTCGGCTTTCAGTTCTATTATTCGATTATTTTGTTTTGTAAAAAACAATAGGGTTTCTTTGAAATTCATATTTGAGTTATTAGTATGCCTAGACACTACCGCAGTTCTAAGCTACACAAACCTACTGAATAGGTTTTAGTAACCCAGAAAATACAAAGTAAGCATTGTTCCGCAGACTTGGTAATTTTTGTTTTCAAAGAAATACTTTGTCTGGTACCGAGTAGTCGGTACACGAAAGTAAACTTCACACTTAACAGTGTTCTTCCATAAATTACTTCACTTCACATGTTCATTACGGAGTTTTAAAAAATATACAATCCAAGTTTTCCCAACACCAAGTTTGGCAACAAAAATATGCTTCAACACACCTTTACATAACTACGGACTAACTTTTCCGTTCAAAGAAAACGTAATGTTAGATTCTGAAAATGTTAGGAGTTTCTTAGGAGGATCCTTTTTCTTAGCTAAACGAAGATATGATGTGTCGAAAGTCACTGTCTTATATTCTTGACGTTCAAAAGGATCCTCACGATCCTCAGCCTACTCTATATAAATATTAAATCTTGATAAAATCTTGTAATGTTGTTAATTTTAAAAGTAAAAAATTTAAACAACTTTATTTTTTGTTTTTGCGAAACCCGAAACACGTGCCCAGTATTTTTAAGTAAAGAATCTATATACAAAATTTCAAAAAAATAAAATGATAAACCACAAAGTTATGAGCTTCTTATCCTACTTGGTTGTCCCAACAAAAATATGGTCAAAGTTCCGCTCGGGCGGGCGAGCTGTGCCTTGACCTCTGGCGTCAGCTGTTGCACGCGCGCAAGTACTATGACCTACCTTAAACTGCGTGGAGCGCTCCATAACCACACTGACACAATTTCTAGATTTATTTGAGAAAAATATAACATGGTGAAAAAATGATAGGAATCGATTGAGTTGCTTATTCTGAACAATCTGTATTCAGGTTTCGTATAAAGAAAAAAGATTTTTCGTTTGCAGAGTGTAAAAAAGTATAGTTTTATAAATACAGCGCACATGCCTATTATATACGTGTAAAAAAATAGAAGACATAATTTGATTACTAATACAAAATCAATAGTGGATACACTGCGATCTTGCCATAGCGATTTTTCACCAAAGTGGCAAAGGCAGCAACAAGAGCGAAATTCAATGAGAATACATTAAATTGTAATGATAACACGTGTAATTGTAATGTTATTTGTTATACAACAGTTGTCTTCGTCTGCAAAGATAGACCGATGGTTCTCGCTTCTGCCCGGCAACACTCCAGCGCTGTCGCGGCCTGAGAGCGGTTTCATCTCCGGCGTGGAAGATGGAGCGGACGCAGCCACCCTCGCCGAAGCCAAGAATCTGCTTCTACAATTGGGTGCTAAGAAGAAACGACGGCTCATCCCTATACGCTTCACTAGAAGAAAGATCTTAGTTAACAAACACACCCTACTATAATGTTTAACATAGACTGTGTACGCTGTTTAAAAAGTTGTCTATTTTAATCTTATTTGTATTGGGAGTTGTATTACAGGATTAAGATTTTAGGTGCGTATTAAAGCATAGACGTGTGCTACAGTACGAGGCCGTACTGGAAAATCCTCTAATCCGATACGTTTTACATTGTCGGGCACCAACGATCCTACATCATGGCATCGACGATACTGTACGAGTTCATTCAACTCTTAGAAAATACACTACAACGTACTTAAGAGTATGGTACATAATAATATTATTGTTAATTTTAGTAAGTAAGTAATTAAGAAAAGTAACCGGTGGCGAAAGGATTTCTCCGGAGAAAATAAGGCTTCTTTCTGCACGAGAACAATTCTGATGCAAGTACTTACTTATAATTAATTTAGACACGTGATAACTTATTCATACTCGCTCACTACGGCTAATTTAATATTGATTGTAATGGTAATGAAATTATAATATTAGATTAAACTCACAAAAGACCTATGAAGCTTTTTCAGCAGCGTACACATCACGTATAGAGCAATTTACATTATTACAATTCACGTTAACGTAACAGTAAAAGTATTACTATGACAGTGAAACATTAGCGTTATTTCCTGACAGAATATGGGGCCGAAACACTTACGTTATTATAATATATCGATGGTGCTTTCCAGGTGGTTTAGGCACATTTGTGTTATAGTTTGTAATTTAGTTTCAGTGATCTCAACTTGGATACTTTCTTGATTGCATATTTGTCACTCTGGAGTCGGATTAGTTCCGAGCTTTCGATACTGTCTAAGCTGTACGTTGGTACTTAGGAATCCAAAGTCTTTATTTTTAAGACGAATAATTGGGTCTAATGGCAGGTTTTATTGTCTTCTTTGTGATATTTCTCGCATGCCGTTAGGGTGGGATCAGCCTTTTGCTCCACGATAGCGTTATTACATACCTATAGACAGTATCTTTCTTTAAATAGAGTAACAATAGAGAAACAACACCAGCCCGTAAAGAATGGGATTTAGGACTTAAGGGACTTAAGCCCGAAAGGTCGTGAAATAAAAAGAATATAACCAATAATAAAATACCAGATTAACAACAAACCTAGTTTTCCGTAACTGCAAATACTCCATATTTATTAATAAATAAAAGCAACAAATTTATGGTAGATAATAAAACCATTGGCTGTATGTCTGAGTAATTGTCCAGTAAAATTAACTTTAATGTAGAATTAACTAATCATTTCTATGAAACAAATACTGCCCGAAAACTTCGAAGACTTGTTTTTGTTAAAATTCGTTATAGTTTTTTTAACACCCTTGCTCGTAAAGCTGATGTAATTCCACCGGTTTTAAATATGTAAAGCAGGCCATAACAAACGCGTGTTTTATCAAAGCAAATAGTTAAGTTATAGTCCATAACAGCATTATTTTCCATAACAGCATTATTTTCCATTTCAAGTATAAGCCCCGCACGATGATATTGCGATTGGCGGCCATCTTGGTGACGTAGTCGAACTCGCACCGTCGGTACCGTTCGCAAATTCAGTCCGCGCTTACCCACTTACGCACATCGAATATTTTTGTTAGCTTTTTGTTATCCTGTTTTATTGTTGTTCTTGAGTTTTGTTGTTTAGTTTTGTTAACTGTTACTCGTTAAAATGAGTAAGAAATTAATTAATAGTCGTGCTCGTGAAATTATAATTAAAGTGGACAATTATTTTGTTAAAGAGAAAGAGGATTGTAAGTTAGTTCTTGAAAGTATAAACCGTTCTTTAAAAAATATTTTGCAAATTTCTATCAAAGTCACGGAGTGTGTGGCATGTGCCACAGGCGTTGCAAAAAATACTGTGACGAAATTGAGACGAGAGCATGAGTCAGCAACAGCCAGTGGCAAAATGAGAACTCCTACTAAAGGAAAAAGACAAAAGAAGAAATATTTCGACGGGTTTTCCATAACAGCTTTAAGAAATATTATAGATTCAATGTGTACGGTGAGGAGAGAAATACCCACAATGCGCAAAATCTTGGCGGCTTCAAAAGTAGACCTTAATTATACTGGTAGTGAAACTACATTAAGAAAAATAATTAAATGTGATTTAGGCTACTAATTTAAACGATGCTACCAAAAAAGACTGGCCCTAATTCAAAGACCCCAAATTCAAGCGTGGAGGGCTAAATATTTACGACGTATGAAAGAAAATGACTCGCTTGGTAATAACAAAAGACCCGTTATTTATCTCGACGAAACGTGGATACATGCACACTACACGGTAGAAAAATGTTGGCAAACAACAACCGATGGAGTGAGACGGAACGACAGTGCCGGCCGCCGATGGATAATAGTTCACGCGGGAAGTTAAAGCGGTTTTGTTGACAATGCCCCTTTAATGTTTAAAGCAGACACCAAAACGGGGGATTACTATGATCAAATGAATGCTGAGAATTTCACCAAGTGGCTTACAGAAAAAATAGTACCCAACATACCACGCAACTCTAAAATTGTGATGGACAACGCCCCTTATCACAGTAGGGATGAGAATAGGCCACCAAGTATGAACAATAAAAAAACAGTTGATTGTTGAGACTTTCCCAACGACACCACAAAACCTGAACTGTATTTATTAATTAAACGGCACAGACCGCCGAAAAATTATAAAATTGACAATTTATTAGCTGGCAATGGCCATGAAGTCGTTAGATTACCACCTAGTGCCGGCCGCCGATGGATAATAGTTCACGCGGGAAGTTAAAGCGGTTTTGTTGACAATGCCCTTTTAATGTTTAAAGCAGACACCAAAACGGGGGATTACTATGATCAAATGAATGCTGAGAATTTCACCAAGTGGCTTACAGAAAAAATAGTACCCAACATACCACGCAACTCTAAAATTGTGATGGACAACGCCCCTTATCACAGTAGGGATGAGAATAGGCCACCAAGTATGAACAATAAAAAAACAGTTGATTGTTGAGACTTTCCCAACGACACCACAAAACCTGAACTGTATTTATTAATTAAACGGCACAGACCGCCGAAAAATTATAAAATTGACAATTTATTAGCTGGCAATGGCCATGAAGTCGTTAGATTACCACCTTACAACTGCGACCTCAACCCCATTGAGTACATCTGGAACCTGGTAAAGATAAAGGTGTCAGAAAAGAATGTGGAGCAGTTGGAAAGTCGCATTGAAGCTCTGACGTTGGAGTCGTTGGCGTCAATAACTCCAGATGACTGGCGAAAGGAAGTCAATCATGTTAAACGGCTTGAGGAGGAATAAATATTGGAATAAAGATCGAATAACTGACGAGTTATTTGTCATAAATACGGCGACGATAGTGAATCGGAAACGACAGACACAGAAAGCAGTTATGATTCGGAAGACTATATACATTTTTTTAAATATTATCCTGGTTTTATTTATAAGCTGATAGATGTAGGTAGTAATTAAAACATGACTACTACACAGTGGACTCTGGTTCAATTCCCGCTCGCAAATTAACAGAAATGTAGTAAGAAAAAAATAGTATACATGTAAGAAAGATATACGAATAAGTATATTTTTCTTACGTCTACAAAAATTATTTCCTTGAAATTCTTAATAATGAAAGTTTATTTGTCAGAATATGGGTGAGTAGGTATACCTACGAAAGAATGTTAAATGCAAAATTAATATTAATTTTATTATACATACACTCTATATAAAGAGTGTAATAAAATTATAAAATACAAATAAACCCTTAACCCTAATATTAATTTATACATACACTCTTTATAAAGAGTGTAATAAAATTATAAAATACAAATAAACCCTTAACCCTAATATTAATTTTGCATTTAACATTCTTTTGCTAGCTGTCCTTTTGTGTGACAGATGACGTCACAACGCTGTTATTGTGACAAGGTTCCATCGCAATATCATCGTGCGGGGCTAGTAATTATGGAACTGATCGCCGCCGCACGGCTCGCGCTGCGCGCTGTTCCATATTTGAAATAGCAAATAATAGTACTAATGGAGGGAAAGCAACAGTGTGCATTCACAGATTGAGTTTATTTAAAATGAACAAAATATAAAATACTTCTTTTTCTGTTTCCTCGCAAGTGTGTTAAAAAACGTCGTACGATATACGTGCGTATTGGTTATAACATGCTCGGCTCAATTACACCCTCGCCTTCGGCTCGGGCTGAAATTCCGCCTCGCATGTTATAACCATCATTACGCACTAATATCGTAATGTACTATAAACTTTACTGTTAAATATATTTAATAACAGTATTAATTATTACGGTATATGAATAAGTTTAATACACATGACCTCGAGGTAATTTACGAACAAAGTGAATGACTATTTTTAATGATGAAAGTTAAGTCTAATTTATAACGTGACGATATTGAAATTTTGCATTTCCTAGTTTAAATTGAGTTTTGTTTTTAAGTTATAGGGTATTTAGAATAAATGAGGAAGTAGTTCGTACTGAATACAGCGACCAAATATTTTGTGTTACAAAGTATTGAACCTGAGGTGTAGCTATGAAGTGAATACCGACTAACACCGTACAGAACCCTAATTGCTTAACACACTATTATTATCAATTTTGAACCTTATTGCTAATTCATTACATATACAACTTTATTTTTATGCAAAACCCGAAACACGTGACGAGTATTTTTAAGTAAAGAATCGATGTACAAAATTTCAAAAAGATGTCATAAAAAACCACAAAGTTCTGAGCTTGGTTCTCCTAACAACTTATTACTTTATCTTACTTGGTTGTCCTAACAAAAATATGGGCAACGCACGGTTAAGACCCTGTCTAGCTGTGCGCCTAGTACTATGATCTACTCGCTCGGTAACCACACTGCAAAAATTTCTAAATGTATTTGGGAAAAATATAACATGGTGTAAAAATTATTAGAATCGATTCAGTTGCTCATTCTGAACAAACTATATTCAGGTTTCGTATAAAGTAAAAATAAAGTTGTGTATTCATAAAAAACACAATGAATGTTGTTGAACTGTCAAAATTGGACCTTAATAGAGTGTTAATAGACTACCTATTAATAGAGTGTTACGCAATTACCCATCTGCTTCATGCATCGAATTTTATCAGCAGACGGCACATTATAAGTCTTTAGGGATCGAAAAGCTTTGGTCTTCCTAAAGAATTGAAGTTGGCACCAACGCCAATATACATATTAAAAAAAATAACAGTGCCATAATATCCATATTCGTTTTTCTCAGATGCACTAACCCTCTACTGTTATTCAAATGTTTAAAAGCTGACCCAGCAGACCACGACTTTAATAAACAAGATCATTTGACTAAATAGAGCCTTAATCATGTGCTATTGTGAAAAGGGCTAAGTAAAAGACTTGAATACGTTTTTCTTTTTGTTTTGTATTTTGCAATATACTGCCTTAGTATTTCTTACTAAATAACTTAACTGTATTGTATCTGTATCATGCATTCCAATTTTGTATTACTATCATATTTAATAATACTAATTAGTATAATAAGATAAAATAGTTTAAATGTTGAGTGATCGAATGACTGATTATAATTGATAATAATGTGTTCTTTAGTTACATTTATATTAAATTTCGACCTTACAATTAGGTCGAAATATGTTAGATAAAATAGAATGTTTTAAGATGACATTGGAATATATTTGATTGAAATATAGAAACTTTGTGTTTTTCCCATGAATTATTTACTTCATTTTACTTAAACCTTAATATTTTTTCGTTCCCTAGCTGAACTTATATCTATGGTATCAATATATTCATCCTGCACCTTATTTGCGTAACACACTTTACTCTCAATATCAGCCTCGGTGGCGTAGCGGTAGCGAACGCGGCCACTGCGCAAGAAGGCGCGGGTTCGATCCCCGCGCAGTGCAAATATTTATATACATGAATATCAATATTTGCATTGGTCCCGGTTGCCATAGGAACATCTAGTGGCAGTCGTTACGGGTTGATCGAGTCCTCAAAAGTCCTACAATTGATGTAACTGCAATGCTTCGATGTCACCTTCGGATTGTGGAGGTCAGACGGTAGTCGCTTTTCGGAAAATATCGAAGTTTAGCCAAAATCAGTAGTTAGACTGGTAAAGCGGACCCCAGACCCCAAAGCTGAAAAAGCTACGGATGCGACTGGGATTAACGCTGAAATGATGATGATGACTTTACTCTCAATATGAATGATTTTGAAGCATATTCTGAATCCATTGCTCTATACAACGTGTAACATAAAGGGTATATACATAACAAAGGCATGGCATCTTTACATGATATCAAACGATATTGGAAGGGTTTCTTAATCCTATCTCTTTATGTTAGGAAGTTATGAGGAAAAATACCGCCTGTGATAGGCTACTATCATACTAGTTGCACAGAGATATTGAAGACATTTGTCGGATTTTGGCAAGTAACGTGACGGGTAACGAGTAGTTATTAACGTATGTAGTGTGCTGCCACGTTTGTTATGATTTGATTTTAAGAAACACACGAAACCGAAAATTTGGTACCGATTTTTTGAGTATTTTATTTTGAGTTGAAACCCTTCCGATATTGTTTGATATCATCTAAAGATGCCATGCCCTTGGTATGTATATACCCTTTTTGTTACACGTTCTATATTCGAAAAAAATTTTGAACTCTCAAAATGAAATTCATCATTACTGACAGTGTGTTGCGTAATTACCCTGCTGATTAGACACTTGATACAGACTTTAATAGACGGTGGCTGCCTACAAAATAATATTATTAAGAAAGGTAAGTTGGTAAGTATAACAAATCCATTACTTCCGTATGAACTTTTATTTTAATAATTATAAACTAGTGCTTGACCGCAATCCCGCCTAATGGTAAGCAGTGATGCAATCGTTGATGGTAAAGCGCGCTAGTTTATTAAGAGCCTATTCATTCTAGCCTTGAAGACACTTAAATTGAAGTCAAACGGAGTATAAATTGTACAGTCGAAACGCTTCGCCCGGATCGTAGTGAATTGTATGTATTGAAACTTTCGAAAATTATAATAGAAATGATATCATAATGATTATAAACAGGCACAATTATGTCCTGAATCATTGAACTATACATATAAGAAATTACCAAATTGAATATACAAAAGGACATGAAATCCGCGAACAAACTAGATCGACGTGCTCTATAGAAGGTATAAAATCTATTAGTCTAGTCGAAATTGTTACGGAAACACTTTGTAACCAATTGCCACTTGTCTAGGCCCTCAGCACCCTAAATTCGTAACAAACTATTACTATCTATTTGAATTATTTTGAAGCATAGCTACTGCTAATCCATTGCTCCGTGTTCCGAAAATTTGTCTGCTCAACAACGTAAATAGCGCAATGAATGTTGTTGAACGGTCAAAATGAAACCCAAAGCTACTAATAATGTGTTACGCAATTAGGTCTCACGTATTATTTTTAGTAATATAAATATGAAATTTTAAATTTTATTGATGGCTAGCTGCGCTACGCGGTTTCACACACGTAGGTTTCGACATGTTTCTTATATGTTCAGCTCCTATTGGTCGCAGGCAAATGTTATATACCCTAAAGCCTTCCTGAATGAATGGGTTATCCAACGCAAAAATATTTTTTCAAATCGAACCAGTAGTTCCTGAGATTAGCGCGTTCAAACAAACAAACAAACTCTTCAGCTTAATATAATACTAGCATTCCGCCCGCGGCTTCGCCCGCGTGGAGGTCGGTTATATCGCGCTTTTTCAATTTCCCTCGGTAACATCAAATTTTTCCGGGATAAAAGGTAGCCTAAGTTCTTTCTCAGAGTCTAAAGATTGTCTGTGCCAAATTTCATCAAAATCGGTTGAGAGGTTTAAGCGTGAAAGCGTAACAGACAGACAGACAGACAGACAGATACACAGACAGAGTTACTTTCGCATTTATCCATACTAATATTAATTAGTATGGATTAGCATAGATTACTTAATTACGTCCAAAAAGCCTAAACGGCTATTGATGAAATTTAGCCCTCAGAACATAAAAAAGCCTATCACCGCCGCTTTCGCCTTCCGCCTTCCGCCTTTCGCCTTTTGCCGCGATAAAAACCTCGTACTCACCCAAGTACGAGGTTTTTATCCCGGTAGTATCAGTTTCTTTTAGAATAATTTTCGCGAAAAAATCTCTAAGCAGCAAAGCGGCAGTGATAGGCTAGACATGTAGTTAATTGTCCAAACCAATACTAAAACCGTAACATAATCATCTTATAATATTCCCACTGTTGGGACACAGGCCTCCTCTCGGTGAGAGGGAGTGGGCCATAATCTACCACGCGAGCCCAATGCGGACTGGTAAGTAAGTAGATGGCTTCGAAGTTTTTGGGTCTAGGACATGCCGGTTGGAGGGGTCCACGAAGACCAATGCCTCCTGAGTCAGGTTTACGGGTTGGTTAAAAAAGAAACCGTGGCCCTGGCGCACAAGCAAATGAAGAACCAAAGGTAGATTTTAGTCAGTAAAATTCTGACACGCCCTTCCGTTCCGCCCAAAGCGGGAGAGGTCATTTGGTGATCCAGAACAAAAAAGAAAATTACATGCCGATTTCCTCACGATGTTTCGCTTCATCGCTTTAAGAACAGTGGTGATGAAATAATTTAAGAACACAATATGGGGTTCGAATCTACGACCTACAACTTTTAAGTTCCAGCCTATATCACTAGGCTACCGCCGCTGCTCTCACTATAACCTTATGTAAGCTCTAAGCTAATTTTACTACTCGCAAACATACTTAGGTACAGGTTTCTAAACACTTTCGTGCAGCTAAAATGCGGGTAAAGAAATTAGTATAATTATGTGGTGGCCCAGTTGTCGATGCTATGCTAGCCGCACGCGCGATGTATGCAGCCGATGAGCTGTCGATGGCTGCGACTTACGAGTGGTGGTTTTAATCCTAAACAGGCCACTGCTTCACTATTTTGAGAATAACGGTGATGAAATAGGTAATGTACACAAAGTAAAGCGCCTGTCTGGATTCGAATTGACCTACTAATCGTAGGTCGCGGCCTTCGCCATAAGGCCTCCACTGCTCCAAAGTTAACTTCTTACTTGTATACCTACTTAAAATAGATCACATTTCAAGATACTCCTATAAAACATCTATCAGATATGTAGTATCAGTATTACTAATTAGATCATATACACAACTAGCGAACGCCAGCGACTTCGTTCGCGTGAAGTTAGTTATGCTCCGCTCCTATTGGTCGCAGCGTAATGTTATATAACCTAAAGCCTTCTAGGATTAATGGGCTATCCAACGCAACAATAATTTCTCAAATCGGACTAGTAGTTCCTGAGATTAGCGCGTTCAAACAAACAAACAACCTCTTCAGCTTTATGTATTAGTATTGATATTTATTATGAACTTAATGAAGCTTCTCGTAGTAAGTTACAGTGACGTGAATAGTAAGTAACTTGACTCGAAGGTGTGTCGCAAACGAACCCATCAGCTTCTTACTAAAACCTCATGGACCGGTTTGACGAGATATTTAACGAGTATCTTAGCTGTACCCAAAAAAGTAGGTCACTGTCTTTGCTCTTAGTTGCTTATAGTCTTCCAATAAATTAATACAATGAATAATAACAAAGAAATCAACAGGATTTTGGACCTTTATACTCATGTTTCTTGTGTGGAAAAACTACGGTTTATTCTCCGTGTGTATCCGGTTCTACTTGGTACCGGGCCTAGAATAGTACCAACCCATATCCTCCCGTAGGTGTCGTAAGAGGCGACTTAGGGAACTCTCACTAGGGAAGCGGGCTGCAACGCTTCTCCTGTGGAATAACAAATTACTGCGATCCCCAACCCGCCTGCCAAGCGTGGGGATTATGGCAATGCGGGGAGCATTTTCATTCAGCAATTCAGTAATTGGAATGAAAACCTTGGGAGAGGCCTTTGTCCAGCAGTGGACCTCTATAAGCTAAGAAGGTATAGGTACGGTTCGAAGTGGAATCTATGGAACACTATGGCCCGGCACCCACTGGCAGCATGGCACAGCAGAGGATTCTTACGTGACGAATAGAAATATAACTTAAAAGTTTGACAATAAAATTGAAATTTCAATTTTTAGATAACGCGCCATGCTTGTCCATGAAATATCAATTTTATTGTCACACTTTTAAGTTATATTTTCTATTCGTCGCATAAAAATCCCTTGCCGCACCGTGCCCCCAATGAGATGTGCGCCGGCCCTATAGAAGCTTGTTGACGGTCATTTTTTCCACGGCGTGGTTTATACGCCATTAATTGACACGGTCATCAGAATGTATTATCCAAGCAAGAAAACACCGCTCCAACCATTTTAAATGAAATGGACGCTGTTTATGGAGATCGTTGTCCTAGCTAAATAAAGTTTTATAGACATTTATAGTTTTAAACAAGGCAAAACATCCATTGAAGACGACCTCCGCCCTGGATGGCACACTGAACTCAGCACGTAGAAAAATATTGAAAAGTGGAAAAACTACTAGGTATGTCCTTCTGTTGGAGCATTAAATACCACTATTTTGACGATCCATTTTGGTTTTACAAAACTAGAGGGGGACCCAGAATGCTAACGCCGCGTCCAACCAAACGGCTTGGAAACATTTATAAAAGTGTGCTGCTGTTAGAAGACAACACTCTGGTTCGAATGAGCATAGTTGTAGCCACACACATTACCACGTTTATTGACTCTCCGTAAGAAACAAAGAAACAAGTAGTTCTGTAAAGAACTGTATTTTTATACGTGGTTCACGTTCTTGACATTCCGGAAGAAATATAGATAGAATCAAGAGTTCTGAAAACAAAACAAAAACCGTTCTTTTCAGAACTACTGGTTTCATTGTTTATTACGGAGAGTCAATAAGCGTGGTAATGTGTGTGGATACATAGTTACAATAGATGCCTTTCAAAAATGTGGGTTCGAGCCACTTGTCCTCCCACCATACAGTCCAGATCTAGCTCCAGCGTTTTTTATTTCTAAACTTTACTAGCTTTTTTACTAGGGGCCGTCAGCGACTTCGTTCGCGTGTAGTTAGTTATGCTCCGCTCCTATTGGTCGCCGCGTGATGTTATATAGCCTAAAACCTTCCTGGATTAATGGGCAATCCAACGCAAAAAGAATTAGCCAAATCGGACCCATAGTTCCTGAGATTAGCGCGTCCAAACAAACAAAGAAACTCTTCTAGCTTTATAAATATTAGTATAGATTTAAAAAAAAGAAAAGTTAAGAAGAACAAAATTTTTGAATGAAATGAAGGCACTTTGAGGGTGAAGGAAAAATATTTTTTGATGAAATTACTACATACACATGTACATAATCAGCCTGTAATGTACCCAATCTTGGAACGCCACCACCATCTACCACGAGGGCGCAGTGCGTATTCGTAGATGTCACATGTTTTCGAAGTTTTTGGCTAGGACATGCGTTTCCTCACAATGTTATCCCTCGCTGTTTTGAGAGCAGTGGTGACGAAATTATTTATACAAAGTAAAGAGCCTGACGGGACCTATGACCTACAACTTGTAAGTTGTGGCGTACAGTTGCAAAATTAGTACCAAGAACAAGGAGTGTTTACGCTCAAGGGGTGTTATATTGAAAAAGAAAATTGTTTGGTAACTTTATTTATTTCACAGCCCTTCCATTCAGTACCCCCACACCAGAGTAAAGGCCTCCTTTTCTCTTTTCCACAAAAATCTGTCTTTTGCGAGTGCTGACCATAATATTGGCCAGGTAATGGTCCTTCGAGCCGGATTGAGTGGAAATTTAATGGTCTTTCGAGCCGGATTTATTAAATGGCCATTGCACGTCAGTGACACACATTTAATGTGTAGTAGCGAACATTAACAGTAGCGAAGACAAATTTTCAGAACTGAAACAATGGATATTTTAGAGAACATCTAAACCTCCGCCTGTTTGCCGTTTTTACGAAAAAAACATAAATCCTATTAATTTTCTAAATGCGCAAGTTTGTGAGAATGTATGGGTGGCTGTTAGACACCCTTTATTAATCAAGAAAGGCACACCAAAGGAAAGGATAATAACAGTATTATAATTTCCTTTGGTGTGCCTTTCTTTTTAAAAGTGAAAACACTATTTTAGACAGTATTATTATGAGTGATGACAACACGTGCCGCGTATCCTGTCCCCCTTCGTCCGCGCATGTATGCCTACAGTATTGCCTACCGCACATGTATTAAGATACCTTGCTTTTTGGAAATAATATTTATTTTTTAGGGGAATTTTTACAAGTTTAGCCCGGCTTTGTAGGCTAGAATCAGTTATCGATACCTAACAATACCTACCTTCACGGATCGGACAGGGTTTTCTTTACATATTGTATAAAAATCCTATATTTTGTTAGTATTCTAATAATTTAATATATACCTAATCTTTTATTATTGTGAATGTTGTGCATACCTAGAAGTGATACAGTTAGATAAAACTGAAGGTTTGATTGCTTACTTTTATTATCCTTTCCTTTGGTGTGCCTCTCTTAATAGATAAATACCTTATCATAACACTCCATCCAAAAGCTCTCTGGTCCGTATGTACTGTTGATTTTAAAATTTGCTAAATGTAAGATTATTTTATGCTTTTAACTACAGGTAATTACAGTGGCATGGTAATAGTTCTTTCTCGGAGAAACTTCTTCGGAACTTAATTCATTGAATTCCATTGAGCATTAAAATAAAATGCGGGCGGGATTCTTCTCCGTCTAGCTAGTATAAGTAATAAGGCGAATGCCAATTACATTTTAATTAGTCGCATATTGACAGAGCGTTCCAATTAACTTTATGTTTATTCAAGTGTCTTTGATGGTTTCATTCATTAGCTAAATGAGTTTGTTAACTAGATATTTTACGAATACGGAACTATATGGAGAGGCATAATTTGCAAATATGCCTTAAATTATGCCTTTCCATATCTAGATTTGATATGAATAGTAGTCATGAGTAAATTTATAATTATGTACCTACTCTTTATCAAAGGACGTTTGCGAATTCACACATGGTTAGGTAAATGCAGGTTTTCGGCACTACTGAACTAAATAATTATGGACCGTCGGGTGCAGTCGGTTTCTGGAACGCAAGAGATTTTTAATTTAAATGTAGTACTAGTGCCTGACCGCGATCCTGCTTAAATGGTAAGCAGTGGTGCAGTCTTTGATGGCAAAGCGCACTAATTTATTAAAAACCTATTCAGTTTAGCCTTGCAGCCTTGAAATTGTAATCAGACGGAAACACCGCCACAAATTGTTCCAGTACCTCGATGTATGCAGTATCAAAGGATATGCGAAGCGCTTCGTCCGGATCGTAGTGGTGTCAACAATATAAGGCTTTGTTCATACGGCGTCGTTCTGCACGTTCTTTTACAGTTTACGTCTTAACGTATAAATAGTGACCATACAACATACAAAGACCAATTCGCACGTCGATTTTACTTCAAAAAAACGTGTACCGCTTAACGTTTAAACGCATACTCAACGGACTTGTCAAGCAAATCGCATGAACTCTGACGTATTCGGTTCGCAGTGGTATATGACTTTGTCTCTTTCACACGACACGATGTCATCCGTTTTTTATCGAATAGCAGCCGAAAGTTCGTTTCTAAGATATTCGAATAATTTTTCAAATGTGCTCGTATGCACAGATTCTTGATTAACAGGATGTACCCAAAACCTTCTGTTTAGTCGGTGGCGAGACGGTTGGCGCCTTCGATACAAAATATAAAAGTACAACCAAGCGTGGATCCATCAGTGACGCTTACTCATTGTGACAACTGTGTGGAAATGCAGGTATTCGTTTTTACACGAATGAAAATTTACGATATGAACACACGTTTGACTACTCGTTAATAAAACCGATTACAAAAAAACGTGCAGTATGCCTAATATGAGATTTCATTACAAGACTCGATCATCGATATCGAGCGCGTTTGGCGCTCTTATTGGTTGAGAGCCCTTACAACGTTGAAGCGGGCTAATCGATGAGTCAAACGCGCTCGATATCGACGAATGAGTTTCGTAATGCAAACTCATACTAGGCCTACAGGTCAATGCCGTGTGAACGAAGCCTATTCGCTGTACGACGCGGAGGGGTCGTCCGAAGAATGAGCGGTGATGGCGGAATTATGTCATGTAATTCCACTCTCTCATAAAATGTATCCTATCCTATAGAGTATAGAACACCGAAAGATACAAACACATTGTAGATTGGGCTTGCACCCAATCTATCAGTCTTCAATCTCCTACAGATCAATCTCAACTCAGCCCCTCTCACTAAGGTACATAGAATAGAACATTCTTTATTATGTATACCATATAATATAACAAATATGTAATTTAAATTATCATGATATAGAGTTAGTTTTGCAACGAGTAACCAACACAATTTATTTTATTTATTTGCTTATATAAATTACAAAACATAAATATGAGATTTTATAAAGGATGACACAATGGGCGGTCTTATCGCGAAGAGTGATCTTTTACAGATAACCTTTGGATGGAATACCAAGGGGAAGGAAGAATAGAAAAATAATGTAGTTAGTCCAGTGTGCAACTGCTTTTTACAAGCTTGTTTCATGATTGATAAAAAAATTGAGCACGCCTTACCCACACGAGCAAGTTAATCCTTAGCCGTTCTGGTTGAACAGTGAAGAATTTGTCACAGAATCTGATGGAATTCATCAGCATCTCTTTTTTCAGGTGTTCCGATGGTATCTGAACCTTTCTATTTTTTTCCGGGGTGGAAATCCTAAATGGATGTCCGCCGCCCTGGGGTGGGCGACGGGGTCTGTCAGACTCTTACTGACTAAAACCACCCCGGTGTCCCTTCTATCATGAGCGCGCGTGGGGCCGCGGGAGTCTAAATTCTTCCACGGCCCCACACCCTCGTGCTGGCCCGGTCTGTCCGGGCCTCGTCTCCTGCACGGGGTAGTGGGGAGTCAAACTACCCCGTGCATCGCCTCAGAGGCGCGCGCCGACATTCGCGCGCCTCCGCCTCGGGGTCCATCGAATAGGGGGCGGGGACCTCCCCATGTTCCGCCCCTGGACCCATTCATGGGGGGCGTAAGATGGCGTTATCCGCCCTTCTTCGGCGCCCGGTGCGTCTTCTGTGACCCGGGAAGGGAGTTGAGATCTCCGTCTCCCGTTCCGCAGCTTCCTTCTGCGACATCACGTCCTCGCAGAAGGACACCACTCACACCACCGCGTCCCACGACTCTGCGCTACCGACCATCCTCCGCTCTACTTCCGGCAGCGTCAGGTCGCCTCCTACTTCATTTGTGAGGACACGGCGCTGTTCCTCCCAAGCTACACACTCGGAGAGCGTGTGCTGCGCCGTGTCCTCCCCGCATTGAACGCAGTGGTGGTACTTGCCGAAGCAGCCGTGCCCCGACAGTACCTGCGTCACCCTAAACGACAGGGAGCCGTGCCTTTCCCCGAGCCAGTCGTCGAGTACTGGACGGATCGCCTCGACGGTAGCGAGGCGAGCCGCCAGTCCGCCACCAGGACCTGACGGAGCTCCTCTCGGCGCAGCTCGATCTGACGCTGCGCCGGACTGGAGCCCCGTGTCCGCTCTTCCTCGCGCCATCGGTACAGTGACGCGAGTACTTTCGCCTCTAGGTCATGGTATCTGAACCTAGGGCAATCTCCCAAGTGACGCCATCACGCCTTTGTCCTTCGCCTCATTCTCCATCGTCGGTTCACCTACCAAAACCAATCAGCCTTTCAGAAAAATCTGGATAATAGAATAGAGTATTTTTCAGCACTGCAGGTAGCCGAATAGAATATTCTTCAATACCGCAGGTATCAAGAGACACAGCTAAAAATGAAGATGACTTGTCTCTTAGCTATAGAGCAAACGTTATCTTACTCATTTATAGCTTACTGAGACATGCAGACAATCAAGTCCTATACAATATATTAAGTATGAAGGCAATGGGTCAAGTGACCGGTTCTCAAATGACGTAATCTACGAATCCTGCAGTCTTATCAATAACAACTTTGTGATGTACAGTCGACAGCACATCAAGCTACTACAACCTCTCAGATTTCTTTATTACATTTTCAACTTTATGAATAAAACGTATGGCTCAAAATTGATTGGAAATTTCTGACAGTTTCGGATATGTTGACCTGCTGTCGTCCGTACATAGATATGACATCGGGCCAGTTTTCAAAGAGATGGGTTGAGATGGCTCTTTATGAAGTGGATTCGATAATGGATAGATAATTTGTGGACACTGGTGTATCTACTACTTATCTTGGAGTCTTATTAATTACAACCGTATGATGTATGTATGACATTAGACCAGTTTTTAATGAGATAGGTATGTGTTATCATAAATTGGATTCGATAAATGAGTAATTTGTATAGTAAATTTAGTTTCTTAATTAATGGATTCAGAAACTATCCAATCATAATGCGGTTATCTGGCAAAACAGAAATGATGCCATAATTTCGACGAATGTCCAATCTGAAATGTTCAGTAAATGACTCAACAATCTAACATGACAATGGAATGTACAGACGACAGCACATTAAGCTACTGCAATCGGTCAGATTTCCTTATTAGATTTTAAACTTTATCTCTAATGCATTAAGGCTCAAGGTTGATTAGAAACATCTGACAGTTTGGGGTAGCTTGACCTGCTGTCGTCCGTACAATTGTACATTGTCTATGTAGGTACCTATTATTATTATTTTGTTCTCGTTTTACTATTGTTTAATTCAGAGAAGCAATGACCGTCAAAAAGGATAAATGGACGGTCATTATTGGTTAAACAACAACACAAAACTGTGATCGGAATGTTAAAGCAGGGCTCTGAATGTGTTATTTGGAATTTCGGACAACAGTTACCTACATACCGACAATTGTATATAAACCGCATTCAGGTAGGTTACTGTTAAACCAGATGCTACCGAGTATTCATGTTTTACACGGAAATCCTGCCATACGAACTCCACGACACAATTTCTAGATAATTCCAATACGTTGGGGTAAGGCCATTTGGTCGATATTCAGGCTTCTAATTACTCGTTAAATCTGACATAGATTTTAGTTCGACCGAAGGTAAGGTGTGAGGGACCCCGATAATTAAACCCTTAATAGAGGATTGACCGCATCAAATGCAGCTGAAACCTCCTCAAATAGATGCTATAAGCTCACTTAATAAGGGAGCATAACCTTTTTTGTCAAAACTAGTTTTAGCGTCACTGGTGTTACTGTGTAGATAGTGGGAATAGTGACCATTATTATCTTGTGCTGACTTGTAAGTAGGTACCTACCAATAAATGAATATCACTAATCTACACTTATATTCCATATTGCCAAACTTGTGGTCTGCCTAGATTTTGGCTAAATAATTTGGAAATTTCTACCAATTTAAATGCAATGTAGTATCAATATAATATACTACATACATGGAGCATCTCCCTATCTGATGGCTACAACTCAATTTAGTGACGATAACCCTTTTTTTGTTGGGATGGGCAATCATCAAATGACTTCTCTCGCTCTGGGCGGAGCGGAAGGGCGTGACAGACTTTTACGGACTAAAACTCACCCGTTTCTTCACTTGCCTGTGCGACAGCCAGGGCCACAGTTTCTTGTTTAACCAACCCGCTACTCTGACCCAGGAGGTATCGGTCTTCGTGGACCCCGTCACGATGTGCTGAAATTTCTTTGAGGCGCGCGTGAATCACGACGCGTCGTCGACTCGGGCCTGGTCCTTACCGGGCGGCGAGCTGCCCACTGCTCACTTTGTTGTGAGTTCGGTGTCGTCTCCCGACCAGAGCGTCTCCTGCGGCGGCCAGTGGCGTGAGGGCACTGGGATTCCCGCTGCCTCATGCGGTGACGATACCCTTTGATAAGACTGAAAGTCAGAGTTTCGCGCTTCGCACGACCCTTAACGACTTTCAAAAATCCATGAATAAAAGTCGGAATTTTCGAGGCACTGAAGGACCTTGTTATGTAAGTATTGTCATCCATAGTACAATCGGCAATTATCGATGTTATTATTTTGCCACAACCGCTACTCTTGTATTGTGCCTAACTAGTTACAGAATTCCAGCAAATAGTCGATAGATGCTAACTTCTACGTTATTGAAGGGCAATTTGTGTTCATTGAATGGCTTCCTAATTATCAGTCACGACAGAGTTCATTGTACAGTCACCAAAAGAGACAAGTAACCAGGGCGTCTGAAGTACTAGTTAGTTGTAGTTAGTTGAAATTTAGCGAGTAATAGATCGATGTTTATGAATGAAATTGAATTGTAAAACTTTACTGTTGTCTATTAATTAATCTATTAGTTAAATTAAATTAGAGAATAGCCACCAGTTTCTCCGACCCTGATTACTTAACTCCTTTAGTGACTGTAGTTTGCCGGTGATGTTTGTCGTACGGATACTACACTCGTGATCATTTAATAAACGACAATTGCCACTTAATAATACATTTAGGTATATGTTAAACGGTTAACATGACTTCCACAAACTAATTTACGAATGTACCTGCACAAGGTTTGTGGAATAATGTAGAAACGCTATGTGGTTTAAATATAGGTAAGTGAACAAACCTACCTATGTAATTTTCCTAATAAATATGAATGAGTTACCGTAAGCATTAGTCTTCACTAATTTATTTATCCATTCGTTTGTTTCATTAATAGGAATATTATGACACTTCTTGCTAAGATAATGTTATATAAAGTCATTAGAAATAGATGACAAACATTTTCCATGTCCATCATTCTGAAGAATGACTGAAGGATCATGACTGGACAAATTCTAAAGAATTCACTCACCTTTGTACGTAGGTAAAGACGACAGCACATCAAGCACAATCTGACAATCTGTCAAATTTCTTTATTAGATTTTCAATTTGATCTCTACACAAGTCTCAAGGTTGATTGGGAATATTTGACAGTTCAAGAACCAAAGTCACCGCCATAGCTCTTCGAGTCGCTACAATTAAGTGGCAGTGGGCGGGGCATATTGCTAGTAGAACAGGGAAGTAAAGTTCGAGAGTGGCAGCCACGTACCAGTAGACGTAGCGTAGGGTGGCCCCCAACAAGGTGGACCGATGACCTGGTGAAGGTCGCGAGAAGCCGATGGATTCGGGCAGCACAAGACCGGTCATTGTGGTAAGCCTTGGGGGAGGCCTTTGTCCAACAGTGGACCTCTAAAGGCTGGAAAAGATTTAGCAGTTTCGGGTAGCTTGACCCTGAGCTCCGATTTTCGGGTGTTACTACTAAATCTACATTGTATTTGTTTGAAGGTCAATGTCTGTCACCCTATACAGCTGCCAATCCTAAAAATACGAGATGACACTGAATAACCTATAAAATACTATAAACGATACTATTACGGACTATAATATTATAAAGGATATAAGTATCTTGTTTTCAGAACACTCAAATTCAAAAACAAAATAATTGTATCAAACCTCTGAATGACCAGTTCCAGAAGCCACCCACGTCCGATACCTACCCTATGTCATAAATCATGAGAGCAATTTGTATGGTACAGCTTCGCAGACAATGAAATTTGCTACCAACTTTAGTTCGTTAATGCATCAGACAGAGAACTTTGTCTCTGGTATACCACGAAACGTAGGTAGATATAGCATGATGAAATTGTAGTTACTTTTAGTAGGTAAATACGGTGTCCTTTATTGTTGTAAAATAAAGTGGTTTGATCTTTATTTATTTGTGTTGATTTTGGTTTCCTTAATTTCACGTTAACAGTAGATATGATATTTTTTTAAATCCAGATACTTACCTTGCTTACCTTCCCAACCAAGCTTTGCCTTCTTGAATATTTCACAACAAAATGCAAACTAGTTCAGCAAGACGATTTTTTTGTAAAAAGTTATATATCGGACATAAGGCACTGAAATCAAATTCTCTCTTCCTGTTAGTTGTATATTCTGTAATCTGTGGTTGTAACAAAACTTTTTCTATTATGCGTCGGGGTAAACCGATTTTGATGAGCATTTCATCATTCTTTTTTTACGAGTTTGCGTCACCCGTGTGTAGTGTTGTCTCCACTTCTCCAGCACACATAATGAGCTTATAATATTCTCTTCAAGAGGGTCTTCGGGCTTCTGGTTTCGAGCCGACGACCGGATCAGCATTGCTCTATTCTTGCCTATAGTACCAGATGAAATTATTATTGGTCTGGTGCTCCTAACAATGAATGAAGCAGTTCACTTTACTAGGATTTCGAACTTTTTTGAGATTAAGTCAAAGTTCTTAATACAAAACTGACAACTTACCGAACTAAGCTGTCATTTTTAAATAAAGAACTGCATTTCTATAATATGTGCATAATTCAATAACCAATCAGGTGGTTTAAACCTCATCTAATTAAAATCCATGTTTTATAAAAGTGGGTTAGAGTTGGAATAAGGAGAAATTACCTTCAGTCACTGATGAATAAATACCTAATAATATCTTTATACCTACTCTCTTACAATAATATTCTATTTATATTTTAAGGAATTATGGTTAACAAATTCGTTGGGTTTAACCTTGAAAAGTACAAAAATATAAATGGTCGCGTATGTCCTTGTGTATGACCTTTTTCTGTGATATTTGAAGAGTCGACTTTTAATTGCTATTGTAATAAAATTACCGACCTATTTTAGGTTATCATAAAGAGTACATACGCTAAGTTTTACCTATTTTCATATTTTATTCTGAATTTATAATTTAAAAAGTTATTTTGAATTTAAGCTAATGAGGTTTGCAACCCTAAAAGTGAGGCAGCTTTTTATGAAATTGTCTCGCTCAATGAACGAGGCGAATATTGTCCAAACTGTAGATAACCATTTTTTGCAAATAAAAAAAACATCTTGTCGGTATCTACCAATATGTCTAAAACGTGTAAAAATTTTGCCTTTTAAAGATGACCAAATATTAATAAGTGATACTAATTTTGGGTTTCACCAACAGACAGTCTCTTGTGTCGAGTTGATGAATAACTCATTTTACAGATAAAAGACGTGATTCAAACTAAAGTTTCAAATTGATGTTAATTCAAGTAGAAAAAAAATACTAACCGTATTTTATTAGTAATAAGGTTGATTTCAGAGTGACTAGCAATATTGAAAGTTTTTACAAATATATTTGAAGTTAAAAACGTAAATTGAATTTTATTGTGTTGGAATTAAAGTTAGGTACATTTGATTTTGATTAGGTATACTATTGGCTAATAAATCGCGAATGCAGATTAGGTATTCTTTGTCCTACCAATAGGTAAGCGATCTGGGCAGATCTACAGCTTCCCTCATTTAAGTACAGTAGAAAACAAGATTGAATTCGCACAGAGCAACTGCAAGCAGTCGAACCATAATTCCATAACATAAACAAATTGATAGAACTCTCGCGTAGGTGCAAAGATCAACTGTGCCCTGATTGAGTGCGCCTGCGCATGATATCCTTCGCCTGGCGGTCACCTACACAACAGCATAATGCCATTATATACCAATTAAGGGAAAGGAAACATCATGAGTCAAGAACCGAATCCTGACCCGGTCTGCCAACACGGTCATTCCGACGCGTGACGTAAGCGCATGTTATTTATTGCGAAACTTATCGCAGTCGACGTGCTTATGCAGCTGTTAAACTGCTTCTAGTGATACCAGCTACTAGGACTTGAATTTAAAATGTTGCTTTAAGAATAGCGTATTTCTAAAGTATAATATGTAGTATTTGAACATTGAAATACCTAGATATTAAATTTACGTAATGTAAACTTACTCGAGTATACAATATGTAAAGAAAACCCTGTCCGACCCATAAGGATAATAAAGGTTAGGTAAACACTTGACCAAATATAATATAAAATTTTACATAATCATCATAGTAACAATTCTAATGAATTTTAAAATAATCCTTTTTTCCCGGGAATTAATTCCAATTTCTCTCAATCAATTTGGTAATTTTTAAAAAAGTGACAACTCCGGTATTATTATAAGCGAACAGCGACGCGAACACGTCACAGGTGCCGCGTGCCCTGCCCCCCGCCGCCCGCGGAAGGGGTTGCTTAGCGCAAATGTATTAAGTTACCTCTTTTTGCGAAATAATATTTATGTTTTTAGGGGATTTTTTTAAGTTTAGCCTGTTTTGTGGGCATTAGTAGAATCAGTTATCGATACCTAACAATACCTTCTTCACGGATCGGACAGGGTTTTCTTTACATATTGTATTTAGGCTTAAAGTCCTTTTTTCTTATAGTTGTAGGTGCAAATATTTATCCGCCATTTTTGAACATGCGGACGACCATTATCATGTAGGAGAATAATTTTGTCATGTGTGGAGTAGTACGGACATGATAATCCTCTTCCCTTCTTCTCCAATAATACTTTCAATTCTTATATTCTCTTTCTATTCTTGATACTTTCTTTGTCTTCATATTTTCTAAACTTTTTGAAACCACTCACGACAACTTCCTTACTTAAAGCAGCTTCACCATAAGCTTCTACTAAGCAATCAATGGCCCTCAGCAGCAGATTCAAATTAAGAAGGAAAAGTCGCAAAATAAAAAGTCGTAAAATTCGGCACAATATTTGTCATTTTTAATAAAAATAAATATGTGATACTTATACAGAGTCACTAATACGTGTACCTATGTTTTTTTATTAGATGTCTGAACTACGATTTTACATTTTACATCTGACAATTTCAACTTAACCTCTCTTAGTGAGGACATCATTTGTTAATCGGCGAAACTTATTTGTACACCTAATATTAAAAACTATTGCTTAACCGCAATTGCCCTTTACTCAAAAAAAAACTGAGTGAAAAGGAAGGAAAACTGCTGTTGAGCGAGGTGACGCAATGTTAAACCCAACAACACGACCTCAACGATGTTGCCAGAGGGAGATTGATCTGAGACTTTCCACGATCAAACTCCCGACACGTTTCATTTGGCGCATCGTACCCGGCACACATCGCAACACAGCTGCTCAGACCCGTCCTCCGTACGGCTTCACCAGCCATCATGCCGGAACACGACGGATCACTTGGGGCAAGACATTTCCCGGTGGGTGGTAACTCCTGCCGACAGCCGATGTTAAGGCCTACCAATTAATTTTATAAAATAAGTAGGCATAAGTTTCTTTCAATAATTGCAAACATATCTTATAGGCTATAATTTCTGTTTAAAACATGAATTAGACACCTTAATTCTATATATTTGGTGTAGTAGAGCAAGACTTCAATTTCATATGGGCAACAATACATTGATCAATCATAGATTTCAAAATAAATTAGACTAATAATTTTATTTATTACTAACTGCGCTCATTGGCGTAGCTAGGTATTTTCCTAGTGGGGCCATACGCCCATGACCCCAGCAATGAACCGCCGCCGCCGGTTACGGCAAGGTGGTCCCTGACTATCAGGCATGCACCACTTTATAGATATCAAGTATAGATTTCAGTTAACCTTTCCTAATACATATTATCTTTCTTTTATCTATGTAGTTTAAGTTGCTTATATTGATGCCGTAGGAATAGCAGGATAAAACAAGTCTTATGTAAGTGCTGGTTATAAACCATATATGTGCAAAATTTCATCCTAATCCAAAGAGAAAAAAGATCCATCCATCAAGTGCTTACTTTTTATCCCAATATTCCCACTGGATCAGCAACGCAAAAAAATTAATATATTAATTAAAGGCTTAGGTACTTTAACTTTATTATATGCCATAAATAAATAATCCAAATTAAAATAAACAGTAGACATTTACTAAAATAATGTGCGAAGATCATTAAAATTGCTGAAAAGTTAACTTAGCGTTGCTCATGGCCCTAAATTGGCACTAATAGCCACTCACGCTTCCACAAAACCCCTACCTCTATTCCAAAACGGGCCTGTCTCCTGAATAATTAATATAATCATAATGTACGTTACAAACCCCGCTGCACCCTAATTAGACATAAGCGTGGCATAAACCCAAGGAGGATTATATTTATTTAATTCTAATCCTTCTAGGCTGACGGTAACTCCCTAACACAATTCAAACAGATACTCACAGAGAGAACAGTTACACGTACGTGTTTAAAATGTGAGATTATTTTGTAATGTTTATCCAGATGAAAATAATAATGTAACAAGGAGTAGGGATTTAAATACAGGTTTTGATAACAATTTCGTGCACTTTAGATGCGCGAGAGTGATATTACTTTCACTCAGTAGGTACGGCACCCATTAACGTTTAGATTAATCATTGTAGCACCTCGTTGCTTTTGCAGAGTTACCTGTACCTCCAAATGCCTAACTATGAAGCTCACAATTACGAATCTGTGTCTTCCTTTTGAAGGTACTTACATGTTAGTGCTAAATTTGAAGATCCTGGGACAATTTAGCGCTCAATTTTAAATACAAGTATGGCTATTAGCTAATCGTCGTGATACGCCTAGCAGTCTTGGCAACACCGCGCCGACAGTCTGTGAGCGACCAAACGGTTGTGCGGACCGATATACCATACGTGCCACATACGAACCAAATACCGCGCTTCTCCAATTTACCGTTAACCATGAACCAGTGTGATATAACATACAAGTGAATTTGGATTTTCTCAACAGATTAAAACAGTAAGTATCGCTTTTGTTTACTATTACTGACATCGTTGTTAAGAAACTAATGTTAATCCGCGTATAAGTCATGTTACGGTAAGTTAACATATTCAACTTTCCTTTCAATGTGTAACAATATTTTCTTGTTTATGTACCAATTTACTGCTCAGAATATTCCAAAAGCGAATTTAACCTATTATTTATTATTATAGGCACCGCAGTAATATAACCGCTTTGCGTATAAGTATATTACCTTGACTTATCGTAGTCCACTGCAGCTGGTCATATAAATATAAGTGTCTCCGTATTTTCGCTACGGCTCTACCACGTATGCTATATAAAAGATGAATACTTATAGGAATAGAACAACCATGTTTCGCAATAACAGTTCTATTGATAGCGTATGCGCAATAGTATATCGTGATGATTTTTAAATTGGGCAACTAATTTAATCTTCACTTTTATATTGAGGAAACACGAATTGAGGAAATGCTCTGTTTCATGTCGATTGATTTCTTTAGCTTGAGTGAACCTCGTGATTTACCTACATAAGTCGCAGTTGCCTTTTTACATAACCGTATGTTTATTTTGACCTCTAAGAATGTTTACCCATTAAGAGTACATGATTGACTCAATCAATCAAGATTATTTATAAGAAAAATAAGTTATAAACAGTAATTAGGTATACATACTTACCTACATATTGAGAGTAACGACAAGAGATATTTAATAAATTTTAATAGCGTTTCTGACAATTCTAGAGCTGCATTTATACAGAAATGGTGAAAATGCAATATCTATACTTAAAGCGATTTAATTACTAACGATGATTGTAATGAATATTAATGTATTAAATACATGTACCTATAACAATAAGATAATACTGAAAACTTTTGTAATTTCTGTGGTTCGTTGTCGTGGTTGGCATGTCATATGGGGGAAATAGAGAAATGTCATTGGGAGAGTTTTAAGTATGTAGTGTGTGGTTATACAAGAAAGACTAAAGAAACGGCAACAGAACTTTGTGATAGATGATATGGCGGGAGACAAAGTGACACTAAGATGAAGAATAATAAAAGTATGGGGATTTAATATCTTTGGACAAAACCTGCGGGTAGGTTTTCCCGCGTGGCGGATGACAACCCCCTCCCTTTCAATGAGACGAGATCTATGCCCCAGCAGCAGAAACATTATAGGCCAATTATCTAAGAAGAACCTAAATACACCGCGATAAGGTAAAGATTATGATGAAAAATAATTTCTCAGAATACCTCCCTAGTGTTTTAAACATAGTGGATTAAATAGAAAATAGAAAGACATTTAGGTATTGTTTTATTTATTATTTATATTCACAACCTGTAAAGCTCCCTCGTATATTACTTGGACAGCAGCTTAAGACGACATTGCATTAAAATATTACCGACTGCTAGGTTACAATATGGTATTTGCTAGTGAGGCCCAACATTTAGTCTGTATCTTGGGTCTCTGAGTACGAATACCAGAGTGGAGACTAGAGTAGTGATTTGTATGGTACGTGTGTATTTGTAGTGTTTTTGTTTTGTGTATGTATGATTTTAGTTTAAATCACAAACATGAACTGAAGCTTGCACATTTTACTACCTTATTTGGTTATTTCCTTATATTTTTCCCTTAGCATACCTAATTTAATAGATTGATATTAATTATATACCTGTAACCTATAATACTTGCTAGTTTGTCCTGTTTACTGCATTATTTTAAAGTATCTACTTGCCAAATATGTAAAACCCTCAAAATTCTAATAATTTGTGCGTGACGATATAATAATAAAACTTGTTTTGTCATAACTTAATGATATTTATAAAAACCATTAATGTGTATGTTGCGACGTATTTTATCAATCACGTTAGTTGATAAAAAAACTAATTACTTAATGTATGTAACACAGATTGGTATATAATCACTCAAGGATATATCACTTGTCGCGGGATTTCGAAACAGATACTTACTGAGGCTGGCGTACGGGCAAGTGAAGGATACGGGTGGGTTTTAGTCAGCAATAATCTGACACGACATTGCGCTCCGCCCGGAGCGGGAGAAATCATGCTAAAAATGCCATCGAAAAAAAGTTTTATTTTTTTTTAAATTTCATCACATTTAATTTCTCCTGTGTCGGAGGCGTGCGCCGGACAATTAATTTTTGGCCATACAAATATTTGTTCCGTGTGGGAAGCGCACGTCGATTGCTCAGCCACTGCGTCAATCATGTCGACAAATCATTTGAAGAACTTCTCGCTTACACATTAGTAAATTTCTCTTTGGAGTCTTTCAATAGACTGATATTAGTATAGAGAACTTTTCACTGAAGAATATTCAAACATCCAAGTAAATCTGTCTTAAGTATATTTATATGTTTCACCTTATGGAGCGTTTCACCAAATCACCATATAATAAGAAAAGTTACACTTTGAATTTCTGACACTTTTTGATACCCTTAGAAAAATCTAATCTGATATTTATTCTGGTACTTAAATCTTTTTAACTTAGCTGTTGTCAAACTGTATGACACTCACGCTCCCATTAAGAAAGTAAAGCTGAAGCGGCCTCCTGCTCCTTGGATGAATCAAGGTGTTCGGATGGCGATGCGCCGAAGGGACCGCGCGTTCCGGAAATTTAAAAGGGATAGGTCGGAGGATAACTGGACTCTCTTCAAAACTGCTCGCAACCGTTGTAACCAGATGATACGCAACGCTAAACGCCGCCACATTCTTGATAATATCACTTCCTCTTCTCCTGCCGATATTTGGAAATTCCTTAGAACTCTAGGTATTGGCAGAACGCGGCATTCAGACCTTTCTAATACATTTGGTTTGGACGATCTAAACCGTCATTTTGCCACTGTCCCAACTCTCGATAGTCATACTAAATGTCAAACTATTCACTACCTTACTGGTCTGACGCGCCCCAATATTACCCCCTTTGTCTTCACCCCAGTTGACCCGGAAGAGATTAAGAAGATTATCCTATCTATTAAATCTAAAGCCGTAGGGTGTGACAACATCAGTCGCTACATGATAGTGACGGCTCTTGACCCGCTCCTTCCTGCAATTTCCCATGTTATTAACTTCTCCCTGTTTACTGGCGACTTCCCTTCGCTATGGAGGAAAGCTAATGTTTGTCCTTTACCTAAAGTTCCAAATCCCACCCTTCTTAGCCACTTCCGTCCCATCTCTATCCTCCCCTTTTTGTCTAAAGTGCTTGAGGCCTGTGTCCATAAGCAATTCTCCCACTTCATTCAGCTAAACTCTCTCATTAGTCCTTTCCAATCCGGGTTCAGGCCCGGCCACAGCACTGTTTCTGCTTTGCTTAAAGTGACTGACGATATAAGGCGGGGAATGGAAGACACTAAAGTCTCCGTTTTAGTACTGATCGATTTTTCGAACGCTTTCAATACCGTCAGTCACGAAGTCCTTTTATCCATCCTTTCCCATCTTATGGTCTCTTCCGAGGTTCTGGCTTGGTTCTCCTCGTATCTTCGGGGGCGTCAGCAGGCAGTTCTCGCGAGAGATTCGTCTTCTAACTGGTGCGAGCTTGTTTCTGGCGTCCCTCAAGGCGGTATATTATCCCCACTTTTGTTCTCAATCTTTATTGATCTTATTACTACTGAACTTCAGTGTGCGTATCATCTTTACGCTGATGACTTACAGCTCTATACTCAGGCAAGTGTTGACAACTTATCGGATGCGATTGACGAGCTGAACCGGAATTTGGGAGTGGTGAGGGACTGGTCTAATAGTTTCGGGGTAGCGGTTAACCCTACAAAATGCCAGCCAACATTATAGGGAGTACTTTTAGTCAGCGTAGGCTGAGTGGCTTAGTGGTATCACCGGTTTTCTATGATGACAAAGTCATTCCGTTCAGCTCTGATGTCAAGGATCTGGGTCTGCATGTTGACACTTGCCTGGACTGGCGTAAGCAGGTTGCAAGTGTGAGCAAAAAAGTCACCGGGACGTTGCGGTCGCTTTATAGGCTAAAAAAAAACTGGCCAAATGCGAGTCGGACTCGCACACCGAGGGTTCCGCCGTACAAACGTAGCGGTTTACAATTTATGACGTACTAGCTTTCCGCCAGCGGCTTCGCCTGCGTGTAGTTCGGTTATATGGGGCTGTTTAAATTCCCCTCGGGAACATCAAATTTTTCCGGGATAAAAGGTAGCCTATGTTCTTTCTCAGGGTCTAAAGATTGTCTGTGCCAAACTTCATCAAAATCGGTTGAGAGGTTTAGGCGGAAAGCGTAACAGACAGACAGAGTTACTTTCGCATTTATAATACTAGCATTGATTTAGAATTTTTCACAGTTTAGAGGCAATTAGATTTAAGAAGTGTTTGATATGAATTTCAACTTTAATATCTCTACGCATTCATGTGAAAAAGGGTAGGTAGTAAGTTTATAATTATTAAAAAAATATTTTATGCCATGTAAGCAAAAAGAATATTTTAATATTTTATGTAACTTCAAATTTATCATTTTCACAATTTTTCCTTTATCTGTCTGTACTATAATACAACGTTGCTTCGTGCCGAATTTCAAGATTCTGAGTTCACGGGAAGTACCTTGTAGGTTTTGATTCCCTAGCGTGTGACGGAAATTCGTCTAAGGTGTCGGTATAAACTGCTGTATCTTTTGATCGCTCTAACTTAGAAGTTTGATTTTTTCACTGCTTAAAAGGACAATAGACCTAGGTATTTGGTATAAATTTCAATTTGATACCTTTATTAGTTCGTGAGAAATAAGGTAGTAAGTTTCATTTTATTAAAATATGTTTATTATATTATATAACTAAAAAAATGTGATATTCGCAATTTTTCCTATATTTGCGTTATATGACAATCCTTCATGCCAAATTTCAAGATTCTGAGTTTACGGGAAGTATCCTGTAGGTTTTGATTCCTTTGCGAGTGTCGAAAATTTGTTGAAAATATCGACATAATCGGCTGTATCTTTTGATTGGCTTGGCTTAGTAGTTTGATATTTTCACAGCTTAAAGGGACAATAGACCCGAGTATTTCATGTGAATTTCAGCTTGATACGTCTACGCGTTCTTGAGATAAAGAGTCTTGACAAACAGACAGACAGACAGACAGACGGACAACAAAGTGATCCTATAAGGGTTCCGTTTTTTTCCTTTTGAGGTACGGAACCCTAAAAATGTTCTTCCATCACACATAAAGGCAATGCTTGTTCAATCCCTTATATACCCCATTATTGATTACGGTGATGTGTGTTATTACGACCTAAATGTATAAATAAAACCTACTTAATAAACTTGACCGACTTCTAAATAACTGCATTTGATTCGTATTTAATCTTCGTAAGTACGATCAGGTATCTTCTCACCGGTCCATCTTGAAATGGCTACCCATCAGGCAACGCCTCTGCGTTAGAGCTCTCTCTAAGAGCTTTGACGATCTTGTTTTCACGCCTACAGAAACCCTGTTCTCCTTCTTATCTTACTTCTCATTTTCAATATTTATGTTCTGCGCATAATAGGAATCTTCGTTCTTCCAATAATTGTCTTTTACGATGTCCTTCTCATCGCTCTGGTTTTATTTTGTCTTCATTTCTTTTCCAGGTGGTTTTCCTTTGGATTCATCTTCCTCAGAATATCAGGACGTTGACTAGTCGGTACACTTTTAAAATTAAAGCTCGGGAATACTTACGCAAGAAATTGGCAGATTCAGAAACATATAATTTATTCTTTTTCTTTATCTATATTTTTTATCTCTCTCTACTGTTTATATTTTGTATTGTACGTATTTATTATAATCTTTTTTGTGTTTCTCTTTTAACTTCTCTTTTATATCTTTGCACTTACCATGTTTTGTCCCTGCATCACCTTAAGGTGGACTGGTAGAAAATGCCTAAGGCATTAAGTCCGCCATTGTGCAATGTTTTTCTTTGTGCATAAATATTTGTCAAATCAGTCCAGTAACTATGCATAGTTAGGTTTCTGTATGTCCATAATAGAGTAGTTCCTATCAGTTTTTTTTTTTCATATTATTATGAAAAGTGAATACCCAACCTACCAGCACCACCGAGCTGTCGTATATTGAAAAGCAATTAATACACAATAACGCCATAATTGCAGATCGATAGGACTGTCAAAATTTTAGCAGATTATCGATTAAAAAATTTAATACTATATGTGAAGAAAATCCCGTCCGACCGACACATAATGATAATAAGGGTTAGATAAACACATGACCAAATAAATTAGGAAATTTTACATATTCGTCATAGTAACAATACTTTGAAAGAATCTTTTTTTTCCGCGATTTGATTCCAACTTTCACAAAATTTGGTAACTTTTTAAAAAGTAACAACATTTTCGACGGTATTATTATGAGCTATGCGACCGCGTCCCGCGTGCCCTGCCCCCCTTCGCCCGCGCATGTATTGACTACCTCTTATGTATTAAGTTACCTCCTTTTGCGAAATAACTTTTAGGGGGATTTTCTTTTAAGTTTAGCCTTGCTTTGTACCTAGGCATTAGTAGGTTCACGGATGGGATTTCTTTCAATAAGGTGTCAGTGATTGTTCATTCGAAATTCATAATGATGCCGTTTTATTAGTAGATGACAGAATATGTCAAAATTGACCTTCATGACATCATTGATAGACCATGCTGACACAAGATTAAATTAAACAGATAAGTAGTAAGTAGATAAGTAAGTTTAACAAATCACACAATCTTTTTAAATTGTGACCATCTTTTATTTTGTAATAATTGTAAATACATAAAAACAAAGAAACTCGATTTTATCGAGAAACTCAACAGTGACTCAATCATACCTGAATCATTCCAAGCTTTCAATGATGACTAAGCATTACTGGGGCAGACCAATTTCTATAGTTTATGTTGAGATTTTATATTTATAGACTTCGCTTTGTTTCATTACAGCTTGGGGTGTACACTGTTAGCTGTTCCATATAAAAAACCTGAATGGTCATAAAGTGCTGCCAAGCGTTAACGAATCAAATCAAATATATAAAGTAAATAAAATTTTCACTACAATAGGATCTTATAATATTACTAGCTTTCCGCCCGCGGCTTCGCCCGCGTGGATTTCGGTTATACCGCGCTTTTAGATTTCCCTCGGGAATATCAAATCTTTCAATAAAAGGTAGCCTATGTCCTTTCTCAGGGTCTAAAGATTGTCTGTTCCAAATTTCATCCAAAACGGTTGAGAGGTTTAAGCGGGAAAGCGTAACAGACAGACAGACAGAGTTACTTTCGCATTTATAATAATACTAGCTTTCGGCCCGCGGCTTCGCCCGCGTGGAGTTCGGTTATGTCGCACTTTTTACATTTCCCTCGGAATATCAAATTTTTCCGGGATAAAAGGTAGCCTATGTTATTTCTCCGGGTCTAAAGATTGTCTGTGCCAAATTTCATCAAAATCGGTTGAGAGGTTTAAGCCGGAAAGAGTAACAGACAGACAGACAAAGTTACTTTCGCATTTATAATATTAGTGTGGATGGACAGTTCGCTACATTTCACTGGTGAACATACAAATAGAACACAATTAAAATGAAATTAAATAAATACGTACCTACTTGTTACGCAAGCATAGCCAAGGCAAATCATTATAGTAATCCAGTCTCACACTAACGCTGACGCTGCGCCTCGTTTCCAGCGAAGACGACACCGATCGCGTTGCATCATCGCGTCGGTGGGAACGAACGACATTTTCTTGGGTCTATCGCTGACTGAGAAATAACTCTCCTAGTTATAATTAATTATAAGTTAAATACTGTAATTCTATTTTTATATACATATAGTTTGTATTAAGGATATTGGTTTTTTTTTGCATCCTTCGCTGCCACCAAACACACAATACTTCGCTACTAAATCGCTTACACACAATTACTAATGTGAAATGTACTTAATAATCTAAGTGTAAGAGAATTAAATTAATAAATTAAATATAATATTGTAATAGTCTTCAATAATCAGTGATATGCGCCATAAACTCAACTGTGGAGTACTTATTCATATTTATTTATTAATTAAAAATGTTTTCAGTTTATTTTTAAACATGTTATTATTATTTAGATTCTTTGTTGTCGTGGAATACATAGATTGAGATAACTGGAGCTTTCTATAGATATGCTCCGTCTCTGAATATCATATTCTCAAATTCCCTTGAGTGTTCTCATATAGCGCGTACGCATTTTTCTTTTTTGTCCTATGAAAAAGTTGTTTTTCTGTGTCGAGTTATCCCAAAAAACGACTGTGTGTGTATCTTTAAATTGTTTCTACATAAGAATTGTAAGCAATAAGCACAGCGTCGCGGTTTACAAATTTGGCTTCTAAGAAGCAAAAGTACCTACTATTACGAAGGATTCTCGAGTGGTGATCACGCACCGGAGACGCAACTTGGGTAGGCCCCCGACAAGGTGGACCAACGACCTGGTGAAGGTCGCGGGAAACCGCTGGATGCGGGAGTCGCAGGACCGGTCATCGTGGAAATCCTTGGGGGAGGCCTATGTCCAGCAGTGGACGTCTTTCGGCTGAAATGATGATGATGACGAGTAAAAGTAAAACTAGTTTACCTATGTAAGATTTTTTCACAAATTTCCTCAACGTGGGGTTTTAGACGAAGAGCCTATTATCCGCCTAGCCTTTTCACAACTATGTTGGGGTCAGCTTCCAGTCTAACCGGATTCAGCTAAATACCAGTATTTTACATGGAGCAACTGCCTTACTTACCTCCACAACTCCTCCTCCTTAAGTAGTTCTCCTCATTACTGAGGGTCGATGTCCCTGTGGAAATTATCCTCTCCTTTTTACAATAGTTTGCTATCTGTTACGGTCCCTGGCCGCGAGTATAGTATCATGCAGGCCGGTGTCCAGAGTTGAACGAATTTGGTCAGTCCACCTTATTGGACTGCGACCTCTACAACGTCGTCCATCCACCTTTCCAGTAACCATCAGATGTTCAAGGTTGTCTCCATCCTTTCTGGCAATATGGGCAAAATATTTCAAAATTCTTCAGAGGCCCACACCCACACAACAGTCACTGGGTAATTCGATACCCCTTGGAGTGGTGGTCAGACTTTAGGGCTTCAGATAACCCCTAACGACTATCAAAGACCTTTAAATACCGGGACCAATGAATTGAACCAATGATTGTTAGCGTGCTGTCCAAGACACGAAGGAATATAGAGATGGCTAACTATCCCTAGACTACCCGCAGAAAGCATAGCTTAACCTTATCAACCTTCTTCTTCTTCTTTAGCCTGTAGATGTCTACTGCTGGACAAAGACCTCCCCCAAGGCTTTCCACGATGACCGGTCTTGTGTTGCCCGTATCCATCGGCTCACCGCGACCTTCGCCAGGTCAGTGGTCCAGCTTCTTGGGGGCCTCCTTACGCTGCGTCTTCCGGTAGGTACGTGGCCGCCACTCCAGAACCTTACTGCCCCATCAGCCATCGGTTCTACGAGCAATGTGCCCTGCCCACTGCCACTTAAGTTTAGCGACTCGCAGAGCTATGTCGGTGACTTTGGTTCTTCTGCGGATCTCCTCATTTCTGATTCGATCACGCAGAGAAACTCCGAACATAGCTCTTTCCATTACCGGTTAGCATTCTGTTATTTTTATTTTACCCACGGGCCCTTTGCTAAATATTAACAGTGAGTGGGTGGTTAAGAATGGTGATCTTCTTTATGTACTGAGATTTGTTCTAGTATCCGTTTTTGTATTTGAATATCCATTCTGAGTTTTTTTACTCTTATTGATTATAACCAGTGCTTGATCGCAATCCCGCTCTGATGGCACCTAACACATGCAATCATTGATAGTAAAGCGCGCTAGTTTATTCAGCCTATTCACTCAAAATGAACTGAGTGAATAAGAAGGAAGACGCAGTTGAGCGAGGTGATGCAATGTTAAACCCAACAACACGACCAACGTAGGTGTTGTTGGGGGAGATTGATCTGAGACCCTTCTCACGAGCAAACCCCAGACACAATAAGATTGCCGGATTGCCGGAGCACGACGAATCGCTTGGCGGAAAAACTTTGTTGGGTGGTAACTTAATATTTATTCTTAGTATCCGTTTTTGTATTTGAATATCCATTCTGAGTAATATTTGTTCTTAGTATCCGTTTTTCTATAAAAATGTTCATTCTGAGTAATATCAACAGGTAGGTAGTTGTTGTCGTTGTCGCTGACTAAAAAGCATTTTTTAAATTATTTGTCTGTAAACAAAATATGATTTGCTACTATTGTAACCATATCATAAATTTCTTGTTCATAAGTGTAACTCTAAACTCATGCAGTGACGCATGCAGCTCGTGTGTCGAGTACTAAATCTAAGTATGTACAATATTCCATCCATGTGTTGTTATGTACCGTTTCTGATGAAACGACAGTAATTGTGACCTGTAAACCAAGCATAATAGCAGATCAGTGCGAGCGTATGGTTATTTACTGTTCTACTGTATACCAATTATATATAACGAGCTTCTGATCACGATGTGGACCTCGTGAAATTTCGGTCCCTAACTCATCGCAACGCATTCTGTCGCCTGCCTGCGCTTTTCTCCAGCCCAGCTCCTAAATAACATCCCTCAAGAATTGAGTTATCAAATAATGCAATTATTTGGTGAAGTTAAAATATAAATTACAGATAACATTATAAACTTATATAACTAAATTAACCACAAATTATTAAATAAAAATTATAACATACCCGAATTAAAACTATTAAAAAATTAAAATACTTTGTCGAAAAATTCATTGGCATCGCTGTGGACTGGTAATGTATTCAAGAGACTGGCGGCATTGCGGCGCTGAATGGCATTGCTTAGCTTGGCTGGCTTTTATCTTTGCCAGACAGACCAAGATCAAAGCCAGCCCTTAGGTCACGGAAAGTGTCAACAAGCCGCTTAGAAAGTTCATTGAACAAGCACATGTAATAATTATTTTCTAATGACTAGTATTTCGATAGATTCGCGTTTTCAAATAAACAAACCATTCAACTCTTCAGCCTTATTATTATTACGGCAAAATTAGCATCTAGAATACCTTTAAAAAATGAGCAAAAATCATTTGATAGGAATCTGACCTAAGCCGACTTACCCCAGTAGACTTTCATTCTGTTTGAAGGTGGTGGAATCGGCTATCCATGGACAATAAGGTCGATGTATCTTGCAGAGTCAAATATTGGCTGATGGGCGGCACAGTAGACATTATTTTTATTGAAAGGTCACCGTTTCTTGAGGAAGGCTTACGTACCTATATTATGTGTCCACGTGCGAAGCAGGGGCGGGTCGCTAGTTATTTATACATAATAGAGACTACTACGTCACTATTTTAAAAATAGCACAATACATTATCTAACCGATGATATCTAATGTCTTGCACTATTATGTTTTATTTGCTTAATCAGTATTGAAAGATAAACAAGTCTTGATATAAAAGCAACGATAATTACGTTGATGTTTACGTTACACTATTTATATTGTTGAGTGGCCAGCAGACTAAACAAAAGTACTTAGGATTAACTTCACATTGTTTACAGCAATACTTGTTGAATGTACCTACATCTAGAAAGTAGGACAGGGCCAATAGTTATGCCACACCTTAAACCCTTTGCTTATGTACTAAGAGCGTTATTACGAGCAAACACACGATTGTTGGAGCATGCAAATACGTAATAGTCGTTCAATCTTGCTGTATTCGACTGTACCTAAAACTCATTTACCATTTATATGGTGGTAAAAAACGCAAAAATGCTTTCATTAATTTCAAATAAACTAATAATAATAAGGTAATTTTGAATTGTTAAAAGCCTTTTATTTCCTTTTTTCTTACGGAGTTTTTTTCTGTAAAGAATATGTCACCCTGATGATCGTATACAAGTACTTACATATAAGTTACTTTATAAATAACTAACATGCCCGCAATCTTATATCCATAATTATAATATTATAAAGTGATGTAACTTCATCTGACAATGGAGATAATAGGTAATAATAGCTAATAGGTAGGCTTAATAGCTTAAAGAAGCCTACATTAGCATTGTTGTCAAAGGCTTGACACCTTTGGAATCTGCAAGGATCTGATGCACATCTTCAATAAGCCCTCATGCAGCACAATTTGGTGAATCGACTTTGCGCATCATAAACCTGAAGCTATTTAGCGGTATGTGTCCAGATCGGAGTCTCAAAGTCGTCACTACCTCTTGCCTGCTCATCCTTCCTTCGTTGAACCAGAGTCTCCGAGGTAGAGATTGCTGAATCGTTTTTTAATGGGTTGGTCAGTCAATAAGATGAACCTAGTCGCCCATTCCAATTCTTTATGAAGAAGAACGGGTGAGAAACTTCATGGACACACTTTTAAAATCATAAAAGTGTTACATAATATTTGATTACATCTTTTTGTAGAATGTATTCATGTGCGAAAGATATGCACGTTAAAAGCGTCCGTTTGAGAAAATACAAAAGCAATTCCAGCTGAGAGATTACCAGTCCCCATTGACGACGCCCGTTCACGAATATGACGCATGGATCAGCATCATTTAGCTCAACCGTTTTGAAGGGAACTTAATGATCCAACACCCATGCGCGTATAATGCCTTTAAATAAGTTACACTAGCGGGTATTAATGAAGACCCAAAAAACCGGCCCGTGTTGGCAAATGAGATGATAAAGAGACAGAAGAAATTAAGTCGCAGGAGAACTATAATTTCAGCCCGGAATCACCGACTGGTTCATCTTTCTTCTATCGTACTTTCCGGTTCCATACGTCCCTCATCCAGATTTTACCTGCTATTACGATATTGGCGCTTTTGGCCTTTGTTCACAATCTAAACTAAATTTAAGTTGATTGCATCCTATTCTTTCTATTTCATTAAGGAAAGGGCAGAAGATAAATATTACTTTATTCCTGTAAATTGGTCAGCGTCTGGCGTAAATTGACATATTTTTAGACGCCATGTTTTTAATTACGGCTAAACTGTCTATGAAAACGATTCTTGCCATGCAAGAAGAAGAGACGTATATGAAAAAAAATACAAAAAAACCTCTAGTCTATGAAATATTTTAATTTGACAGGACTAAATTTTAATTGGAATAGAAAAAAAGGTGCACTAAATATAAAAATGGGAGTTTAGACGGGAAAGTCTAGCTGAGTGTCACGCTCATTTCTCATTGGACTTTTAAATTATTTATAGTGTTGTTTACTAAATAAAAGTGCGTGATTTATGTAGTAAAAGTGCATTGAGTAAATAATTCATAAAGAACAGTGAAATATCGCAGCATAGTGGCCACATCATGACTTTGTTGCAAACCTCTCTCGTAAGACGGTTCACGCGGCCGTCTTTTTCGACATGAATAATTCATTACGTGACATTGGCTAAATGCACAAACCGTGCGAAGCCAAAAAAGAAAGAAAGAAGAAGAAGAACATGGGGAATCGGGACCATAATTGTTAACCCAGCGCGCTTTTGTTTGGACGGCCCTTTCATTGATCTATGGGCCACCATATTTTGGTCGCAGCTTTAAAGATAAAACTACTTGGTAGTAACGCTGATTACTGATGGACATTTTATAGAATGTAAACCACATCCAATTAACCGACTTCTAAAAAGGAAGAGGCTGTTGCATAATTGTCTGTGTATATTTTCTTATTTATAGTCTATCACTACTTATTTTCATCGATTGTGGACGTATTTTGTAAATTGATTTTTAATTTGGTATAAAGGTAGTTTGGAGCTTTTTAAAGAAAACCTTAAGGTATAAGAAATATATACCGGACAATACTTTTACCGTCTCGAAAACAATAATGATGTATTGTATAAGTAGAGCAAAAGTCATACACGAGAATATTTGCAAGTACCTATAGAAGCGCGGTACGAATAATAATTGTCAAATTCTGCGCATAGTATTTGGGGTGTGTATGGTTTCTTCACTTCTTTGGCCTCGCCTTTTCCTGTTACGCGGGGTCGGCTTTCCTGGTGCTGAGGTTACTTATTCTTCTGCATGCGTCGTCATCTGAAAGCCCCAACTGCTTCATATCCTGGCGGACATTCCTCATCCATGTAGGGGGTTTGCAAGAAGAAAAAGCAAGGCTTTTATGCAACGTAACGAAAACAACGTAATGGTCAATAAAGCAACCAGGCCCGCTTTGAGATAAACATCTAAATATTACAAACGATATGACGTAATAAGTTAATAATGATGAAGGTGGAATGCGATTCCAAAAAACAACTATTGAGTCAGTGATTTTGAAATACAAAGCCGGCGACTATTTTGTTTCGTAACATTGTCGTAGCCGTATCTAGCTGGTTAATCCAAGAGAGGAAAGTATATACCTAATATTGTGAGATATAACTAACTATCCTATTCTAACTAACTAACTAAATAACTTTCCTATTCTTCAAACCCATGTAGTACCTACACCAAAGTTCTACTACAAGGTATGTACGGACGACAGCATATCAAGCTACCTGAAACTGTCAAATATTCCCAATCAACCTAGAGCCTTAATGCCTTAGCAAAAAAGTTGAAATATAAAGAAATTTTACAGATTGTGGTTGCTTGGTGTGCTGTTGTCTCTATCTACTGGGCTTTCGAGCAAGAAAATTCATCATAAAAATGTAAAAAAAGAGAAATTGTGGCAAAGGTCTGTATTGTCGAAATCACAAAACGATCATTATCTTTAGAGGGCTGTCCAAACCATGGCCCGCGGGCCGCATGCGGCCCGCGGCTTGTTTGATTGCGGCCCGTAGAACCTTTTATAACTGACTTCAAAAAAAGTCCGGTTTCCAAAATTAACAAGCAAAGTATTTTTCTCGCATCAAAATCGAATGTTTTGGGTATGTTCGATTACGTTGCTCACATCACTATTCACTCGAGAATTCGGGGAATTCTCCGAACGCAAGATACGTGTACCTACTACCGCGCATCGTTCTTTGGGCATTTGTTTGTCACTTGTCATTCAACGAGACGAAAGTCTTGATTACGCAAGGTTACTCTCAGGTTAAAGACTTTAACATTATTTTAAAGTTTGTTCGCTTTGTGTTTGCGTATAAAAAACTTTTAACCTCATCATGTCTACAAAGAAGAGGAAGTTAAGTGAAGAAAAACGTTCATTCAATGAGAAATGGGAGTTAGACTACTTTATTTCCAACAATAACAATAAAATTCAGTGTTTGATTTGTATGCAAGTTTTATCTGTAAGTAAAGAATATAATGTTAAGCGACACTATACTTCTTTACATGAAGAAAAGTATAAAAAGCATGTCGGTGAAGCAAGAAAAGTTATGGTGGCTGAGTACAAAAAAAAACTAATACAGCAAACAAGTATGTTTTCAAAAGTAAGTACTGAAAATGAACAAAGCTTGGCTGCTTCATATGAAGTTTCATTACAATTAGCCAGAGCTAAAAAACCATTTAGTGATGGAGCTTTAATAAAAAAATGCGCAGTTGAAATGGCTAAACGCTTTATGCAGCCGAAATTAGCGGAAAAGTTTGAATCTGTTGCATTATCTCACCAAACGGTGGCGCGACGAATAGAGGACATGGGTAATTATATTACGAAAAGTTTATGTGATTACTTTGTAGATTGCGAATATTATTCAATATGTTTGGATGAAAGTACCGACCAGACCGATGTCAGTCAATTAATAATCTTCATACGTTGCATTTCCAAAGATTTTACAATCACGGAAGATATGCTGGATTTAATACCATTTCATGGAACAACTAAAGGCAGTGATATATTTGAAGCAGTTAACAAAATTATTGTAGAATATGGAGGATTTCGTAAGTGTTCTTGTATTGTGACCGACGGGGCAAAAGCTATGACCGGAAAAGTGACAGGATCTGCGGGACTTCTAATACAAAATGGCATTGATTGCCCGTTGTTCCATTGTATCATACACCAAGAAGCCTTGTGTGGAAAATCGTTGCGTCAAATGAATGCTATGAAAGTTGTTATAAGGATAACCAATTTGATTAGAGGTGGAAACAGATCATTGACACATAGAAAATTTAGAGACTTCTTATGTGAAATCGATGCAAACTATGGAGATTTACTATTGCATTCAGAAATCAGATGGCTAAGTGCTGGCTAGTGCTTACAACGCTTTTTTGCCTTACGAAAAGAAATACCTATAATTCTAAAAAATGAGATATCGTCTGACACTTCTGAACTACAAGATAAAATGCGAGATCCTCAGTTTCTGGCTGATCTTGCGTTTTTAACTGATATGACGCAACATTTGAATGAGTTAAATTTAAAATTGCAAGGTAAAAACCACAATATAGCCAACCTGTATGGAAATGTGAATGGATTCAGAAATAAACTTAAATTGTTCAAGACGTCTCTACAACAAGATGATTTTTCTTTTTTTCCAAGTTGAACATTATTTAGAGATGAAAAATTTTGAAGAATGTAATTTCTTGGACCACCTCAAATACATGGACGAAATAATCGTCGAATTTGAGCGGCGTTTCGCAGATTTTGAAAAAATTGAGAGTGATATAGCACTCTTCACTCAACCATTAACAATCGCAGTTGAGACTGTAAACATTGATTATCAACTGGAACTGTGTGATCTGCAATCAGATCCCTTTTACAAGGGCAGAACAGAAACAGGCATTGATTTTTTTAAACTCCTCGCTGAACGTTTCCCGAAACTGACGAATTTCGGACAAAAAATGGGCTCGATGATGGGCAGTACCTACCTTTGTGAAAGTGCATATTCGACAATAAAGTTTATTAAGTCTAAATACAGGTCTTCATTGACAGATACTTCACTTAAGCATGCACTGCGCCTAGCTACTACTAATATTAATGTTGATATTGACAGAATTGTAAAAGACAAATTAACAAAACAGTAGGTTATCTACCTACTAAATAAAATAACAAATCATTATAAACTGTTTTTTATTTTTACAAATATTTTGCGGCCCACCAATGTATTTAGTATTTTTTATTGGCCCTGGGTCCCATCTAGTTTGGACACCCCTGCTCTAGACCACGAAGGTAGGCCAACGACCACAATGTAGATAACCCAACTAATATGTCTACAATTAATTTTGCAATTAAACGACAGTTTCAACTCAGAAGACCTAAACAGATGACGTTTAAATCCTTTGGTTTTCCGTCGCTTAGCGATTAAAATACCAGCCTCTCAAGCATCTCAGCCTCTGAGGCAAGTACTAAAGTAACTTTTCTAAGTTATATGTACTTTCTAAGCATATCTTGGACACTGGTAACTGGTTAAAATGTGAAGGAAAATATCTTGAGGAAGACTTTAATCGCCAACCCGCATTGAGCAAGCGTGGTGATTACGCTCAATCATTCTCTGTGTGAGAGGAGGACTGTGCCCAGCAGTGGGACGATAAAGAAAAGATTGATGATGATGATGAAATCCGATGAGAAGACCCTTGACATATATAAACTCATTTTATTTATTTTTATTTCGTATTAATTTTTCCTTCGCTATATACTATTGATTTAACTTTTTTTATGTTTTTTATTTCTACAACCCTAATTGTTTTCAAGTTGTGCAATAATAAAATGGGAATATGGATTTTTCAATCTCACTCACAATCAATTTTTCCGCAATAGTCAATAACTAGCTTAAATGATAGCCTATGCACAGCAAAAACAGCGACAGATGCTCTTTTTCCACAGAGAAAGTTGTTCGGTGTATGGGAAAAGTTTTATAATTGATTGTTTTGATATAGGATAACTGTGTGCGCGACTTTGTTAGATACAAAGTTGTTGCTTTTACTGAACTACATGTGTACCTCCTTATTTCCTATACAACGTTTATGCGAAACCGAAACACGTACTTATCCAGTATTTTTAAGTAAAGAAAATTTTAAGAATATGTACAGAATTTCAAAAGATAACATGAAAAACCACACAATTATGAGCTTGTTGCTTGTTGTTGTTTGTTGGTTGTTGCTTGTTGTTTGGTTGTCCCAACAAAAATGTGGTCCACGCTCCGTTTGGACGGCTGAGCCGGGTGCAATGACCTGTGGCGTCAGCTGATCGCGGCATGCACACGCGTAAGCTACGTAGCGCGCTCTGTAAACATACTGTAATAATTTCTAAATGTATTTGTGTAAAAATTATTGGAATCGATTCAGTTGCTTATTCTGAACAAACTGGTTTCGCATAACGTTGTATATCTCTCACCGAGTAAATATATCGGCACATCTACGTTTTTCATATTTTGCAGAAACAAGTTAATTTTACGTCTTTTTTATAGATTCATGTCTATACTGTTCTTAACTCTACAGTTCGAGGTACTAACGACGGTATAGATGCTAATTAAATAAAGGATATGTAATAAACTCAGTTTCTCATTTTTGCAGATGCGCCAATATATAAATATTACTAAGTGAGCGATATATGGTCCGAATAGATCTAATGATCTAATTTAAGGGCAAACAACCAGACAACTTTCTAAGTAGTCTATATCTTGGACACTAATGACTGATTAAAAGGTGAAGAGAAAACATCTTGTGGAAACCTGGACTTTAAGTCTGGAATCGCCAACCCGCATTGAGCAAGCGTAGTCATTACCCTCAATCCTTCTCTGTATAAAAGGGGACCTGTGCCCAGCATTGGGACGATAATAGGTAATGATGATGATAATGAAACAAACAGACTTAAATAATTTAGTCGGACCAATGGGAATTCAAAGTGAAATTACTAAATTGTACCCGTTTGTCCCACCGACATTGTCAGTGGGACGGACAGAAATACATATGTTTATCTAAATAGCTTTAGCCCGCGGCTTCGCTAGCGGTAAATTCGGGGTAACACGGTTCCCCTTTCCCAACTTTCCATCCCCTATTTTAGGAGCAGGGAAAAGCTAAAAAAAAAACAAGACAAGTATTTTTCGTTGGTAACACCGAATCTGTGTACCGATTTTTAGCTTCCAACCTTGAAAACTGCAAAAAGTCCTCTTTAATTTATTTTTTTAATTTGTAATTGTATGTAGTCTTTGAACCATTTGCATAGCCGTAATATTGGGTTGTCTCCTAGCGATATTTTGAAGAAAACGGTCCCGTTTAGGAATGCTGATGCGATTTCTGTCTGAATGTCATTCAGTAACACCACCATAACGATACGATAACGTGACCATAACGGACGGTTTGCAGAGTTTCAGCAACCCCGCGTTGTTTAGCGCCAGCTTCCATCATGCCAGCTTTGCAGCTGTAGGCATGATGGAAGCTGGCGCTGCTCTTCTCTTGTCATTTATGTCGACGTGACACAACAATTAATGTAACACACATCTAAATTAGAATAATGAAAGTGTGTGATCGCTTTTAATTTTTCAAAACTACAATGTTATCGCCTAAATTGAATAATCGATATTCGTTTGTAAAAAGGATTTCCAAAAAGAATAATGCACTATTTATCCGCATGCCAATTTGAATTTGGGAAGTGGGAACGACAAGTCAAAGGCGGGTTATGTTGGGCGTCTCTCTGAAGGACCGCATCAGAAATGAGGTGATCCGACAGAGGACCAGAGTCACCGACATAGCTGAGAGGAATAGCAAGCTGAAATGGCAATGGGCTGGTCACATAAGCCGTAGGACTGACAACCATTGGGTTAAACGAGTCCTCGAGTGGAGACCGCGTCGCGGCAAACGTAGCGTAGGACGCCCTTGGGCGAGATGGAGCGACGACATCAAAAGGTGGCTGGTAATGGCTGGCGGAAAACTGCTCAGGATCGAGCTTGTTGGCGTCTTGCAGCGGACGAGTAGAGGCTGATGATGATAATGATGATGATCAACGACAAATCGGGAGAAAAAAAATAGCCTATGTCACTCCCTGGCCCTTCAACTATCGCTATTTAAAAAAATCACGTCAATTCGGCGCTCTGATTTTCCGCGATAATTGGAGAAACAAACAGACACATACTGTCCCATTTATAATATTAGTGTGGATAATCATACTAATATATGAATCTGACGAGTTTGTTTGTGTGTTTGAACGCGCTAATCTCAGGAATTACTGGTCCGATTTAAAAAAATCTTTTTGCGTTGGATAGCCCCTTAATCCAGGAAGGCTTGTAACATAACGCTGCGACGAATAGGAGCGGAGCATATCGAAACCTACGCGGGTGAAACCGGGTGGCGCAGCTAGTAATATTATATTTAAATAAATATTATCAAATATCCCACAAGTCACGACAAGAGTAGCAGTGGCCTAGTGGTATCGGCCGTGACTTATAAGATGAAGGTCGGTTTGAACCCCGTCAGGCGCTTTACTTTGTGTAAATATTTCATCACCACTGCTCTCAAAACTTTGAAGGATTACCTACATTGTCAGGAAACCAGCATGTCCTAGAAGCAAAAGCTTTGAAGACAGATGTAACATCTACCAACCCGCACTGGGTCCGCGTGGTAGATTACGTCCCACTCCCTCTCATGTAGAGGAGGTCTGTGTTCCAGGAGTGGGAACATTATAGGTTGATTATGTTATGTTAAATGGTGGTGGCCTAGTGGTTAAAATATCAGCCGCTCAAGTATGAGTGCGCGGGTTCGATTCCAGGTTTGGCAAGTACCAATGTAACTTTTCTAAAGTTATATGTACTTTCTAAGTATATCTTGGACACCAATGCGCTTTACCATCAACGATCGAATCACTGCTTGCGAGGATTGCGGTCAAGCGCTAGAATTTAATTTATAAAAAAAAAAACATCTTGAGGAAACCTGACTTAAGTCTGAAATCGCCATCCCGCATTGAGCAAGCGGTGATTACGCCCAATCCTTCTCAGTATGAGAGAAGACCTGTGCCCAGCAGGGGGACGATAAAAAAAACGGTTGATGATGATGTTATGTTATGTCCCACAACTGGGACGAAAGCCAATGGGACAAACTGGAATAGGTACGACATGAATCATAAGCTCGCGCATGTACAGTGAGACTAAATAACTAAGTAATAAAATATCTCCTTTCATAACTATACCTCTACGTATCATAGGTACGTATCATAATGTGATACAAGCACGTGTCCGTCTCACATTAGCGGAAATCGGACACTTTTTAATAATCATAAACTAGTGCTTGAGTGCAATCCCGCCTGATGGTAAGCAGTGATGCATTCGTTGATGGTAAAGCGCACTAGTTTATTAAGCCTATTCACTTAAAAAACTTAGGAATAGGAAGGATGACGGCAGTTGAGCGAGGTGATGCAATGTTAAACCCCAGACCAACACGATCAAACGATGCTGCGCTAGAGGGAGATTGATCTGGAGACTCTCCACGACCAAACTCCCGACACAACAATATTTGGCGCATCGTACCCGCCATACAACGCAACGCAACTGCTCAGACCCGTCCTCCGTACGGTTTCACCAGACATCATGCCGGAAGAAAAATGTTTAATTATGAAAGGCATTCAAATAACGTTCAATGTGCAAGGCAGTCAAAGTATTTTAGCTGCATCCAATTTATTTTCTTAAGCTTTATTACTTAGACTCTAAATAATAGGATAAAAAAAAGAGGAAAAATAGTATCTCTAGTCTCTAAGTCTTAGAGACTAGAGATACTATTTATCCTCTTTTTACTGTAGCCTGGAAACAGGAATTTAATCAACATGATAAGTATGTATTACGTTTTAAGAGTACAAAGCACTTAACTATGTAGGATGTTATGCACGCTCGTTGGACATTAGGTACTGAGTCTCGAACCTTCAATTGGCTGGGTCGGTCATCGACACAGCCTTGAAAATAACGTCTCCGATCCTCATTAAGTATTTGATTTCAATCACACTTTCGTGTTTCTTTTAAAAAATATGTTCCTACACACTTATAGAGTATACTTTCTAGTTTCTACCACAAAAACGGTGACGGTTCTAGAAAAACTAATTTCACAAAAATCTAATCTAACGCAATCTAAACACAAAATTGTATAAAAACACAAAAAATACTTAGTTGAGGGAAACATGCGTCACCCTATGCAAAACTGAGCCCAGCACTGGTTTTCAGCGACATGAGAAAATTAAAAAAAAATGTGCCGCGTACGGTCGATCGCTTCCGTCAGCGAGAAATACATAATACAATACCGTACAGTGTAGTCTGCCAGTCAAATTTTTGATAATGGACCCTGTTTATAAATTCATATAAGTATTCTAAAATTACTTGTTGTTTGCTGTTTCTTTTTTTTTTTGACAAGCGTGATAAGCGGTGCGTATAAAAAAGTGTGACGACCACCAAAAATTGAGAACCAATATTGGAATCATGACATGAAATTTGACAATGTACCTAATAGACGAGTTGATCATAAACATAGGAAACGAGTCAGATTCTGAAGAGGATATGGAAATGGAAGCCGTGTCAAGTAATGATAGCGATAATGAAAATAATTTTTGATCCTACTTTATGAGAAATGTTAATTTTCTTATACAATTAATTTATATCGTAAATATATAAATTTTAATAAACACTTTTAGTCAGGTATGCATTTATTTTTATTTAACCAGGAAATGGAAAAATTAAATATTATAATTACCCATTACATTCATCATCATATTCTATCATATTATCCTGAGATTTATATACCCCGCATACCTAAGGCGATGAATAGCGCTTCCGCGCACACTATAGCATCGTAAATGTCGCTGACGACTGCATCTCAGTATGCTGCTATATTAGACATAATGTAGGTTTATTCATACGCATTACAGACATACACTACCGACGTCAGTACAGGAGAGATTAAAAAAAAATATAATAAAACTTTGGCTTGAAAACTTAAAGACTATTAAGTAGGGCGAAGCAGTTCCATAACTAAGAGCATTATGCATTTCGTAGGTAGTTACGTCGCTATAATGCTCCCACTGTTGGGGTACAGGCCTCCTGCTTCGAAATCAAGTGGTATATACTGGTATATATAGTAGTATATACTATAATCTAAAACGTGGGCCCAGTGTGTTAATGTGACAAACAGTCGACATTTTCCAATTACCTAAATAAAATCTTAAGTTAATTAATTCACTGACAAATATTGTACATACCTACTTATAATTACATGAAACAGCGTACAAGATAGTTCCGCATAGGTATATATATGACGAATAACGTAAGTGATAACTAAGGAAGGACCTTCGAAACTTCATCCCTTTAATAAGTAAGGGCAGGACCGAAGATGATGGATGGATTAAGTATGTGAAAGATGATATGGCTACGGAGGGGAGTTGACGGTTACTAGATAAGTATGGTAGAAGAAAACATTTCGCGCCGACCCGAAATACTTACATTCAGATAAGGACAGACAAGAAAAGTTAGGTGCTGTAAGCTTGTAGTAAGCTGCATTAGTTCTAATGGCAACTCACTTTACACTCATTTTACCTCAGCTTTCACGATGAGGTGATTACAATTGTTACAAATTGCACACTCCACGAAATAACCATAATATAACTTTTGCAAAAATGGTTTTAAATCTATAACGAATTGAATTGAATAAATTGAAATTCTGTAATGTAATTTAATTTTACCACGATTGCAATTTAAATGTTCAATGTTCATCATTATCTCAAATTTTTTAATGGTTTTGCCTATTTTTATTTATTTATTTTGATTATGTTAATTTTATTTCATGATTCTAATTTCATTATTTGCACTCATCATTTATAATACCTATTGATTACCCGACTGCCAGAAGGGTTATGTTTTTAGCTCCTATCTTGTATGTATTATTCTTTATTACCTAGTATCTCCAGAACCGCTGAACGGATTTTCACATTTGAGGTATCGTTAGATTTGACTTAATTGCCCAACTGCTACTAGATAGGTGACATTTAAAAAAATCCAAAATGGCGGATGTATGACGCCATATTGTGAGATATAAAGAAATAAATTTCTACCAAACATATCGAGTGGGATATCAAAATGAAGGATTTTAAACACTGATTTTAAATATGTATATAACTTAATATTAAATGGAACAAAAAAAAAAGAATTACATGTTTTTTTCTGCCAAGCATATCGAGTTGGGTTTCAAAATTAAGGATTTTAATGACTGATTTTAATAAAAATATTGATTCTAAATATATTTTATATAAAAACGTCTTTAAATATAAAATTGCCGTTTAATAGGAAAAAAAAATCTTTTGTATTAATTGAAGTATATAATTACCCATGCAATCAATGTATTTTTGCCAACACAGTGGCAGTTTATTGATTCTTAAAGAAATCAGCTGGACGAGAGGCAAGTGGCAGTTTCCGAATGGGGCAATGCCAAACTTGTAGCATTCAATACCGCCAAAACACAGGCGTGTCTTTTCACCCCCAGAAGGAGCCCGTTCACCTTGGCTCCTACTTTTCGAAATGTATCCTTGGAGTGTACCGACCGCCTTCAGCTTTTGGGAGTTGAGATTTCCTCCACCCTAAACTTTGGGCGGTTCATTGAGTCCAAAGCCAAGGTGCCTGCCAAGGAACTTGGCATTATCGCAAGGGTCCGGCGGTACTTCACACCAGGACAGCTTTTAATGTTGTACAAAGCACAGGTCGGTTCGTATGGAGTACTGCAGCCACATTTGGCCTGGTGCTGCTAAGTGTCACCTGGCCACTTTGGATTCAGTGGAGAGGCGGGCGAAGAGGCTGATTGGTAACCCTGACTTAACTCGAGACGGTCTCCAAAGCCTAGAGCACAGGTGTAGAGTAGCCTGCCTTTCGGTCTTCTATAGGATGCATTTTGGGGAGTGTGCGAGGGAATTGCAAGATTTAATTCCCCCATCTCCGTTCCACCATCGGACGACCCGTCGTACGGCAAGTTTCCACCCTTACGTTGTTAACACCACTACGATCCGGACGAAGCGTTTCGCCTCCTCTTTTATACCGCGTACATCGAAGGACTGCAACAGTTTACCAGCGACGGTGTTTCCGTCGGACTACAATTTGAGTGTCTTCAATGCTAGAGTGAATAGGCTCTTAATAAACTAATAGTGCGCTTTACCATCAACGACTGCGTCACTGCTTACCATCAGGCGGGATTGCGGTAAAGCGCTAGTTTATAATTTAATTTAAAAAAAAAATCTATTCAAATTAGGTATAAGCTCTCGAGCCATGCTAAGACTGAACATCAGTGCTAACCATGGGCTGGTTAACGGTGCTATGGGTATTATCCGACGAATAGATTGGCCAGCACTACGCAGAAAGCAGTTGGAGCCACGAAAACTACCACAAGCGGTATTTGTGGAGCTCGATGACACAAGTATTACAGGGAACCTACCTGGTATTGGAGTCTGGATCCAGTCTCGTGCTACAGAATTTGATGCTTTACGTGGTAAAGGCAAGATTGAGCGACAAATGTTTCCCTTAATTTTATGCTGGGCAGTGACGGTGCATAAACTACAGGTCACAACTTTAGACCCAGCAGTTGTAGATTTAAGTAGAAACTTATTTGCAAAAGGTCAAGCTTACGTTGCTTTGAGTAGAGTGAGGACTCTTTCCGTACTTGATATCAGTTTTCTTAACCCTAACAAATTGCTAAATCAACCACATGTCATAAACTCATTTATGGAATTAATCCGGTTACGTAATATTTCTTAACTAAAAAGACATAAATTTATTAATAACTAGCTTTCCGCCCGCGGCTTCGCCCGCGTGGAGTTCGGTTATATCGCGCTTTTTAGATTTCCCTCAGGAATATCAAATTTTTCCGGGATAAAAGGTAGCCTATGTTCTTTCTCAGAGTCTAAAGATTGTCTGTGCCAAATTTCATCAAAATCGGTTGAGAGGTTCAGGCGGGAAAGCGTAACAGACAGACAGACAGACAGACAGACAGACAGACCGACAAACAGACAGACAGAGTTACTTTCGCATTTATAATATTAGTATGGATTAAATAAACAAAAAAACCACTCGCATGGATAACTAAAATTAAAAATCAAATGAAAAGACTAAAACAAGATGAAAATTCAATGATAAGGCATTTACAAAAAAATACAATGATAAATCCAGAAACCTACATTGAAACAGTACCAAACCTATGTACAGACGACATCACATCAAGCTACTACAATCTGTCAGATTTCCTTATTAGATTTTCAACTTATCTCTACAGCATTAAGGCTCTATGTTGATTGGAAATATCTGACCGTTTGGGGTACCTTGACCTGCTGTCGTCCGTACCTACGTAATTAATGTACGCTTAGAAATTTCAGCACAAAAGTCAGTCAGTTTAAATTTTTTTGCAAAATTATGAACAGAATTACATTCGGAGGCATACACAAAGCGCGTATCTTGTACATATGAATGTATGTAATATTCTTTATTATCTTGTATCTCCAGAACCGGCTAACGGATTTTCACATTTGAGACATCGTTAGATTTTTCATAGAAGGTGTCATTAAAAAAAAAATAAAATTGCGGATGTTTGACGCCACAATTATGAGGTAATTTTTATTAACCAAACTTATCGAATTGGTTTTAAAATGAAGGATTTAAAATACTCATTAGAAAATATGTATATAACGTGCACTTTTAATATTAAATGGAACGATGAAAAAAGAAATTAAACAATTTTTTTAAGTTTTCCTACATTAGAAACATAATTTGTTAAAACTAAAAAGATAGAAATAAAAAATATTATTTAAAAACAAAAAACCCGCCTGCATAAAACTCTAACGAACTGAAGAGGTAGAAACAAGTTGAAGAATCGCAGTTGGGGGACTTCTTAGCTAGATAAATAAGTATTCCATAGAACAGTCCCCCAACTGCGATTCTTCAACTTGTTTCTACCTCTTCAGTTCGTTAGAGTTTTATGCAGGCGGGTTTTTTGTTTTTAAATAATATTTTTATTTTCACTATTTGTACCGTGTTTACACCAAGTTATATGTGCATGCTGTGCTCTTTTGTAATTGAAGGAGCACATTTATAAAAAAGCCTTCCTCTATTATAGTATTTAACCGACTTCAAAAAGGAGGAGGTTGCTCAATTCGACCGTATACATATATGCTTTTTTATGTTGTTCGCGGATAACTTCGTCGTTTATGAACCGATTTTAATAATTCTCTTTTTGTTGGACAGAAGATATTTCCAAGGTGGTCCCATAATAAGGACTTCAGGATTTGATGATGAAAGACCAGAGAAATCAAGGGGAACTTTCAAAAATCGTAGGGGCGACTTGTACATTTCTTAGTACTTATGTGCATTAAGTACATAAGTATTTTAAAGCACTACAATTTAATATTGGTCTGGAGTAGATCTGATCCATCATCAGATCTACTCCAGACCAATATTAAATGCGGGAGACAGTCGAAGGAACTCCTCAACAATTCACAGCAGCTCCCTTGTGTTTGGGTTTTATTAATTTGTATTGCTAAGAACTTTACACCTATATGGGTTGTGACTATCATAAGAGCTCTGATGATGAAGACAAAGGCCAGTTCCGGGAACTCTTCAACGGTTTACAGTAGCTACTTTGTGTTTGGACTTAATTCATTTATATTGATGAGAATTTTGCACTCATTGGGTTAAAATAATGATCTGCAGTAAATCTGATGATGAAGACCATAGGCAATCGAGGGAATTCTTCAAAATTACGAGTAAAAATTAAAGTAAACTGACCGGATGCAACTGAATACATAGTACTTTTCACAACTAAGAAGTGTAAAATAATAGTTATTTGTTATACAAGAGTGCAAAGTTGCTTTTTAACCGCGTGTTCAATTTTGATGACCGAGCAAGCGAAGGATTCTAAAATTGAATCACGAGCGCAGCGAGTGATTCAAAATTAGAATCCTGAGCGTTAGCGAGGGAATCAAAAGGACACTAGGTGAAAAATCTTTGCACTCGAGTGCAACACGTAACTTTTCATTCCACCTCAGCGAGGAAATGACTAAATGCAATAAAAAAATGTTTACAATCACAAGATAGACAATAATCTTTAAATTATAATAAAATAATACTAAAGTATAATTAAGAAAATTTAACACAACGCACAACACAACAAATTTAATTTAACGTTGCAACAGTTATTTAAATTGAGTGTAATATTTTTGTTTGGTACTGTAATATTGGTGTTAGTCACTTGTGTACTGTTTTTCGGTAAACTGTCTGTCATACTTAATAGTTGTACTGATTCATCGGATTCCCTTGGCGTGAATGTTGGAGAGAGAGGGAGATGGTTAGGTGTTTCATAACGGCTTATTTTTGATGTAGAAGGGCCAGTCCAAGTTTCCGATTGAGGTTCTTTCAGTGTAATGGCTCCTACGATGCCTTCACATATTTTAGACTTATTTTGGATGGAATCCTCTATGTATCCCTCTACAACTGCATTGGTCTTCCAGCCTCCGTGGCGCTTAAGGGACAGGAGATCAGTTCCGGAATCAGCCAAAAGTGTGGCTGAAGTTCGTCGGAAACAATGACCCGTGTACAACAGGGGTTCTGGAAGTTCAAGAAATGTTGCTATTTCTCGTGGGATACTGCCAATTTTATTAGTACCCATAGGCTGTCTAACACACTTTCCATTGCGATACTGTAAAAAAAAACGATTGATTGGAGTGTTAGGCGGCCGTAAGGCTTGATATTTCTCAACAATCGTTACGTATTCCTTGCGAATGACAAAGTTGCGGTCTCTTTTTGTCTTTGTATTAGGTAAATTAATTAATAGTAAGTCATCTGAATGTTTCTCAATGTTTTTGACATTAAGTTGTGTTAGTTCATTAGTTCGACATGCTCCGTTTGTTCCAATAATAAGAACAACCTGCAATGTAAAGAGTATTGTAGTAGATAAATGAATAAAATTTATATGAACGCATAATTATGCCTATCAACATTTACTAAGTATACTATTTAATTGAGATTAATATATGTACTTAAGTAGATACTGAATGTGTAACTGACTTACTTTTGCCGCCAAATATACGGAATCGGGTGCTTCGTTAAGAAACTTTTCAATATCAGATACTGTGAAAACCTTCGATTTTTTTGGATGATGACCAGATGAGGCTCTTTTTAAAATGCTACTAATTTAGGATAGGTATCGATATGTATGTCTTTTTTCATCTTTATTGTTGCTTTTAGCATCGAATACGTACTCCATAGAGTGCTTGCTTTCTTGTTCTCGGATAATTCTATAAAATATGCCAGCAAAACGTTTTCTGAGAAAGTTTTGGCTCCTTTTGCTAGTCGCCACGTGTTGAACATATCGTACTGTTTTAAATACTTCGCGCGTGATTGTTGAGGTAGAAAGCTCATTTGCGCATTATTAACAGTTTCAGTCAATTCTGTTGGCGTCAAACAAACTTCCTCGTCG